>OW052182.1:127807026-128338701 GCA_932526625.1 Rhingia campestris | reverse complement strand
GGTGGCGGATTTTTTTTTTTTTTTTTTTTTTTTTTTTCCGTGGGCTGGTGGAAATCTTCATAGACACGATGAGCACGTGCCCAAAGTAGTGTGAGATTTTTACTCACTAAAACCACCACCCATTTGGTATTTCTATTGCAACTAAGTATTCGACTTATCCAGCAATTTTTTTATCACGATTATATAATATGTTTGGCAGGTAACTTTCCTTTGAGAGTTCCTGCTTTTCCGCAATTATAGCGCGGTTTGTTATTATCGGGCCAAATCTAAGGGTTTAGTTCTTTGAAGACGCCGCAATATATTTGTTTCGTCCAGAATTTGGAGGACTGTTGTGTTAACGTGTCCTAATAAACGTTTTTTATGTTTTCGTGCAAAATTTTTTGTTTCATCTTTAACCGCGGGAATACCCAGATCTCTGCGTAGATCTTCGTTCCTTATGTACCACGGCGCATTGACGAATGATCTTAACATTTTGTTTTCAAAAGTTTGTAAAATGTTTAGATTCGTTTCACTGGTACAACCCCATAGTTGTATACCATATGTCCAAACCGGTTTTAGCACTTGCTTGTATAATAGCAGCTTGTTATCAAGGTTAAGCTTCGAATATTTTCCGAGCAACCAGTACAGTTCTCTGTATTTATTCTTAAGTTCTTCGCATTTCTTTTTTACAAGCGACTTCCATTTTAATTTTGCATCGAGTGTCATACCGAGATATTTCGCTTCATTTGCAAACGGGACTCGAACCGTATTTAGAAATACAGGCAAATTGTTTGTCCGTTTATACGAAAAATCTACATGGATCGATTTGCTCTCATTAAGTGCAATCCGCCAGGATTTAGTCCCTTCATTAACCTCGTTAAGAGCGTTTTGTAATTTAATATTTGTTTCCTCTATTGTTGTGGCAACTGCTAGTATAGCAGTATCGTCAGCAAACGTTGCAACTATTGTATCGTTTGTTTGTGGGATATCACGAGTGAATATGAGGTACAGGATTGGTCCAAGGACGCTTCCTTGCGGTACACCTGCCATTATTTCTTTGAACTCGGAATATTCGCTTCCAAGTTTCACACGGAAGAGTCTATGCTCAAGATACGACACGAGGATTTTATATAATTGTTCTGGCAAAACTTGACTTAGTTTATAAGTAAGGCCTTTGTGCCACACCTTGTCAAAAGCTTGCGACACGTCAAGAAATACGGCTGAACAAATTTTCTTTTCTTCGAAAGCTTTCTCAATTACATCTGTAATTCGATGTACTTGGTCCACCGTTGAATGTTTACTTCTAAACCCAAATTGATGGTCAGGTAAAAGACGTTTCTGTTCAATTATGGGGTGTAAGCGACCGAGTAATATCCGTTCAAAAACTTTTGAAATGATTGGAAGAAGTGAAATAGGCCTGTAAGATTTTATTTCATTCGGTGATTTTCCTGGTTTTAGAACCATAATCACTTCCGCGACTTTCCACTGTCTTGGTATGTATTCTAATCTGATTGCTGCATTTATAATAAAAAGAAGTTTAGTTAATGCTTTCCGAGGCAACATTTTAAGAAGTTCTCCTGTAATCAGGTCATAACCCGGAGCTTTTTTAGGCTTTAGTTTCTGTATTTCCCGTTTAAGCTCGGCAATACTTGCATATCTTACTATGTTATTATCGGTTGTACTCTCGAATATATTAATGTTTTCATTTTGCGCCGGACCATCAAATGGCTTAAATGTTTCCTCAAGATGTGAGGCAAAAACGTCAGCTTTTTCCTTATCGCTCTTTGCCCAAACGTCTTGAGTTACCCTAATGGGCGGCACAGCGATTTTTGGCCGTTTTATGACTCTAATTGCTTTCCAGAGCGAATAATTCGATTCCTTTCCAGCGGTTAGGCTTTGCAGATAAGTTTCTACTGAATGGTTTTTAAAGTATTTAATCGAATTTGATAGCAAATTACTCAACCGATTGAGATGTGTTTTATCTTGCGGGGCACGAGTTTGGTGCCATCTTTTACGAGCTTTTCTTTTTTGTCTTACTAAATCTTGTATTTCACGGGGGTACTTAATTTTACTATAGCTCACTATTTTGTTCTGTTGAGGAGTATTATTCCATGCTGCTTTTTGGATGGTATTGATAAATGAGTCAACAGCGACTTCGAGTTCCAATGGGGTTCTAAGCGATACACCCAGTCGGATATTATTTTCAATATCGTTTTTGAAACCTTCCCAGTTGGTTTTCGCGTTTGTTAATCTGGGTGGTTTTTCATTTATAATCAGTGACTCGCTCATTGTTAAAATGACTGGAGAATGATCAGAGGAAAGATCAAAGCATTCTTCAACTTTGATTCGATTGGACGGCAGACCTTTTACAATGAAAAAATCGATCAAATCCGGTATTTTTCTAGCATCAGTTGGCCAGTAAGTGGGTTTTCCCGTAGAATGAAATTCGGTATTGTACTTTCTACCTATATCATAAAGCATCCTACCTTTCTGTGATATGCATCTAGATCCCCAGAATGTATGTTTTGCATTAAAGTCCCCTCCGATGACAAAACGTTGTCCAAGGGAATTAAGCAAGTTTTCAAAGTCAATTTTCTCAACCTTGCATCGTGGTGGGCAGTAAATAGACGATATCTTCAGAAAGGATTGTCTGCTTTTGACTTGTATAGAGCTAACTTGCATTGTTTCGATTTCTAGTTTAAGATCAATCGAATGTTCGATACACTCTTTTATATATAGTGAGGCTCCACCTCTAGCCTTATTCGATGGATGTAGAGCATGATAGTCGAGGTAACCTTTTATTTTTAAGTTCGAATTACTCTTTGCGTGAGTTTCGGATATTAAACAGATGTCTATATCTTGTTCCTGCATAAATAATTCAAGTTCTCCAAGTTTTTGCCAAAGGCCATTGGCATTCCACGTAAGAATTTTAAGCAATCTATTCATGTTAAAGGTGGGGTACTTCTATTGCGAAAATACATTTGAAACTGGGTCAGGTGAGATATTTTTTTGGGCGTTATTGGATACTGTAGCTTGAGCATACGTTTGTACATTTGGTTTTAGATGTACAAGATCCGAACGGATATCTGATGGCCGCGTAGTTTGTGGACATTTAGGTTCTTCGATTATGGCCTGCTTTTTCTTCGACATATTTTTAATCGGAATTTTAGGCTGTTGCTTGTTTAAATTTAATTTCTGTGAATTAATACTATTAAATTTCGTCCGTCTTTTTTGCAACTCTTTAGCTACTTCGCAGCCGCGATAATTTGCCGGATGATTGCCTTTACAGTTAATGCAGATAGCAAGAGATTTCTTATCTGACATACAATCTACCGTCAGGTGATTGCCGGCACATTTTACACACCGCGGTTCTTTTTGACAATAGCTTTGCGTATGATTGTATCCTTGGCAGCGCTTGCACTGGGGAACTAGTTTGGAATCCTTACGCATAGGCTCTATTTTTATAACAATATTAAGTATTGTTTTTATTTCATAAATTTTGTTCAAACTTTCTGTTTTATCGAAAGTGAGTATAAATAAAGGAAGGCCGCGTTTTATTACATTTCCTTCGCCATCTTTTTGCTTTTGGTCTCGTTTGACAATGTTAACGGCATCTATGACTTTATATTGCCTGTTTTTCAGATCATTTACAATGTCATCCTTTAAGCACGACGCATGTAACCCTCTAGCTACAACGCGTAAAGGCCTTTCAGATTTATTTTCAAAAGAATACCATTCTATTTTATCGATATTAAGCTTGCGAGATAATAGACGGTAACTTTCAGGGTCTTTAACGCATACTTTCCATGTATTTTTTCTTAGCGAAGTTACTTGGTAGCCCGATAATGGCAACGATTTTAGCAAGGTATGCAACTTGTTAAAGTTGTCAATACCGATCACATTAATTGGCGGTGTGGGACGTTGTTTTAGCTGTTTCGCTTTGTTAATAATCTCTTTGTCGCGGTTTATTATTTCAGGAGAGGATACAGCTTTCCTCTTTTTAACTGGTCTTTTCTTTAAGATCCAGTCAGTTTCGCGACTGAGTTCTTCTTCATCCGTGTGGTATTCCGAATTCACGGGGCCGTTTGAACTTGTTTTTGGTATTTTAAATGAACTCTTCAGAGTCATATTTTCTTCCTTTAGATGGAGAATTTCTTTACGAAGCTCTTCGCAGAGCAGTTCGACATTGTTAAGCCTTGTTCGAAGAACGTCGTTTTCTTCCTTTAGGCTCTTATTTTTCACTGAGTCTCGTTTTTCGTGGGCTGACACTTCTGGTGTTGTCGAGCTCCTTGAGACACATATATTTTTTTGAGATCCTGATGTAGGTGACCTCGTTACCCTTGAACTTTTCCCGAAAGGGTTACACATTTGCAATAATTGGCTCTCCCCAGAATCCGTAGAGCCGACCTCCGTAGAGGGTGGATTTTCCAGTGAAACTGAATTGCCACCTGGGGTAGTAAATCTTTTCGTTGTACTCATTGCATTTTTGTTGTTTGTATACGCTTTACACTCGGTATACGGGGAGTGGATTTTAGTCGCCTTCTACGACAGGCATGCCTTACCTCGGGTATATTCTGACCCCTAACCCGAAGGGGTTTCGGTGGCGGATGAACCGAAAGGCCAACGGCAGCGCTCAATCCCGTAGTGGATACTGATGGCCCCGTGTCCTAGGGGTATCTAATAAATTGGACCTGGCCCTCCAGGTTGGGGGTTGTGCTTTGGGCTTTTTTTTTTTTTTTTTTTTTTTTTTTTCCGTTCTACAAAAGACAAGGTTTTCTCCTGCATATGTTGTGGCCTGTGGGGTAGTGTATAAAAATGGTTTTTATATAAAAACGCCCCAAAAAGTGGGCGTAGGTTAAAACTATATATCGACCAAATGTTTATATTAATAATGTTAATGATTCTGCATCAAAATTTTTTTCGAAAAATTTAAAATTTGACCGAAAACAGTTTTTTATAGAAAACGCCCCCAAAAAGTGGGCGTGGCAAAAAAACTATATATAGACGAAATATAGATATTAATATTGTCTAAATATGTTGTTCAGAAACATTTTTAAAATTCCTTACGGTTTGGTCAAAAACTGAGTTTTTCTTAAAAGGGGGCGTGGCAGTGGGCGGATTTCAAAAATGTTTACACTTGTTCTGTAGGCTGAGACGAGGATCCTATATACCAAATTTCATTATCCTAGCTCAAAATTTAAGGCCTAAAAATCGGTGACGTACAGACAGACGGACGGACGGACAGACAGACATGGCTTAATCGACTCAGCTAGCGATTCTGAGTCGATCCATATACTTTGAGGTATATGTAGCGAAATTATTTCCCTATGTTACAAACTAAGTATCAAAACTAATACACCCCTTGGGATAGGGTATAATAAAAATAAATAAAAACATATGAGAAGGCTACAATCCGCTGTGCGGATCGTTGAATACCCTATCCCATCCTATCCATAAAACTAAAATACCCAAAAAAGTGGACATGGCTAAAAACACGATGTGGATAAATAGAAAAAATGATATAGTGACAACAAATTCTTCAGACTGCTTACAAAACACTTTAACGGTTCTACAAAAGACAAGGTTTTCTCTTGCATATGTTATGGGGTAGTGTATAAAAATGGTTTTTATATAAAAACGCCCCCAAAAAGTGGGCGTGGGTTAAAATGATATATAGAAGAAATGTTCATATTAATAATGTTAATGATTCTGCATCAAAATTTTTTTCGAAAAATTTAAAATTTGACCGAAAACAGTTTTTTATTGAAAACGCCCCCAAAAAGTGGGCGTGGCAAAAAACTTTATATGGACGAAATATAGATATTAATATTGTCTAAATATGTTGTTCAGAAACTTTTTTAAAATTCCTTACGGTTTGGTCAAAAACTGAGTTTTTCTTAAAAGGGGGCGTGGCAGTGGGCGGATTTCAAAAATTTTTACACTTGTTCTGTAGGCAGAGACGAGGATCCTATATACCAAATTTCATTATCCTAGCTCAAAATTTAAGGCCTAAAAATCGGTGACGTACAGACGGACGGACGGACGGACGGACGGACGGACGGACAGACAGACATGGCTTAATCGACTCAGCTAGCGATTCTGAGTCGATCCATATACTTTGAGGTATATGTAGCAAAATTATTTCTCTATGTTACAAACTAAGTATCAAAACTAATATACCCCTATGGGATAGGGTATAAACATATGAGAAGGCTACAATCCGCTGTGCGGATCGTTGAATACCCTATCCCATCCTATCCATAAAACTAAAATCCCCAAAAAAGTGGGCATGGCTAAAAACACGATGTGGATAAAATAGAAAAAATGATATAGTGACAACAAATTCTTCAGACTGCTTACAAAACAGTTTTACGGTTCTACAAAAGACAAGGTTTTCTCCTGCATATGTTATGGGGTTGGGTATAAAAATGGTTTTTATATAAAAACGCCCCCAAAAAGTGGGCGTGGGTTAAAATAGTATATAGACGAAATGTTTATATTAATACTGTTAATGATTCTGCATCAAAATTTTTTTCGAAAAATTAAAAATTTGACCGAAAACAGTTTTTTATTGAAAACGCCCCCAAAAAGTGGGCGTGGCAAAAAACTTTATATAGACGAAATATAGATATTAATATTGTCTAAATATGCTTTTCAGAAACTTTTTTAAAATTCCTTACGGTTTGGCCAAAAACTGAGTTTTTCTTAAAAGGGGGCGTGGCAGTGGGCGGATTTCAAAAATTTTTACACTTGTTCTGTAGGCAGAGACGAGGATCCTATATACCAAATTTCATTATCCTAGCTCAAAATTTAAGGCCTAAAAATCGGTGACGTACAGACGGACGGACGGACGGACGGACGGACGGACAGACAGACATGGCTTAATCGACTCAGCTAGCGATTCTGAGTCGATCCATATACTTTGAGGTATATGTAGCAAAATTATTTCTCTATGTTACAAACTAAGTATCAAAACTAATATACCCCCCTATGGGATAGGGTATAAACATATGAGAAGGCTACAATCCACTGTGCGGATCGTTGAATACCCTATCCCATCCTATCTGTAAAACTAAAATCCCCAAAATGTGGACATGGCTAAAAACACGATGTGGATAAAATAAAGAAAATGACATGGTGACAACAAATTCTTCAGACTGCTTATAAAAAACTTTTACGGTTCTACAAAAGACAAGGTTTTCTGCTGCATATGTTATGGGGTAGGGTATAAAAATGGTTTTTATATAAAAACGCCCCCAAAAAGTGGGCGTGGGTTAAAATGGTATATAGACGAAATGTTCATATTAATAATGTTAATGATTCTGCATCAAAATTTTTTTCGAAAAATTTAAAATTTCACCGAAAACTGTTTTTAATTGAAAACGCCCCCAAAAAGTGGGCGTGGCAAAAAACTTTATATGGACGAAATATAAATATTAATATTGTCTAAATATGTTGTTCAGATACTTTTTTAAAATTCCTTACGGTTTGGTCAAAAACTGAGTTTTTCTTAAAAGGGGGCGTGGCAGTGGGCGGATTTCAAAAATTTTTACACTTGTTCTGTAGGCAGAGACAAGGATCCTATATACCAAATTTCATTATCCTAGCTCAAAATTTAAGGCCTAAAAATCGGTGACGTACAGACGGACGGACGGACGGACAGACAGACATGGCTAATTCGACTCAGCTAGCGATTCTGAGTCGATCCATATACTTTGAGGTATATGTAGCTAAATTATTTCTCTATGTTACAAACTAAGTATCAAAACTAATATACCCCTAGGGTATAGGGTATAAAAACTGTGACATATACTACGGACCGTGTTATAGTGAGCAGAAGCAGCGACTATTCGGATGCGGATTTGTTATAAGTGCCAGACTTAGGCAAGAAGTCTTATGTTTCCAAGACATTAGCGAACGCATAGTAACAATCCGCATCAAGGCCAAATTCGCCAACATAAGCCTTATAAGATTCAGCATCAATTTAAGTAATTTGTTTTGTGCTATTTGTAAATTTTTAATGTGGCATTTTGCACAACTTCCCCAGACCTAACACCCATACAGTAGGATTGCTTGGAAAATTGTTTTATGAATTTTTTATTTTATTTTCATTTGATAATAATGATTTTCTATTTACGAATGGGTATAACATTCTAATAGCAATATTTATTTTGTTAAGTGTTTGTGTATTATGCTCTTTAAATGTTAACTTTGTGTCAAGATACATCCCCAGAACGAGGGTAGACTCTGATTGGCGTTAACTTGGCAATGCCCAGTGTTGCCACTCTGACTACACATCAAATGTGCTTATCTTTACCTCCAAGTGGTAACCATCGGGTACTGATCTCATCCAACCGGATTTGACTTGCTAAACGATAAGTGCGAGTGTTGATAACACGACGAAAAACAGCAACACTATAAACACCCTGGTGAGAATGGCACGGAAGAATACCCGGCCTGCTGTCCCAGGCGAACCTAGATGAGCTGCTCTGACATATTCGGACAACAGGTTGTCTAGGAATTTCAAGGGTTAGTCAGGCCCCTTGAACAGAGATGGTGGCGGATGAACCGAAAGGCCAACGGCAGCGCTCAATCCCGTAGTGGATACTGATGGCCCCGTGTCCTAGGGGTATCTAATAAATTGGAACTGGCCCTCCAGGTTGGGGGTTGTGCTTTGGGCTAACTACCCACCCACAGAAAAAAAAAATATGGTTACGAAGCAACCAATAGCCTCGGAAAGGACGGATTTTATTGTTGACGACCCTGCTAAACGAAAAAAGGACAACGACGTTCGTATCTGCACCTGGAATGTGAGAACATTAAACAGGAGAGGTGCAGGCGAACAACTAGCGGAAGAACTAAACTGCTACAAAGCAGACATTACTGCCATCCAGGAAATACGATGGGATGGGCCGGGCAAAAAGAGGATGAAACATATGAGAAGGCTACAATCCGCTGTGCGGATCGTTGAATACCCTATCCCATCCTATCCATAAAACTAAAATCCCCAAAAAGCTAAATACACGATGTGGATAAAATAGAAAAAATGATATAGTGACAACGAATTCTTCAGACTGCTTATAAAACACTTTTACCGTTCTACAAAAGACAAGGTTTTCTACTGCATATGTTGTGGGGTAGTGTATAAAAATGGTTTTTATATAAAAACGCCCCAAAAAGTGGGCGTAGGTTAAAACTATATATAGACGAAATGTTTATATTAATAATGTTAATGATTCTGCATCAAAATTTTTTTCGAAAAATTTAAAATTTGACCGAAAACAGTTTTTTATGGAAAACGCCCCCAAAAAGTGGGCGTGGCAAAAAAACTTTATATAGACGAAATATAGATATTAATATTGTCTAAATATGTTGTTCAGAAACATTTTTAAAATTCCTTACGGTTTAGTCAAAAACTGAGTTTTTCTTAAAAGGGGGCGTGGCAGTGGGCGGATTTCAAAAATTTTTTACACTTGTTCTGGTGACTCGGCCAAGGATCCTATATACCAAATTTCATTATCCTAGCTCAAAATTTAAGGCCCAAAAATCGGTGACGAACAGACAGACGGACGGACGGACGGACGGACGGACAGACAGACATGGCTAATTCGACTCAGCGAGCGATTCTGAGTTGATCCATATACTTTGAGGTATATGTAGCTAATTTATTTCTCTATGTTACAAACTATGTATTAAAACTAATATACCCCCCTATGGGAAAGGGTATAAAAAAACTAAGTATCAAAACTAATATACCCCTATGGGATAGGGTATAAACATATGAGAAGGCTACAATCCACTGTGCGGATCGTTGAATACCCTATCCCATCCTATCTGTAAAACTAAAATCCCCAAAAAGTGGACATGGCTAAAAACACGATGTGGATAAAATAAAGAAAATGACATGGTGACAACAAATTCTTCAGACTGCTTATAAAAAACTTTTACGGTTCTACAAAAGACAAGGTTTTCTGCTGCATATGTTATGGGGTAGGGTATAAAAATGGTTTTTATATAAAAACGCCCCCAAACAGTGGGCGTGGATTAAAATGGTATATAGACGAAATGTTCATATTAATAATGTTAATGATTCTGCATCAAAATTTTTTTCGAAAAATTTAAAATTTGACCGAAAACTGTTTTTAATTGAAAACGCCCCCAAAAAGTGGGCGTGGCAAAAAACTTTATATGGACGAAATATAGATATTAATATTGTCTAAATATGTTGTTCAGAAACTTTTTTAAAATTCCTTACGGTTTGGTCAAAAACTGAGTTTTTCTTAAAAGGGGGCGTGGCAGTGGGCGGATTTCAAAAATGTTTACACTTGTTCTGTAGGCAGAGACAAGGATCCTATATACCAAATTTCATTATCGTAGCTCAAAATTTAAGGCCTAAAAATCGGTGACGTACAGACGGACGGACGGACAGACAGACATGGCTAATTCGACTCAGCTAGCGATTCTGGGAGATTTAAACGAAAAGGTAGGAAGAGAAGACATCTTTAGAAGTATTGTCGGAAAACATAGCCTACACGACAACACGTCTGGTAACGGACTTAGGCTAATTGATTTCGCTACGGAACGAAATGCCACTATAGCCAGCACACGGTTTCCTCACCTCGATATCCATAAGGGGACATGGCGGTCTCCAGATCAACGAACGGTCAACCAAATTGATCACATTGCGATAGATAAGAGGCACGCATCCAGTATTTTGGATGTCCGAACATTCCGAGGAGCTAACATCGACTCGGATCACTACCTTGTAGCAGCCAAGGTAAGAATGCGGATATCCACCACGCCACAACAATCCAGAAATACTGTGAAAAAATTTAATGTCGGAAGACTGCAATCGCAAGAGTCCGCCAAGACCTTCGCACAACGCGTATCCCTTAACCTCTCGATTAACACCATACCACCAGCATCGAATGTCGAAGAGCAATGGTAACGATGCCAACAGGCCATTAGATCAGCCGCAACTGATGTGCTAGGTTTCTCGCGCCCACCAGCAAGAAACCCCTGGTTTGATGAGGAATGCCGACAGATGCTCGCAGCCAAGAACGAGGCCTACAAGGCTAAGCTGCAGGTGAAGACGAGAGCTGCCATTGAGCTCTATAGGCAAAGAAGAAGGGAAGAACATCGGCTTTTCAGCAAGAAGAAAAAAGAGCAAGAAAAGCGCGCGATCGAGGATATAGAGAGGTGCCACTCCAGGAACGATGTTCGCAAGTTTTACCAAAGTGTAAAACGTCAAAGCCAAGGATACAAGGCTCGAACAGAATCCTGTCGAGATGAACAAGGAAATATTGTAGTTGAGACACAGTCGATGCTGAGGATATGGAAGAACCACTTCTGCAGACTGTTAAACGGCGATGACGAATAACATTCCGCTGTCAGGCAGAACGAACCATTCAATATTGGCAACGACAGCGAAAACTGCCAACCACCCGACCTGAGTGAAGTGAGATAGTGAGGATGATTGGCCCTTATCAGTGTGGTTTTAGGCCAGGAAAGTCCACAACCGATCAAATTTTCACACTTCGGCAGATCCTGGAAAAAACTCAAGAAGTCCAAATCGATACCCACCACCTATTCATCGATTTCAAAGCCGCATATGACAGCATTTATAGAGATGAACTGTACAGAGCCATGTCTAGTTTTGGTA
Source organism: Rhingia campestris (assembly GCA_932526625.1). Lineage (NCBI taxonomy): Eukaryota > Metazoa > Arthropoda > Insecta > Diptera > Syrphidae > Rhingia > Rhingia campestris. Next base: position 128,327,060 of record OW052182.1, on the reverse strand, counting down.
TACCGCCCAAACTCGTCCGTTTGTGTAGGATGACGATGGAGAATTCTCGCTGCTCCATCAGGGTCGGAAACGACCTCACCGACACATACCAAAAAAGGATTTAGGCAAGGCGATGCACTGTCATGTGACTTCTTTAATCTGATTCTTGAGAGAATTGTGCAAAACTCCAAAGCCAACACCAGAGGCACAATTTTCCAAAAGTCGGTGCAACTACTGGCATACGCTGACGATATTGACATCATTGGTAGGACTCAACGTGATGTCATAGCCACGTTTGCTAGTATAGAGAAGGAAGCGGCGAAAATGGGTTTAGCAGTAAATGAGGGTAAGACTAAGTATATGCTGTGATCACGAAAGGACACACAACATCGACGAATTGGACAGAACGTCACCATTGACAGATATAACTTTGAGGTAGTACGGGACTTTGTCTACCTCGGCTCCGCTATTAACTCTGACAACAACATCTCGTCAGAAATTAAACGAAGAATTACTCTTGCCAACCGCTGTTTCTTCGGGCTAAGAAGGCAATTTAGTAGTAAAGCCCTCACTCGAACTACTAAGGAGATCCTATATAAGACCCTGATCATCCCAGTCCTGCTCTACGGCGCTGAAGCATGGACCGTATCAAAAGCGGATGAAGAAATCCTTGGTAGATTCGAGAGGAAAATTCTTCGAAAAATCTTCGGTCCCGTTTGCGTTGACGGGCCATGGAGACGAAGATTCAACCAAGAACTATACGAGCTGTACAGCGACATGCCCCTGGTCGAAAAACTCCGCATTGGACGTTTAAGATGGCTAGGACATGTAGAACGAATGGACACCAATACTCCGGCTCGCAGAGTCTTCGATTCCCAGCCAGACGTCGGACGCAGTAGAGGAAGACCACGCCTTTAGTGGCGCGCACAAGTGGAAACCGACCTCAACCAACTTGGAGTGCGCAACTGGAGGCAGTTAGCTAAGGACCGGGCTAATTGGAGAGGCATGTTGGTTGAGGCCCAGGTTCATTCCGGACTGTAGCGCCACTTAAGTAAGTAAGTAAGTAAGATACATCCCCAAGTACTTCACAGATGATTTCCAAGTAATTGAATGACCGTTAATAACTAACTGGTTAGCCGGAAGAAAGCAAGGTTTTCTCTTTCGAGTGAAAAAGATGGCTTGAATTTTATCGGCATTAAGTTTAATTTTCCATTTACAATAGTAACTCTGAAGAATATTAATCGCATTTTTTAAATTCGTCTCTACCGAACTCATGCGACGAAAATATTGCTGTGTCATCGGCATATATTGCTGCGTCACATTGCGGGAGATTTGGAAAATCTGAAGTATACAAATTGTATAAAACCGGTCCTAGGACAGAACCTTGGGGAACACCGGCACAAAAAAACACTAGATCTGAAAAGCAACCATTTACATTAACTATAAAACAACGACTCGTTACAAAACTTTGGACAATTCTACAAAGAAAGGGAGGAAAATTAAAGTATAACAATTTATAGACGAGTCCACTATGCCAAACACAATCGAACGCCTTTTCTATATCAAGAAGGATCATCCCAGTTGACTTTCCTATTGCACGATTTTTCTTAATATTATTACATATTCTCAGAACTTGATGGGATGTTCCGTGACTACGCCTAAAAACAAACTGTTCATCGGGATATATTTTTTTATCACCTACAAATTTAATTATTTTCTCTTTGAGAATTTTTTCATATATTTTGCTGACACTGCATAGCAAACTTATGGGCCTGTAACTTTGTGGACTTTCAAGAGGCTTCCCTGCTTTCGGAATCGGAACTACTTTTGCCAGTTTCCACAAACCAGGAAAGTATTGCATTTTAAGACAAGCATTTAAAATAAATGTTAAAAATTATATTCCTTCCTTAGGCAATTTCCTAAGATATATATATCTAATATTATCTATTCCACCAGTTTTTCTAATCTGTAAATTATTTAAAAAGTATTTTGTATCGGTTTCAGATACAAATTCATTTGATGGGGTTTCTATATTTACTGCATTAAACTCCCTTAGAGCATTTTCAACAATTGAGTTAGTACCCGAATCTCCTATGTTTTGAGATACCACGTGATTTTGCGCAAAATTTAATGCTAGTACTTTGGCTTTTTCAGTGTCTGTAAAAAATGTATCTGAGCCACTTTTCAGGAAGGGTATTTGCCTAGTTTTGTTTTTTACTATTTTTACAATATTCCAGAAGGGTTTGTTACGGTAAAAATTACCGCAACAAGGCTCACTCTCTTATCCCTTAAAATCCCTTCGTTCCCTCTTTTCGTTGTGGGCGCAAAGCCGGCATTTGAAGGAAGTGGCGGGCAGCCATGGTTCCATCAGCCACTGGTCCACGACCTTCAGATCCGCTAAGGCAACCCAAAACAGGTATAACGAGTGCGACAGAGGAGTCCACTCAAAAGACGTTTGCCCAACTCTGTTCGGTGCAGCCCTAGGGCGATTAGGGAGACTCACGACAGAGCAACGCCACAAAAGTGCGACAGGAGTCCACTGTAAAACGCCGTCGTTGAAGCCCAAAGGACGTGGGAGACTCGCGACGGGCAGCATCGGACAGGAGCGGTCCGAAAAGTTCGATGGGTGAGGGAGGACGATCCCTCGTCGACCCCAACACGATGATGACGGGTGGGGGAGGACGATCCCTGGAGCCTACACCCCCAACGAATCGTTTGCGCCACCGCATTATTGGCGCAAACGCAGAAAAGTACGATGGCATGGAGTAGACGTTCTCCTATTTCACCCAACGAGGGAGCAACGGAGGAGCAGCAGAGGCGTGGGGCGGACGGCCCAAAAGACACCCCTCCAACAAAGTCGCAACACGAAAAGTTGGGTTCGATGGCTAAGAGAAGACGATCTCTTTCCCCCAACGCTGGAGCAACGGAGGAGCAACAGAGGTGTTTAGGCGGACGGCCATGTAAAAACACTTCCACGAAAACACAAAACGACACCACGGACACCAAAGACATGGGACAGGTTTTCTAAAGACGGTCAGAAGACAACTGTCAAAGTGTCCAAGGGCAGCTGTCACATTATCCGACAGCTGTCAAAATGGCAATCGTCTGTCGAAGATGACAGCGGAAGCTCCCACCCCGCACGGTGAGCTAGCTCAGCCTCTCGTAGTTCACCTACGAGAAGTTGCAAATCTTCGGGTGAGTGATCTTTGTTTGACAGATCGCTCGCATTGGAATTTTCGCAGCAAATTGGCGCCCAACGTGGGGCATCTTTTTTCGTTTTTCATATTTTTCATTTATTTCGCGATTTAAATTCAATATTCAGTCGGTTTTAAAAATTTATTTAGTTTTTATCGTGTTTTCGTTTTTTTTTCATATTGCATTCGGTAATTTTTTTTCTTTGATTTCGCGCATTTTTTATTTGTGCTTACATTGTTTTTTTTTTGTTGCCGGCGTCTGTGGACAACCACTCAGGGAAGTTTTTTTTTATTTATTTTATTATAAAGAATCATTTACTCTCTGGCTTTTTTTTTCAGGTTTAATAGTGAATATTTTGGTGAAGGAAAAGTACCTGTGGCAAAGTGTGAAAAGTGGGTGGAATTGTGAGATCAGGAAAAGTGCTTAAGGACATTGACAACAAGTGACAGGTGTGTGGAGGCAAGTGATAGGAGAAATAACAAGTAGGTGTTTTCTATTTTTTTTATTAAATTCATTTTGTGATTTCTCTTCAAGAAATCACAGCTATCATAATAGTAATTATTTTCAACATTTTGTTTTGCATTTTTGATATATTTTTTGTATTGATTTCCTTGATTTTTTTTTTTGCGAGTTTTCATTTTGATTCCTCTTGTGGGAAATTTCCATTTCTTAGGGAAAATTTTCCTTCAGTGGGTATTTTTTATTGGTAGTGGTTTGTGAAATTGCTAACCTCTGTTACAGGGTGGTTACCTTTTCCTTTTATAAATTTTTTATTTGCCAATTTTTTTTGCTTCTATTTGCTTATTTTTAAAAAAAATTTCTTAGACATTTATTTTTCTTCGAAATTTATTTGATTTTTTTTTTGTATGATTCTTTTTTTTCTCGATTTATTTTTGGGTTGATTTGGTTTGACTTTTTTTGTGATTTTGGTTTGAATTTTTATATTTTTTGTTATTTTTTAATTTTGGTTTGGATTTTTATCTGACTTGGTTTGGTTCTCTTTAAATATAGTTTGGCTTTTCTTTTATGGTTTGATCTTTTTTTTGATATTTCACTTTGTGTTGGCATATTTTTATACCCTATCCCATAGGGGGGTATATTAGTTTTGATACATAGTTTGTAACATAGAGAAATAATTTAGCTACATATACCTCAAAGTATATGGATCGACTCAGAATCGATAGCTGAGTCGATTAAGCCATGTCTGTCCGTCCGTCCGTCCGTCCGTCCGTCCGTCCGTCCGTCCGTCCGTCCGTCCGTCCGTACGTCACCAGTTTTTGGGCCTTAAATTTTGAGCTAGAAGGATGAAATTTGGTACACGTGCTCTTTGTTGCTCCCAGCAGAACAAGTGTAAAAATTTTTGAAATCCGCCCACTGCCACGCCCCCTTTTTAGAAAAACGTATTTTTTGGCCAAACCATAAGGAATTTTGAAAAACTTTCTGAACAACATATTTAGACAATCTGAATATATGTATTTCGTTCATATAAAGTTTTTTGCCACGCCCACTTTTTGGGGGCGTTTTTAATAAAAAACGTTTTTCGGTCAAATTTTCAAATTTTCGAAAAAACTTTTGATGCAGAATCATTAGCAATATAAATATGAACATTTCGTCTATAGATCATTTTAACCCACGCCCACTTTTTGGGGGCGTTTTTATATAAAAACCATTTTTATACACCACCCCATAACATATGCAGTAGAAAACCTTGTCTTTTGTAGAACCGTAAAAGTTTTTTATAAGCAGTCTGAAGAATTTGTTGTCACCATTCCATTTTCTTTATTTTATCCACATCGTGTTTTTAGCCATGTCCACTTTTTGGGGATTTTAGTTTTACAGATAGGATGGGATAGGGTATTCAACGATCCGCACAGTGGATTGTAGCCTCTCATATGTTTTTGGCTCTTTTTCGTTTTTTTGGTCTTTTTTTATACCCTATCCCATAGGGGTATATTAGTTTTGATACTTAGTTTGTAACATAGAGAAATAATTTTGCTACATATACCTCAAAGTATATGGATCGACTCAGAATCGCTAGCTGAGTCGAATTATCCATGTCTGTCTGTCCGTCCGTCCGTCCGTCCGTCCGTCCGTCTGTACGTCACCGATTTTTAGGCCTTAAATTTTGAGCTAGGATAATGAAATTTGGTATATAGGATCCTCGTCTCTGCCTACAGAACAAGTGTAAAAATTTTTGAAATCCGCCCACTGCCACGCCCCCTTTTAAGAAAAACTCAGTTTTTGACCAAACCGTAAGGAATTTTAAAAAAGTTTCTGAACAGCATATTTAGACAATATTAATATCTATATTTCGTCTATATAAAGTTTTTTGCCACGCCCACTTTTTGGGGGCGTTTTCAATAAAAAACTGTTTTCGGTCAAATTTTAAATTTTTCGAAAAAAATTTTGATGCAGAATCATTAACATTATTAATATGAACATTTCTTCTATGTACCATTTTAACCCACGCCCACTTTTTGGGGGCGTTTTTATATAAAAACCATTTTTATACACTACCCCATAACATATGCAAGAGAAAACCTTGTCTTTTGTAGAACCGTTAAAGTGTTTTGTAAGCAGTCTGAAGAATTTGTTGTCACTATGTCCCCTTTTTTGGGGATTTTAGTTTTATGGATAGGATGGGATAGGGTATTCAACGATCCGCACAGCGGATTGTAGCCTTCTCATATGTTTTTTTTCTTTTTTCAAATTTTGTTTTGAGTGTTTTCGCTTCAATTTTATTTGCAATTATTTTGTTTTTCTTGATATTTTCGCGGCGTTGCTTTCGTTTTTGTTTCTTTTAAACTCTTGTTTGCTTTTCATTACAGAATGGATATTAATAGATTATCCTCCGAAGAAATCTCATACGAGATGGAAGCCCGAGGACTACCCATTGGCACCGTAGTTGCTATGAGGAAGTCCTTGAGGGCCGCTCGCATGCTAGAGCGTAGAGGTTCGATGGGAGTAGGACCGGATTATAGCTTCACTTACGAACAGGATAGTTCGGCCGTGAAAGCTAAAATAGCTGAAGTGGAAGAGCTCTTGACAGAACCTCCAGATAATCCTAAGTCAAAGGAATATCTGAAGATTCTGACAAAGATTGAATGGGCTCTGGGTAGGATAGATAGAGCAAAAGCGTCGGATGATGCACAACGGGAAGAAAAGCTCGACCTAAGGGTCAAAATCATTCAGCAGTTGGGAAGGTTGACTTCTACGGAAAGAGATGAAGAGGAAGACAGCGAGGTGGACGAAGATGAGGAACAACAACAAGATCATTCGAAAAATGAAAAGCCATCGGAGTTGCAACAGATGCAACAGCAACTGTTACAGCAACAACGGCTCATCGAACAACAACAGTTGCAACATCAACAACTGCAACAACAACAAATACAACAACTGTTGTTGTTCCAACAAGGAACCCTTCGCTTCCATCAACGTCTGCTTTTGCTGGGGGAGCAATTCCACATGCAAACGGTGGCGAGCAAAGGGAAAGGTTTGAAAACTTGTCCAAATGGGACTTGAAGTTTTCTGGGGAACGCTGTGGTGCTTCCGTTAATTCCTTCCTGGAACGGGTGGAAGAATTACGGGAAGCACGAGGAATCAACGAGGGTCAACTTTTTCGATCAGCTGTCGAACTTTTTTCTGGGAAGGCAATGAGAAGGTCGGTCTGTTCATGGCAGGAGTTGGTGAGGGAACTTAAGTTGGAGTTCCTTCCACCAAATTACGATGACCTCTTATTAGAGGAAATCAGGCGTCGTACCCAGGGGGAAGAAGAATCCATTGGTATTTATGTTGCCATTATGGAAAACATGTTTGGCAGGTTAGTTGATCCGTTATCTGAACGGAGAAAACTAGCCATTTTACAGAGGAACCTAGCACCATTTTATCAGATGCAACTTGGGCTGGCAGACCCTAGGTGCATCAATGATTTGGTGGCGCTAGGAAGGAAGTTGGAGGCGGTGAGGGTTAACGTGGAAACCTTCGTTGCCCCACCACCTCAGAGTAGGACCATGTTGGAGCCAGATTTGGCATATATATCCAACGACATTCCATGCGTATCGGTTGTCAGTCAAAGCAACCAGCAGCGTCGGCCTATGAAATGCTTTAATTGCAATGGGGAAGGCCATTTTTCTAACACATGTTCCGCTCCTAGGCGTTGTTACGGTTGTGGTACTATCGGGACCACACGTAGAGACTGCCGGCGCTGCAACCCTCAACCTTCAGGTAACCGGAACAATCAACGGTACCCCAGTGCTAGTAATACTCAACGGTATTCTGGGACTGGGAATAACCAACGATCTTCCGGTAACAATTCTCACCGTCCTGGCCCAAGTGGAGGTTAGGTTAGGTTGGTGGGTTGATGAGGCAGACGGTGTGTGTCCTCCCTCATCGCACTCAGGTCAATATAGACCCATTGTGATACCCGTTGGGGGTCCACTTATGTGGTTGGTTCATTCATTGTCCCGTTACTGTCCATTGTTGTTAGTCTCTTTCTAGCCATCCAGATGTTGATGCAAACCTGAAAAGATTAGGGAGAGGGATTTCGGATAGATCCGTGAGGTCATGGAAAAAGTATTTTCCTAAGGTTCTCATTCTTAATTGGCTGAGGCTTGGGCAGTGGCACAGAAAGTGGAGGGTGTCCTCGTGTATTTCTTCATCACCGCAGCCTCTACAGAGGTCATCATCTATGAGATGCATTTTCAGTTTGTGGCTTTTCAGTAAGTTGTGTCCAGTAAGAATCCCAACTAAAGTAGAGACAGATTTCCTGTTTCTACGAAGCAGTTTATGGGTTCTGGCTTTGTCATACTCAGGCCACATCCTTTTGGAAGTTTCACAGGTGGGAAGGGAGTTCCACCTGTTTTTGGCAGCGATCAGTGTTTTCTGTCCCACCTGAGATTTGAGGTCGCATAGTGGTGTTTTGACAGACTGGTCTGCTTGGTCAGTGCTGGAGGCAGATCCTTTTCTCGCCAGTTCGTCAGCAATTTCATTGCCCTGTATGCCTCTGTGTCCGGGGACCCAGCAGAGCTTAACATTATGTTGGACGCCAAGAACCTTTAGCTCTTCACGACAACGTTTCACAAGCCGAGATTTTATTTCGACAGCAGAGATAGCTTTTATTGCAGCCTGACTGTCAATAAAGATGGTGATATCATCTGGTGGTATCGCCAGCATTGAGGTCGCTTTGGCTGCCTCTGCCACTGCCAATATTTCGGCTTGGAAGACACTGTTGTGCTCAGGGAGACGAAAGGTGCTGTTTAGCTTAAGTGTTTCTGAAAACACTCCAGCTCCAACGCCTACATCCATTTTTGAACCATCAGTGTAGATGGATATGGTTTCGGGGCCCAATTCGTTCCTCTCCCACTCCTCTCTGCTTGGGAGGATGCAGGAGAATGGTCTTTGAAAGTCATGGTGAGGCAGCATGTAGTCAGAGGATACAGCTGAGCCCAGATATCTGTGTAGAATTTGGGCATGTCCTCCTGAGTTCGATTTCCAGCAGTTGAGCTGGCTGATTCTTAGAACACTTTTGGCTGCAGATTCTTGCATGTAAAGGTCTAGCGGTAGTAGGTTAAGGATGGTTTCCAGTCCCGCTGTTGGCGTGGTTCTCATTGCGCCAGTAGCGCCCACACATGCTATTCTTTGTACCTTTGTCATATTTTTCAGATGGGTGACTTTATTTGTGGATTGCCACCAGACAAGCCCCCCATATGTTAATATAGGTCTCACAATGGCCGTGTACATCCATAGGATGATCTTGGGGTTCGGACCCCAGTTTTTTCCGAATATTCGATTACACGTATAGAAAGCGACTGTGGCCTTTTTAATGCGCTCGCGCACATTTAGGTTCCAGTTGAGTTTTCTATCAAGAATGACACCCAGATACTTTGCACTATCGGCTAGTTTGAGGGTAGTCCCATCGATAGCCGGTAGGTCGAATATTGGTATCTTCCTCTTGTTCGTAAAGAGAACGAGTTCCGTTTTCTGGGGGTTGATGCCAAGCCCACATTGTTTTGTCCACTCGTTGAGAGTTTTCAATGCCCGCTCGAGTAGTTCACTAATGGTGGGTAGGAATTTCCCTTTAACTAGTATCGCTACATCGTCTGCGTAGGCTATGACTTTTACCCCATTTCGTTGTAGCTTTAGGAGTATCTCATTGATGACTATGTTCCACAACAGAAGTGAGATAACGCCTCCTTGTGGTGTGCCTCTTGATGCTATTACTTTGAGATGGGTGTCTCCCAGATTCGCATTTATATTTCTGTGGTTGAGCATACTTCCAATAATATGTATTAGAGGTTGGTCCACGTTGTTCTTCGCGAGGTTTCTTTCGACTGCGTTTGTGTTCACATTATTGAAGGCTCCTTCAATGTCGAGAAATGCAGCGAGTGTATATTCCTTCTCGTGAAGAGGTTTTTCTATTGTACTAACGATATCATGTAGGGCAGTTTCGACTCCCTTACCTTTCGTGTAGGCATGCTGTGCCGAGGATATGTATTGGTTGTCGAGTTTGTCACGAATGTAGATATCCATTAGTTTTTCATATGTTTTTAATATGAAGGATGTAAGACTTATTGGTCTAAAGTCCTTCGCGGTCGTGTTACTGGGCTTGCCGGCTTTTGGGATAAAGACTACCTTTACTTCCCGCCAGCACCTAGGGATGTAACCGCATTTTAGACTACTAACAAACAGTTTGTGTAGGAATGCTGTTACGAGGTGTTTCGATTTTTGTAGCATGATCGGGATAATACCATCGACTCCTGGAGATTTATAGGGGGAGAAGGAGTCAATTGCCCAATTGATTCTTTCTACACTAACCATATCCTCCATTGCTGCTGTTATGGGGTTGCAATCATAGACGGTTGTGTCTGGGGTGCTACCAGAGTATGAATCACATCCTGGAAAGTGGGTTTCCAGTAGATGTGTTAAAGATTCATGGGTGGATTGTGTCCAGTCCCCATTGGGGAGCTTGAGGTAACCTGGCACAGCCGGTTCTTTGGCGATTATTTTTCTAAGTCTAGCTGATTCAGTAGTGCTTTCTACACTGCAACAGAAGTTACGCCATGAGGTGCGTTTAGCACTGTTGACCGCACTTTTGAATTTGCGCTGATTGTTTTTATAAAGATCCCAGTCGGTTTCCGAATTTGAGCTTCTTGCTGCGTTAAAGGTTTTCCTGGTTTCCCTTCTAATGCTTTGAAGCTCTTTCGTCCACCATGTCGGTGATCTTTGTGGTTTTATAGTCTTTAGAGGGCAGATCCTTTCATAGGCTTTGACTAAAATATTGCCTATTAGTTCCGCTGCAGCATCGATTTCAAACGGAGTTTCCATCAGATGCAATGGAAGGGCGCTACTTTGTCTCCCTACTTCCACAACGAACTTGTCCCAGTTGGCTTTCTTGGGGTTTCGATGTTGAAGGGGGAGTTTAGTATCGTCCTCTATTTCAAATTCTATTATTCTGTGGTCAGAGTATGATGTTTCTGATGAAACTTTCCAGTGGCACACAGCGAATTTATCAGAATTGTTGAAGAGGGTAATGTCAAGAACCTCTTCTCTATTTTTAGTGACAAAGGTGGGGTCATTACCCCTGTTCGCCACTAACAAATTGTTGTCTACAATGTATTGAAACAAGGACTCACCTCGTGTGTTGGTGTCTGAACTGCCCCATTGTGTGTGATGAGAGTTGGCATCGCATCCCATTATGAGGTCCCACTTCTTACATTTGGCCATTTGCACCAGGGAGTCTGTTAGGGCAGATGGAGGTCCATCCATTGAGTCGTATGGCATATAGATGGCTGCTATTGCAATCGGGGACTTCCCCCGCCGCTCATATTTTACCACGGTCTGGTCATTGTTGCTGAGAGTAGATAAGAGAAAAAGGTTTATTTGTTTCTTAGCTACAATACATGATATAGTCTTACTGTTTGTGTCGGATGAGCCAGTATGGTACAGTACTAGATCTTTGCTGTTTAGCCCTTTTATACTGCCTCGGACTACCCAAGGTTCTTGTATTAGGGCCATGTCAATGTCGTTCCTATTTAAAAGGAAGACTAGGTTGGCGCTGGCCGCCTTACTGTGGTGAAGATTTATTTGTATTATCTTCATGGCGGTCAGCTTTCCTCCCATCATTGCGTCTAACTGTTACGAAGGGACGTACTTTGCATCGGGTAATCCCGACTCGTACTTTGTACCCTTTCTTTCGTAACAGCGGCATAGATTTGTGGCTGAGTAGCACCACAACTTCCGTGCCGGTTTTTGAGTGCTCTCCTGCCTCTATGACCTCCCAGTCCTTACTGAGGAATTCTGGGTTGAGGTTCTGTAGGTTGCGCTCAATCCTATCCTTCGGGATGCATGGCCCTGGGATAAGGATGCGACCTTTGGGTCTGGTCAGGTTAAGAAGCTCTTTCTTTTCGACGATGCGAAGGTCTGCATTTGACCATGGGGCTTTCGTCTCGTCGATGAACTTCGTCAACCAACTCAGTGTGCACTTATTGTCACACTGGATTATTTTGAATCCTTTGAACGTGGTCAGCTGTCCAAAGAGCGGGATGTTCCTTGCAATTTTTTAGGATAGCGTCGTTCACTCCGTCCAGGATTCTAATTTCTATTAGTTGCCATTGGTCATGAGATAGTTTTCGTTCTGGATTACCAAAGTCGACAATAGCGATTAGCGACCCGAAAACTATCTTTGTCCTTTACTGGGTTATGACTGGCGTCTAACCTAGGTTTCGTATTCCTACCTATGATTGGAGAGACTGTGTCATCGTGCCTTCCTCTCTTGGAGGTACCTGCAGTTGGTCCAGGCTTGGTCGCAACCTTACCTGCAGCAGCTGATGGTCCCTTAGGTGTGGCCGCAGCTGAGGTGGAGGGTTTACAGCTCTCCATCCTTTCCACGACTACTTCCCTTTTATGAGAGGAGAGCTCCCTGCCTGTGCGCCTTTTTTGCCGCCACGCTTCGGCTGTAGCTTTTAGCGTCTCCTTAGCTCTGCTAAGTGCTGCCGTGTCCTTTTCCGTGAAGGAATCTGGGTCACGGTGCTTGAACCTACGTAGAAGCCTCTGCGCGTTGGCCCTCATTTTTAGAGGAGCTTGAACCTCTGACTTCGGTTGGGGTCGTACGGCGTTCCTCAGCCTACTCTCTTCCACAGACACAGCAGCGTTGGAGTTTTCCAAGCTGTCGTGATGCTTCGGATCGCTGCGGCGAGTAATAACCGTACAATAGCTACCTAATGTTGAGTCAGCCTCTCCTTGTCCTATCGTCAGTGTCTCACAGACCCCTGGCGGCGTTGAGGTTGATCGATTTCCTTTGCCTGATGAGTTGTTGCTCATCACAGCGCCGGTGAATTCAATCATCCCCAGCTCCTCCTTCGGGTTCTGATTGTCGTTTGTGTCCGTTTTGTCCTCTGATCCATCCTTGGTATGGTCTGGAGAGACTGTTCTCCAGTTGGATTGACCAGGGTCACTCACGACTGGAGGCAATCTCTTCAGCTCACAAACACTCTTATTCTGCGTTACCTCACCACCTAAGGTACGAGCGAGCGGCTCATTCTCTTCTGTGGTGAGATTCTGCAGAATAAGGGTGCTTTTAATGCAGTCCCTTGTTTCGGAGTTTGAAGGGATCATGTCAACTCCTAGTGGGCATGCGCCCGTAACATCGTTGACCGATCCATCCAGCTCTCCTTCAGCTTCGATTCCTGTATCTCCTCTCGGCGAGCGACGAGCGAGCGGCTCGTCGGCTGCTGGGGGGGTATACAAGGGATCATCAGCCATGATTTCGCCTTTGACTTTCGCAGGGTCTGATGAGACCATTCTTTGTCTTAGCGGGCCAGCGCCCTGCATCAAAGGTGGTCCCATCAGTCCCTTCATGCTCGAGGTACTCGGTGCGTTCATTGAGCAGGTACGAGCTATCGGCTCATTCTCTGCTAATGTCAGACTTTGTAAAAACTCTTGAGCTTTCTGAAGTCTCAGGCGATCCTTTTCTCCTAGAGTTACTATCTTGCCTAATCTTCTGATCGTCAACTTGCATGATTTTACTTTGCTGCGGATGGACGCAGTTGACGATATTGAGAATTTAGATGAGCTGGCGTTAGAGCAGGTGTCATCCTCATCGAGAAGAAGTTTCTCCATTTGGATGTCTATTGCTCCTTCGCTTCCCCCATCTGACAGTATCTTGGAGTTTGACGGATCTCGGAGCAAGAGGCTTTCCTCCTCCTCCGTCATTTGTTGTTGAGAATCGGTTTTTATAGGGTTTGGAGTGCCCGATTCATTTGCACTCGTCCCTTTTTTGTTTTGTTTGTTTTTGTCAATTTTGGACCCACGAGTAAGGGGGAAGGAATGTCATCCTGTACTCACCCCCTGTATACAGGAAAGGGGAAATTGGATTAAAACTAGAGGTCCCCAGGTATCTAGAGTTTGCGCTAGCGACTGAGCATTCCCTCAGCCATGCAGGTATCGGCGCGCGCCTTACCTTGGAGACCACCTTTTGGTTTTCGTTTCCTCGCCACTGACCTTACCGGCATGGGTGGCCCTGACAGTTTATGTTTACATAGACTTCCGGTTTCGCTCCGTGGTTCATTGGAAACTACTTAAGCCCTTTAACCGCGACAAGGTGAGTGATCGTCGAAAGGGTAAAAGTGGAACGCAACAGACTGTGGTTCCGAGGACCTTGCAGTCGCAGCCTTCTGTAGTAGGAGGTGCGCAACAGGTTTCAGAACCGATAGTCGTGCAGCAACCATCGGGGTCGGGAAACTCTATGCGGACTCCTGGGACAGCAGGTCAGGAGAACCGCCCCATGTAAGTAGGTCGCCTGCTGGTGACCAGTCGGGGGTAATTCATTTAGGTTTCACTTTGGAGGCAAGTGGGGTGGATAGGCGTCCATATTTGTTAGTTAGTGTTTATGGTATCAACATGTTAGGTCTTTTAGATAGTGGTGCTTCTCGCACAATCTTATGCAGGGACGGGTGGGAAAAACTTAAAGATTTAGGGCTCTCTCTAAAGAAGAGCATAGTTGGGTCCGTTGCTTTAGCAGACGGAGGGGGTATAGCTGTTTTGGGGGAATTAACTCTACCAATAGTTGTGCAGAATAAATCCGTTCTCATGGAATGTCTGGTTATTCCAACTTTACCCCATGTCCTGATTTTAGGTGCAGATTTTTGGGCACTAACGGGAATTGTCCCGGATTTGAGTGCAGGCATGTGGGATTTCTCGAGTCAACAGTCGGTTGCCTCGATTTCCGCGATACGCGAGATTTCGGAGTTGGATATTACTGAAGCAGGGCAGTTGGAAGCTTCAGTAAGTCGTATTTTTGAGTCGATGCCCGAGGGTTTAGGATGTACTCATTTGGTAGAACATAAAATTAGGACGACGCAAGAACCTATTAAGCAGAGGTATTATCCGGTTTCACCGGCAATGCAGGTTCATATCGATAAGGAACTGAAGGAGATGCTAGATGCGGGAGTTATTGAAAAATCAAACTTATTAGGAAAAAGGATGGATCTTTTAGGTTTTGCGTCGATTATAGGAAACTTAACAAAGCTACAGATAGAGATGCTTATCCATTACCGTATATTTCTACGACGTTGGATAAACTTAGGGATGCGAAGTATCTAACTTCGCTGGATATAAAGTCGGCTTATTGGCAGATTCCTATGGAGGAGGGATCTCGCCCGCTCACCGCTTTCACGGTCCCAAATAGAGGCTTGTTCCAGTTCAAACGAATGCCTTTCGGCTTACACAATGCGCCCGCGACATGGCAAAGATTTATCGACAGCGTATTGGGTGCCGATCTTGAGCCACACGTATTTGTGTACTTAGACGACATTATCATCCTCACAAATTCGTTCAGCCAACATTTGCAAGTTCTGGAAGAAGTGTTTAAAAGACTGTGCGATGCAGGGCTAAAAGTTAGCCGGGAAAAATGCAACTTTTGTAGGCCGTCTTTAAAATTCTTAGGTTATGTAGTAGATAGGAATGGATTACATGTAGATCCAGAAAAAGTAGATAGCATGATTAGGATTCCTGCACCAAAGAATATGAAGGAAATTAGGAGTTTTATAGGTACAGTTTCGTGGTATAGGAGGTTTATACCAAATTTCGCCGCTTTGGTTAGACCTTTGACAGACTTATTAAAGAAAAGTAGGAAATTTTTATGGACAGATGAATGTGAGGAAAGCTTTAGGAAGGCGAAAGAATGCTTGGTGACGGCGCCGATTCTGACATGTCCAGACTTTCAACGACCTTTTGTTGTTCAGACGGATGCCTCCAATTTCGGAATCGGGGCGGTGCTGGGGAAAAAGTTATTTGCTATATGAGTAGGTCTCTCAATAGGTGTGAGAGGAATTATTCGACGACGGAGAAGGAATGCTTGGCGGTACTTTGGGCGATTGAGAAGTTACGACCGTATATTGAAGGGGTTCGATTTACGGTAGTAACGGATCATTATTCGCTAGTATGGTTGAGTAATCTGAAGGACCCACAGGGTAGATTGGCAAGGTGGGCGGTGAGGCTGCAACAATTTGACTTCGAGATAATCCACAGAAAGGGGAAAGAGCACGTTGTACCAGACATGCTGTCGCGCGGAGTTCCGGAGTTGGCCGAGATCTCGGAAGCGGATATAGACCCTTGGATTTCGAAGATGATTGCTGCAGTAGAAGGAAACCCACTTGCATACCCGTTATGGAGAGTAGAAGAGGGGCGGCTTTACAAATTTGTTAAAGCCAACCACCTCACAGTTTATGATAGCAATAACGAGTGGAAGTTAGTAGTAGGAAAATCAAGTAGATTAGGGATTTTACAAGCGTGTCATGATGGCCCATTGATTGGGCACATGGGGGTTAGAAAAACGTTTGCTAGGATAGGTGCTAAGTATTTCTGGCCGAAAATGCGGGCAGATATAACTAGATATGTCAGGGGGTGTAAAACTTGCCAACAGGTGAAGCCGATGAATGACAAACCGGCTGGTTTAATGGTCGAAAGAATAGGCGTTTCGAGGTGTTGGGAAATGGTTTGTGTAGATCTTTTAGGTCCACTTCCCAAGTCTACTAGGGGTTACATGCATATTCTTACAGTGGTCGATTATTTCTCAAAATTTTGTTTACTTTTTCCCATTAGGTCGGCAACTGCAAAAGCAGTTTGCAAAGAATTGGAGGATAATGTTTTCCTTCTTTTTGGCATACCCAAGGTGCTCGTGTGTGACAACGGCCCTCAGTTTCGTGGAAAGGAACTGAAAACGCTTTGCCAGGCGTACGCGTCACAGATTAAATATACTGCGCATTACCATCCGCAGGCTAATCCTGCAGAAAGGATCAATCAGATTCTAAAGACAACGCTGCGAGCGTATGTCTCAGAGAATCATCGGGGCTGGGATTCGCAATTAGCGAAAGTCGCATGTGCGATTCGTACATCGCAACATGAGGTGTTGGGGGTATCACCATATTTTGTAAACTTTGGCAGGGAAATGGTGACTTGCGGCACAGAATTTGCTGCCTCAAGTGATCATTCGAAAGGTATGAATGAATTAGGGTCAAGTAGCAAGCCCACAGGTACGAGAGGTAGGGACTTAGACGAGATAAATAGAGATATCCAAATAGACTATAGAGATATGAATGCGCCAGAGATAGGTAGGCGTTTTCAAGAGCTCAGAGAGGACATAGGGAAGAAGTTAGCGGCGGCATCGAAGAAGTCTGCGGAAGCCTACAACCTCCGACGACGGGATGTTCAATATCTCCCGAACGAGTTTGTATGGCGACGAAACTTCACTTTGTCTGACGCCGCGAACTACTACGCCGCTAAACTGGCGCCTAAATTTATAGGACCGTTTCGGATCAACAAACGTGTGTCACCTTGGACATACAGTTTGGTGGACGAAACCGGTCGAGATCGCGGTACCTGGCACGTTAAGGACCTTAAGCCCTATAACGATGGCCGAGAAGAAACGTCTAAGTCCCCTATAAAGTAAAGTAGTAAGAAGACTTGTTGGGTCATGCGTTTTTTTTGTGTTTTTTAGACGGGCAAGTTGGCCGTGATGGAAAGGTCTTCCTATGTTATGTCGTTGACCTATATCTGAGGAAATGGCTTACATTTCTCGAAATGGAAGTCCATTTCCTTGGAGGCGAGGGTGGGGTTTGTTACGGTAAAAATTACCGCAACAAGGCTCACTCTCTTATCCCTTAAAATCCCTTCGTTTCCTCTTTTCGTTGTGGGCGCAAAGCCGGCATTTGAAGGAAGTGGCGGGCAGCCATGGTTCCATCAGCAACTGGTCCACGACCTTCAGATCCGCTAAGGCAACCCAAAACAGGTATAACGAGTGCGACAGAGGAGTCCACTCAAAAGACGTTTGCCCAACTCTGTTCGGTGCAGCCCTAGGGCGATTAGGGAGACTCACGACAGAGCAACGCCACAAAAGTGCGACAGGAGTCCACTGTAAAACGCCGTCGTTGAAGCCCAAAGGACGTGGGAGACTCGCGACGGGCAGCATCGGACAGGAGCGGTCCGAAAAGTTCGATGGGTGAGGGAGGACGATCCCTCGTCGACCCCAACACGATGATGACGGACGATCCCTGGAGCCTACACCCCCAACGAATCGTTTGCGCCACCGCATTATTGGCGCAAACGCAGAAAAGTACGATGGCATGGAGTAGACGTTCTCCTATTTCACCCAACGAGGGAGCAACGGAGGAGCAGCAGAGGCGTGGGGCGGACGGCCCAAAAGACACCCCTCCAACAAAGTCGCAACACGAAAAGTTGGGTTCGATGGCTAAGAGAAGACGATCTCTTTCCCCCAACGCTGGAGCAACGGAGGAGCAACAGAGGTGTTTAGGCGGACGGCCATGTAAAAACACTTCCACGAAAACACAAAACGACACCACGGACACCAAAGACATGGGACAGGTTTTCTAAAGACGGTCAGAAGACAACTGTCAAAGTGTCCAAGGGCAGCTGTCACATTATCCGACAGCTGTCAAAATGGCAATCGTCTGTCGAAGATGACAGCGGAAGGTGTCCAAACACCAGCGACACCGAAACCAAAGGCCTAGAGCCAAACAAACAAAAAAATAATGTGAAGATGGCACCCGAAGGGAAATCCCTGGCCCCAAAACCTGCACGCGGAACCACCAACATAGTTCGCGAAAATGTTGTTTTTTTTGACAGTTCATCTTTTCCTCCTTCCTCAAAGCTCACTGCTTCTGAGGAAGCGCGGTGCCCTCCTTCCTTCCTCCTGGTATTCAATCTTCTCCACCACAGTTCGGGTAGTTCGGGTTTCGTATTGGTCGCGGTCAATCAGACATAGGCATCCGGGGCAAATGTTTGATTGACAGAAAATAGTTGTCCAGGATTGACACCGGGATTTTCCTATGGAAAACCGGTGTGAATGTTAAAATCCAATTGGTGTATCCAATTGGAAAGAGCAAGTGTGAGGTGTCTGGCAGCGATAGCACGCGTTGGGGAAATACCTGACGTCGATGCGTTAAAATGCGCAGTAAGTCCAGTCACGTATGAACGCGGGTATCTCGAAACTAGTGAGCGCGAACGCACTTTCCAGCCAAAGGGCAGAAAGTGTGAGAAGTCGCAGTGGGCTTACGAGTGGAGCTGGAGAGTACTAAGTGGGAATATATGTTTGTGAATGGATAAACGGGATCGATTCTGGACAACGGGATCGTTAAAACAAAGAGAATCCACTTCTTGGATATCTTTCATACGTGTTAGACGTGCGTTTTTTGGAGTAAGCGAATTTTCGTGAAAAAAGTAGATTTGAGTTTTTCGGAAATCCTTGTGGAGAAAAATCAATTTTTTTTGAAAAAAAAAAGAAAAGGATAGAAGAGGAGGAAAATATCAGGAAGGGAGTAAAGGAGAAGGACGAACATAAGAGCAGAAAGAACAGAAGAGCGGAGGAAGGAGGGAAAATAGGAAAAGAAAAGATAAGTAGAGTGTTCTTGTAAAATCGAGTAGTGCAAAAGAGTGCAATTCGTTGGTTGTTCCGCGGCCGGAAAATTCCCGAGAAAAGACGGGACACGCGACCTTTTTTTTTAACATTTTATACAATTTCGGGATAAAATTCGTTCGGGGGCCATCTTCGTGGTCCGCCATTTTGATACTTTGGTATCAAGAGAAAAAAAAATCGTCGCAATAAAATTTAATTGGGCGCACCACCCCCATTTTGCAACGTGGGTAAAACATTCTAGTTTTATTTCACGCCATCGATTTCGCTTTTCATTTTATTTCCTTTCAGATTCGTCGGTTTCAGTTTTGATAATTGTTTTTTTCAGGTTTCGTAATTTTTCCGAAAATTACGTGGCGTCCAAAATCCATTGTTCACTTGGAAGCCAAAGCGCTCCAAGTTTGAACCCACCCCGCACGGTGAGCTAGCTCAGCCTCTCGTAGTTCACCTACGAGAAGTTGCAAATCTTCGGGTGAGTGATCTTTGTTTGACAGATCGCTCGCATTGGAATTTTCGCAGCAGGTTTTGTAGATTTATCTAGAGATTTCAATTTATTGTTCCATTCATTGTTTCGGTTAATTTGAATATAGGTTTTTATAGCTTTGTTAAAGTGCGCTAATTGAATTCGGCAAATTGGTTGACGATATCTTTGCCAATTTCTTCTGTACATGTTTCTAATTCTGATAAGCCCCAATATATAATCTGGTAATTTTACACACTGAAGTTTCTTAGGGATCCTGGGAATATTATTATTAGCCGATGTAACAACAACTTCAGAGAACTGTTGGACAATAAGGTCTACATCATGTTTGTTCGATATGGATTCAATGTTTGTAGTTATGGTTCGAAGTTCTCTTCTTACTTCAGTACGAAAACTTTTCCAATTAGTGTTTTTTAGATCTTGAATATATTGCACTTTTTCTATTCCCGACCCACGAATTTTACAGAAAACTGGGTTATGGTCAGAGCTAAGCGCATTCAAAGTGATTGGTTGCGACACAAGGCTTGATACATTTGTGACAAATAAATCGATAACAGACGCACTACCACGTGAACTAGCGGGGACATAAGTAGGACTTTGTGGAAACAGAATAGACATCGGCATCATAACAGAAAGATTAGACAAAATTTCCCCAGGAGTTTGCTCTAATGCAGCCCCAATCCCTGTGTCTGCAATTTAAGTCACCTCCTATTAAGAATGCACAATTAATAGTGAATAATTTTCTTAGGTCATTTTTAAGTTTTTGCCTTTTATGATCTTGCGTTGAGTCTTCTGTTATTTTTCCCGGAAAATAGACACAATAGATTTTAAGTTTTCTATGATTACTTAACATTATTTGAATTCCTATATTCTCTACGTAGTCAGTTTCTATACAAGGTAAAAGCTCATGTTGTATTGATCTCCTAATCAAAATCGCTACACCTCCACCCCTACCATTTTGTCTATCTGCACGATAGCATTTAAAATCGCAGGTGGAGATTCGAATGTCTGATTTATGCCATGTTTCAGTTACTAATGCAATATCAATTTTATGATGATTTAAAAAGTTTATAAGTTCAACAAGTTTGTTACGAATGCCTCTGGCATTCCATGTTATAACATTCATATTGTTACTATTTGCACTACTTAACATTATAGTACAGAAACTTAGTTGCTAATTGTGCGATAACATTAAATTGATCTAATCTAGTTTTACATGTACTTAGCTTGGTAATCATTTCCATTATAAGTGAATTCAATTCGTCCATAGAGAACAAATCTCCGTTGCCATAGACTGCAGATGCATTGTTGTTGTTTGTTGGTGCTTGTACAGCTGACGTATGCTCCCAAGCTTTCGTTGGAGAAAAGCTGTTTGCTGTTGTTTGACTCACATTTTTCGGAATCGTAGCGGTGCGTGAAGGTAGAGCAGGAAAGTCGTTCATTGACAGCAGTGAAACATTAGTTTTGTTGTTATTATTTGAATTGTTAAGACTGGGCGAAGGGCGATTGATTTTATTAACTATTTTTTGTCTCATTTCTAAATATTTGTTTCTGCTAACGCATGCGCTGTCTGTGGACTTGTGGTTTCCATTGCAATTTGCGCACTTGTATAGTCCGTACCAAAACAGTTGGCCATTCTACTGCGCAGGTCTCTTAAAATGTGTTTTACAATCTCTTAAAATTGCAAAAACAAGCAGAAAGAGACGAAAATGGGCGGAGCCATAATAAAAAACGACGTATACCCTGCCTTGTGTTCAAGATCGCTGTCGCGATCTCACTGAGGGTGGTTTTTTCATTTTCCTTATTTTATACTGAAATTAGGAGCGGAGGAAAAATATAGACCATTATATGTCAACTTTACTTGGACGAAAATATATTGTTTCGTTTTTTGTCTTGTTGGTTCTTTGTAGGCGTATGATGTGATCACGGTCGGATAGATTAAGCAAAACATTACACATGAATTGATTGTGTGACTGTATCTGTATGAAGGTGTACGGTTTTAGATTTAAACCCTATTTGCTCATTATGCTTTCGTTGATCATTATTAATTGTGTCGTGCATATTTATCATGTAGGTACTGATATTGGCACGCAAAGTAAAGAAAATTGCAGTGTCACACCAAATTTTGTTTGTTTATCTCATTGAATTTGGGCGAGGTAGGTAAATTTAATAAAAAAAATACAATTTGGGAATTTTTTGGAAGCGTAAACGATTTTATACCCAATAACAATAGGCACGATTTTCTGTCACAAAAAAGAGGATGGGGTATTAAACGGTTCGTTAAAGACAAAATGGTGAACGTTCTTGCTTCTTCAATAAATGCAGTTTTTAAAACTTATTGAACTACCCGCCACTTTTAAATTTGTAACCTTGATTAAAAGTGTAAATTATAGCGAGATAAAATTGACGATGAATTGCAAATATAAAACAGATTTACAGCGAGCAGCAAAACAAAACACCAGTACCAAGCACACCACCCATACAGGTACCTAGCGCTAAACCACGAAATGTTCAACCATAAAAAGGGTTGGGAACCCTTTCAAATACAATCGGACTTCTAGGTAGAAATGTATAAAAGTAGACCTCATAATAAAAAATTAAGTTTATTTAGATATTCAACAGCATTTTAGTTCTGAGCACTGTAAAGTTGGGTTACGCATTGTAAATTACAGGCAAAAACGCTTAGTGATTAAATCTCTTTCGCGTAATTTTTGTTCTCTTAAATCCTCTCTCTGCGCAATCGACCGTTGGCCAACTGTTTTGGTACGGACTATACCACCCAACGGTATATACTACAAGAACATCGGAGAACTACGGCAAATAACGGGAAAAGTCTCCATAATCACAAATATTGATCTAAATCAAATTGAAGAGCAAACATATGTAATTTCTCGTTTCATACTCAATATGAACGAAGATTGCATATTGGAAATTCCCGAAAGCGTGGAATTTATAAGAAAAACCAGACTAGAAATTTTAGAATTAAAGAAAAGTGTACGAATTATATACCAGTTATTAGGAGTTGAAAAACGATTTAAAAGAGGTCTTATAAATATAGTTGTTATTCGGAACTCTAAATAGTGAAGATGCTAAGCATTACGAAGAAGCAATTATAACAACGAAAGAGAACAGTGAATTTATCCACAAAAGTCAACAAGAAGAAATAAAAAACATATGAGAGGCTACAATCCGCTATGCGGATCGCTGAATACCCTATCCCATCCCATCCTTTAAATTAATATCCTCAAAATATAGGCCTTATGGCGATGAAATACAGAAAATGACATTCTCACAATATATTGCTCAGACAGTTTCTCAAAATCTTGTGTGGTTCGACAAAAAACAACGTATTTCTATTGCTAATGCCTTGGGATGGGGTATACAAATGGTTTTTGTAAGAAAACGCCCCCAAAATGTGGGCGTAGGTGAAAATGATCTATGGACAAAATGTTTATATTACCATTTCGGAAGTATTTGCATCAAAATTTTTTTCGAAAGTTTTAAAATTTGGACAAAAAGCGTTTTTTACTAAAAACGCCCCCAAAAAGTGGGCGTGGCAAAAAACTTTGTATGAACGAAATATAGATATTAGGATTGTCTAAATATGCTACTCAGACACTTTTTTGAAATTCCTTACGGTTTGGCCAAAAAATAAGTTTTCCTAAAAAGGGGGCGTGGCAGTGGGCGGATTTCAAAAATTTTTACACTTGTTCTGGTGGCACGGCCGAGGATCCTATATACCAAATTTCATTATCCTAGCTCAAAATTTAAGGCCCAAAAACCGCTGACGAACAGACAGACGGACGGACGGACAGACAGACATGGCTAATTCGACTCAGCTAGCGATTCTGAGTCGATCCATATACTTTGAGGTATATGTAGCAAAATTATTTCTCTATGTTACAAACTAAGTATCAAAACTAATATACCCCCTATGGGATAGGGTATAAACATATGAGAGGCTACAATCCGCTGTGCGGATCGTTGAATACCCTATCCCATCCCATCCTTTAAATTAATATCCTCAAAATATAGGCCTTATGGCGATGAAATACAGAAAATGACATTGTCACAATATATTGCTCAGACAGTTTCTCAAAATCTTTTGTGGTTCGACAAAAAACAACGTATTTCTATTGCTAATGCCTTGGGATGGGGTATACAAATGGTTTTCGTAAGAAAACGCCCCCAAAATGTGGGCGTAGGTGAAAATGATCTATGACCAAAATGTTTATATTACCATTGCGGAAGTATTTGCATCAAAAATGTTTTCGAAAGTTTTAAAATTTGGACAAAAAGCGTTTTTTACTAAAAACGCCCCAAAAAGTGGGCGTGGCAAAAAACTTTGTATGAACGAAATATAGATATTAGGATTGTCTAAATATGCTGCTCAGACACTTTTTTGAAATTCCTTACGGTTTGGCCGAAAAATAAGTTTTTCTAAAAAGGGGGCGTGGCAGTGGGCGGATTTCAAAAATTTTTACACTTGTTCTGGTGGCACGGACGAGGATCCTATATACCAAATTTCATTATCCTAGCTCAAAATTTAAGGCCCAAAAATCGGTGACGAACAGACAGACGGACGGACGGACGGACAGACAGACATGGCTAATTCGACTCAGCTAGCGATTCTGAGTCGATCCATATACTTTGAGGTATATGTAGCAAAATTATTTCTCTATGTTACAAACTAAGTATCAAAACTAATATACCCCCCTATGGGATAGGGTATAAAAATGATATAGTGACAACAAATTCTTCAGACTGATTACAATCACTTTTACGGTTCTACAAAAGATAAGGTTTTCTCCTGCATATGTTATGGGGTAGTGTATAAAAATGTTTATACTCTTTCCCATAGGGGTATATTAGTTTTGATACTTAGTTTGTAACATAGAGAAATAATTTAGCTACATATACCTCAAAGTATATGGATCGACTCAGAATCGCTAGCTGAGTCGATTAAGCCATGTCTGTCTGTCCGTTCGTCCATCCGTCCGTCCGTCCGTCTGTAGGTACGTCACCGATTTTTAGGCCTTAAATTTTGAGCTAGGATAATGAAATTTGGTATATGGGATCCTCGCCCGTGCCTACAGAACAAGTGTAAACATTTTTGAAATCCGCCTTCTGCCACGCCCCCTTTTAAGATAAACTCAGTTTTTGGCCAAACCGGTCTGAGAAGCATATTTAGAGAATCGTAATGTCTATATTTCGTCAGTACAAAGTTTTTTGCCACGCCCACTTTTTGGGGGCGTTTTTCATAAAAACCTTTTTTGGCCAAATTTGAAAATTTTCGAAAAAAATTTTGATGCAAAATCATTGGTAGTAATAATATGAACATTTCGTCAGCAGACCATTTTAACCCACGCCCACTTTTTGGGGGCGTTTTCCTACAAAAACCATTTGTATGCCCTACCCCAAGGCATATGCAATACAAAAACGTGGTTTTTTGTCGAACCACAAAAGAATTTGATAATAATTCGGAACAATATGTTGTAACAACGTCATTTTCAATTCTTTATGACCATAAAGACCATATTTTGTGGAAATCAATTTTAAGGATGGGATGGGATAGGGTATGTTACGGCAGCCTTCACCACTTTTGACAAAACAAAATATAAAAACCAAAAATTGACCACGGAAAGTTTATTCACAAATATCTTTATTTGTCTTATGATTCTCATCACAGAGATATACTTCAAAATACACACATCCACATGGCCAAAAAAAACGTTTTCCTATAAAGGGGGCGTGGCAGTGGGCGGATTTTAAAAATTTTTACACTTATTCTGGTGACTCGGACAAGGATCCTATATACCAAATTTCATTATCCAAGCTCAAAATTTAAGGCCCAAAAATCGGTGACGAACAGACAGACGGACGGACGGACCGACAGACATGGCTAATTCGACTCAGCTAGCGATTCTGAGTCGATCCATATACTTTGAGGTATATGTAGCAAAATTATTTCTCTATGTTACAAACTATGTATCTAAAACTAATATACCCCTATGGGATAGGGTATAAACATATGAGAATGCTACAATCCGCTGTGCGGATCGTTGAATATCCTATCCCATCCTATCCAGAAAACTAAAATCCCCAAAAAAAGTGGGCATGGCTAAAAATACGATGTGAATAAATAGAAAACATATGAGAGGCTACAATCCGCTGTGCGGATCGTTGAATACCCTATCCCATCCTATCCATAAAACTAAATTCCCAAAAAAAAGTGGGCATGGCTAAAAATACGATGTGGATAAAATAGAAAAATGATATAGTGACAACTAAATCTTCAGACTGCTTACAAAACACTTTTACGGTTCTACAAAAGACTAGGTTTTCTACTTCATATGTTATGGGGTAGTGTATAAAAATGGTTTTTATATAAAAACGCCCCCAAAAAGTGGGCGTGGGTTAAAATGGTATAAAGACGAAATGTTCATATTAATAATGTTAATGATTCTGCATCAAACATTTTTTCGAAAAATTTAAAATTTGACCGAAAACAGTTTTTTATTGAAAACGCCCCCAAAAAGTGGGCGTGGCAAAAAACATTAAATGAACAAAATATAGATATTACGATTCTCTAAATATGCTGTTCAGACATTTTTTTGAAATTCTTTACGGTTTTGCCAAAAATTACGTTTTTCTAAAAAGGGGGCGTGGCAGTTGGCGGATTTCAAAAATTTTTACACTTGTTGTGGTGACTCGGACAAGGATCCTATATACCAAATTTCATTATCCTAGCTCAAAATTTAAGGCCCAAAAATCGGTGACCAACAGACAGACGGACGGACGGACAGACAGACATGGCTAATTCGACTCAGCTAGCGATTCTGAGTCGATCCATATACTTTGAGGTATATGTAGCAAAATTATTTCTCTATGTTACAAACTATGTATCAAAACTAATATACCCCCCTATGGGATAGGGTATAAAAATGATATAGTGACAACAAATTCTTCAGACTGATTACAATCACTTTTACGGTTCTACAAAAGATAAGGTTTTCTCCTGCATATGTTATGGGGTAGTGTATAAAAATGTTTATACTCTTTCCCATAGGGGTATATTAGTTTTGATACTTAGTTTGTAACATAGAGAAATAATTAAGCTACATATACCTCAAAGTATATGGATCGACTCAGAATCGCTAGCTGAGTCGATTAAGCCATGTCTGTCTGTCCGTTCGTCCATCCGTCCGTCCGTCCGTCTGTAGGTACGTCACCGATTTTTAGGCCTTAAATTTTGAGCTAGGATAATGAAATTTGGTATATGGGATCCTCGCCCGTGCCTACAGAACAAGTGTAAACATTTTTGAAATCCGCCTACTGCCACGCCCCCTTTTAAGATAAACTCAGTTTTTGGCCAAACCGGTCTGAGAAACCTGGTCTGAGAAGCATATTTAGAGAATCGTAATGTCTATATTTCGTCAGTACAAAGTTTTTTGCCACGCCCACTTTTTGGGGGCGTTTTTCATAAAAACCTTTTTTGGCCAAATTTTAAAATTTTCGAAAAAAATTTTGATGCAAAATCATTGGTAGTAATAATATGAACATTTCGTCAGCAGACCATTTTAACCCACGCCCACTTTTTGGGGGCGTTTTCCTACAAAAACCATTTGTATGCCCTACCCCAAGGCATATGCAATACAAAAACGTGGTTTTTTGTCGAACCACAAAAGAATTTGATAATCCTTCGGAACAATATGTTGTAACAACGTCATTTTCAATTCTTTATGACCATAAAGACCATATTTTGTGGAAATCAATTTTAATAATGGGATGGGATAGGGTATGTTACGGCAGCCTTCACCACTTTTGACAAAACAAAATATAAAAACCAAAAATTGACCACGGAAAGTTTATTCACAAATATCTTTATTTGTCTTATGATTCTCATCACAGAGATATACTTCAAAATACACACATCCCATTCTTCTAACTACCTTACAGGACTAATTTACCCGCCCCGCATGATCCTTACTCCTTTGTCCTAATACTTCACTTTCCCAATCCATCGTTTTGCCGTCGGCATTTCGCATTTCCAATTTCCACACTAAATGCATCCGAATGTCCGTCTACCTGCGAAACCAAAATAAATGTTTAATCCCACTAAACTTACTATAACACATCGGAGATTTCCAATTGTTAAAACTTTAGTTTACGCAATTAGAACATCTTCTAAACCTATAATTAACATATTCTGCCCTATCGAGGTATCCGTCGGAGCGGAAAATTCTCCGATTTTTTACGATTCGGAGGATTTTTGCTTCGAGGTATTCCTCCGAAAAGCTGTTCGGAATATTTCTCCGACATTTTGTAACGCACCCCGGCGAATTGCGTTGAGGTGCATTTTTCATGCGATTTTTGACAGCTAAGTGCCATTCTTTCTCCGATTTCCTCCGACACAAATTCTTCGCGGAATTTATTTACGAGTTGTAGTGAAGTGAACCCGTCGCATTTGGGAAGATTTTTTTTTCCGATGACACATACCTCGAATGGAATTTTAACCTCCGACGAAGTATGCGCTGCGGAAAATTGTCCGCTCCGACGGATACCTCGATAGGGCTGATTGTTTACTTACCAGCAAACCTCTTCATAATTCTTCCTTGTTCCACGTCCCTCCCTCCACTTAAACATCACAACAGAACGTCACAAAAAAAAAACATTAAATTAATAAACGCGAATAAAAACATATGAGAAGGCTACAATCCGCTGTGCGGATCGTTTAATATCCTATCCCATCCCATCCTTAAAATTAATATCCCCAAAAGATGGTCTTTATGGTCATAAAGTATTGAAAATGACGTTACTTACTTACTGAAGTGGCGCTACAGTCCGGAATGAACCTGGGCCTCAACCAACATGCCTCTCCAATTAGCCCGGTCCTTAGCTAACTGCCTCCAGTTGCGCACTCCAAGTTGGTTGAGGTCGGTTTCCACTTGTGCGCGCCACTTAAGGCGAGGTCTTCCTCTAATGCGTCCGACGTGTGGCTGGGAATCGAAGACTCTGCGAGCCGGAGTATTGGTGTCCATTCGTTCTACATGTCCTAGCCATCTTAAACGTCCAATGCGGAGTTTTTTGACTAGGGGCATGTCGCTGTACAGCTCGTATAGTTCTTGGTTGAATCTTCGTCTCCATAGCCCGTCAACGCAAACGGGACCGAAGATTTTTCGAAGAATTTTCCTCTCGAATCTACCAAGGATTTCTTCATCCGCTTTTGATACGGTCCATGCTTCAGCGCCGTAGAGCAGGACTGGGATGATCAGGGTCTTATATAGGGTCTCCTTAGTAGTTCGAGTGAGAGCTTTACTACTAAATTGCCTTCTAAGCCCGAAGAAACAGCGGTTGGCAAGAGTAATTCTTCGTTTAATTTCTGACGAGATGTTGTTGTCAGAGCTAATAGCGGAGCCGAGGTAGACAAAGTCCCGTACTACCTCAAAATTATATCTGTCAATGGTGACGTTTGGTCCAATTCGTCGATGTTGTGTGTCCTTTCGTGTTGACAGCATATACTTAGTCTTACCCTCATTTACTGCTAAACCCATTTTCGCCGCTTCCTTCTCTATACTAGCAAACGTGGCTATGACATCACGTTGAGTCCTACCAATGATGTCAATATCGTCAGCGTATGCCAGTAGTTGCACCGACTTTTGGAAAATTGTGCCTCTGGTGTTGGCTTTGGAGTTTTGCACAATTCTCTCAAGAATCAGATTAAAGAAGTCACATGACAGCGCATCGCCTTGCCTAAATCCTTTTTTGGTATCGAATGTGTCGGTGAGGTCGTTTCCGACCCTGATGGAGCAGCGAGAATTCTCTGTCGTCATCCTACACAAACGGACGAGTTTGGGCGGTATACCAAAACTAGACATGGCTCTGTACAGTTCGTCTCTATAAATGCTGTCATATGCGGCTTTGAAATCGATGAATAGGTGGTGGGTATCGATTTGGACTTCTTGAGTTTTTTCCAGGATCTGCCGAAGTGTGAAAATTTGATCGGTTGTGGACATTCCTGGCCTAAAACCACACTGATAAGGGCCAATCAGGTTGTTGGTAAACGGTTTCAGGCGTTCACATATTACGGCAGATAGGATCTTGTAGGCGATGTTGAGGAGACTTATGCCTCTGTAGTTGGCGCAGTTCAGAGGGTCTCCTTTTTTGTGGATCGGGCAAACGATGCTGAGGTTCCATTCTTCAGGCATATTTTCATCCGACCAGATTTGGCTTATGAGTTGGTGGATGTTACTTACCAAGTCATCTCCGCCGGCCTTATAGAGCTCAGCGGGAAGGCAGTCATTTCCGGCAGCCTTATTAAGCTTGAGTTTAGATATTGCTATCCTCACTTCACTCAGGTCGGGTGGTTGGCAGTTTTCGCTGTCGTTGCCAATATTGAATGGTTCGTTCTGCCTGACAGCGGAATGTTGTTCGTCATCGCCGTTTAACAGTCTGCAGAAGTGGTTCTTCCATATCCTCAGCATCGACTGTGTCTCAACTACAATATTTCCTTGTTCATCTCGACAGGATTCTGTTCGAGCCTTGTATCCTTGGCTTTGACGTTTTACACTTTGGTAAAACTTGGGAACATCGTTCCTGGAGTGGCACCTCTCTACATCCTCGATCGCGCGCTTTTCTTGCTCTTTTTTCTTCTTGCCGAAAAGCCGATGTTCTTCCCTTCTTCTTTGCCTATAGAGCTCAATGGCAGCTCTCGTCTTCACCTGCAGCTTAGCCTTGTAGGCCTCGTTCTTGGCTGCGAGCATCTGTCGGCATTCCTCATCAAACCAGGGGTTTCTTGCTGGTGGCCGCGAGAAACCTAGCACATCAGTTGCGGCTGATCTAATGGCCTGTTGGCATCGTTGCCATTGCTCTTCGACATTCGATGCTGGTGGTATGGTGTTAATCGAGAGGTTAAGGGATACGCGTTGTGCGAAGGTCTTGGCGGTCTCTTGCGATTGCAGTCTTCCGACATTAAATTTTTTCACAGAATTTCTGGATTGTTGTGGCGTGGTGGATATCCGCATTCTTACCTTGGCTGCTACAAGGTAGTGATCCGAGTCGATGTTAGCTCCTCGGAATGTTCGGACATCCAAAATACTGGATGCGTGCCTCTTATCTATCGCAATGTGATCAATTTGGTTGACCGTTCGTTGATCTGGAGACCGCCATGTCCCCTTATGGATATCGAGGTGAGGAAACCGTGTGCTGGCTATAGTGGCATTTCGTTCCGTAGCGAAATCAATTAGCCTAAGTCCGTTACCAGACGTGTTGTCGTGTAGGCTATGTTTTCCGACAATACTTCTAAAGATGTCTTCTCTTCCTACCTTTGCGTTAAAATCTCCCAGCACGATTTTAACATCGTACTTCGGTAGTCGCTCATAGGTTTTGTCGAGGAGCTCGTAGAAGCAATCCTAAGCTATATCATCTTTTTCTTCCGTCGGAGCGTTAGCGCATATAAGTCTTATGTTGGCGAATTTGGCCTTGATGCGGATTGTTACCATGCGTTCGCTAATGTCTTGGAAACATAAGACTTCTTGCCTAAGTCTGGCACTTATAACAAATCCGCATCCGAATAGTCGCTGTTTCTGCCCACTATAACTCGGTCCGTAGTATATGTCACAGTTTTTCATCCTCTTTTTGCCCGGCCCATCCCATCGTATTTCCTGGATGGCAGCAATGTCTGCTTTGTAGCAGTTTAGGGCTTCCGCTAGTTGTTCGCCTGCACCTCTCCTGTTTAATGTTCTCACATTCCAGGTGCAGATACGAACGTCGTTGTCTTTTTTTCGTTTAGCAGGGTCGTCAGCAATAAAATCAGTCCTTTCCGAGGCTATTGGTTGCTTCGAAACCATGTTTTTTTTCTGTGGGTGGGTAGTTAACCCAAAGCACAACCCCCAACCTGGAGGGCCAGTTCCAATTTATTAGATACCCCTAGGACACGGGGCCATCAGTATCCACTACGGGATTGAGCGCTGCCGTTGGCCTTTCGGTTCATCCGCCACCATCTCTGTTCAAGGGGCCTGACTAACCCTTGAAATTCCTAGACAACCTTGTTTGAAACTCAGCAATGTTTGAAACTAATCATTCGAATTTTTTATCTTTTTATATTAAAATACTTCATACATTATCGTAAGAACAACTTAATGATTGTACTATGAAATTAATTACCATTGAATTGTTATTTTTTAAATTCTTAGTTTGCTCTCTTTTAACAAGTCATGTCACCAGTGTTATCAATCACTTAGATCTTTAAATCATGTCGTGAGTGTATTTGTCAATGATGTGGTGAATTCACACCGATAGCTATTCGCTCTCAGTTTGTAAGAGCGTCCACCCACACTCACAGCAGCAATGCATTATCGCTTTGCGAGTGGCAAATCTGCAGCTCATGGCTGATTGATTTTTTGATCGCGGATTTCTCGGTCAGTTGGATTGAGATCGCTGAGTAGTGAGTTCGCACCATCATTGACCACATTGGACACTATTTGAATATTGGATGAGTATAATTAAGTTTTATTTTATATATATCTATACACAGTTTTTTAATAAAATTATAACGTGGTTGAATCGATTCTTTTGGCTGCTCGAATTCTTTTGGGAAGCAATCCTTACGTGATTTATATGTTTGAAAACATAACATGGTCCTTCGCATAGCCGAATTTATTGAATCATCATTATATATATAAATGACCTTGTGCAGAAAAACGTGTGCAGTGAACTTTGTAGGACGTTTTTTACCGAGTTGTGTGAGACAGCCGAAAATTTCTTGTCGGTTCCTAGTAGGAACATATATATTTGTTAAATTAAACACGTGGACAATTTTCGTTGAGCATTCTTCGGTTTTTTTTTTTTTTTGTATTTCACCTTCGAACTTTTATTTTGTGAAATATGAATGCATTAAAGCAAAAGCGTGATATTGCCAAGGCTTCTTTAACACGTGCAGTTGAATTTATAGTGGTGATTGATCCATCGACCACAATCGGGATGTTAGAAGTGCGGTTGAACAGGGTTATTGAAGCATGGAAGGAATTCACTTCGTTACATTATGAATGCCTTCAACTGGTGGAGGAAGCTGAGGTTGAGGAGTTTAATTCCGATTTCGGGGTATATGAAGAAAAATATTTTCAAGCGCATGCGGGATTGAAGGAGGCGATTCGCGTTCGAATTGATAAAAGTGCGAAAAATTCAGTGCTAGAACGTATTGCAAATGAGCAAAGCGATTTTTTGAAAACTTTAGACTCTTCGGCAAAGTCCCCAGCAAAAATCCATCTACCACCAATCGTTATACCGAAATTTTCTGGTGATTATAAGGACTGGCCATCCTTCCGTGATTTGTTTTTGGGTTCAGTGGATACAAAAGAAAATTTATCCGCTACTCACAAATTTCAATATTTGAAATCTTTTTTGAGCGGTACTGCCGCCGATCTTATCCAACATATTAAGGTTTCTGATGCAAATTATTCGGAAGCCTGGGATCGGCTAGAAAAACGTTTCGATCGTGGAAACTTAATCGTCCAGTCGTTTGTTCAGGCATTCTTGTCCCTTCCTTCAATGACTGCTCCAAATTCACAGACACTTCGAAAAAACACCGACGGTGCGGATGAGGTGATTCGCGGTTTAAGTGCACTGTCGAAAAACAATCGTGATCCGTGGCTAATTTTTATTCTTCTCAATAAACTGGATAGTGAAACGAAGCATTCTTGGGCAGAAGAAGCTGGTACTCGGGAAGATATGACAATTCTGGAGCTGATTGAGTTTTTAGAACACCGGTGCGATGCATTAGAGTCGTGCCAGTCTCTGAATCGTTTGTCCACATCGCGTGGAAAGCAGACAGGTCCAATTCGTGCTTTGGTAGCTAAGCCGTCGCAAAATAGTTCGCAATGTTCGTTGTGTAACAACAATCACCAGTTATATCAGTGCTCTCAATTCCTTGAATTAGACATTCCATCACGTAGAAATTTTACAAAAACTCATTCGATTTGTTTTAACTGTTTGCGGACAGGTCATTCTGTAAAAAAATGTAATTCGAACTTTCGTTGTCGCGTGTGTAAAGCTCGCCATCACTATCTGGTTCATGAAGATGATACGAATAGTGCTTCATCGGTATCCGTTACTTCTCCAGCACATCAAGCTTCAACGTCCTCTGCGTCTCAAGAAGGTCCGTCGTCGGGGACTGCTAATTCTTACGCAGTTGGACCTTTGGTTAATAACCATTCGCGTGAGGTGAGCCTTCGTAAGCAAACAGTTTTACCAACTATCGTTGCTAAACTCAAAACGAACCATAACCAGTTTGCTGATGTACGCATTTTATTGGATACAGGCTCACAAACATCATTTGTGTCAGAATCGTGTGCGCAGAGGCTGGGACTTCGACGAACACATGCTCGAATTCCAGTGTTAGGGTTAGGTTCAATGGAAGCCGGACACACCAAAGGGGTCGTGTCTTTGGAATTGATGTCTCGCTATAATTCCACTAAATTATATATCGATGCCTTTGTATTAGGGAAGCTGACATCAAATCTACCATCCAACTCTTTCGATATATCGACTTGGCAATATATTCGGAATTTAGATCTTGCGGATCCTTGCTTCAATATCTCTTGTGTAGTTGACATTATTATTGGTGCGGATAAAGTCTGGTCCATCCTGAAATCAGAACAAGTTTTGGGTCCACAAGGTAGACCTATTGCCCAAAACACTACCTTTGGTTGGGTGATATCTGGAGAGTTCTTTGATTCAAGTAATCAAAACGTAGAAATATCATCATTTCATGCTGCTCTTGATGTTGATGGTCTTCTTCAGAGATTTTGGGTGCTAGAAGATATTTCTCCGCACAAATCTGCTGATGCCTTTAACGATCCTGCTGAAAAACACTTTCAACAGACATTTTGTCGCGCATCAGATGGGAAATACGTCGTATCACTCCCTTTCAAAAGCAATCTACCAAAATTTGCTGGTACACTGCAGGCGGCGGTATCACGACTCTATTCAATGGAGCGCCGGTTCCGAAAAAATCCGGGCTTACACCAACAATACTCAAAATTCATGGAAGAGTACCTCGAACTTGGGCATATGGAACTCATTCCTCATGTTGAGATTCCTTAAAACATCTCGGAACAATTTTATTTACCCCACCATGCTGTACTTAAGCCAGAAAGCTCCACTACGAAGCTTCGGGTGGTTTTTGATGGGTCCGTAAAGGACTGCAACGGAAACTCGTTGAATAGCCAATTGTTAATTGGTCCGGCCATACAACGTGATCTTTTTGGTGTCTGCCTGCGGTTTCGACAACATCGGTTCGTGTTTACTGCCGATATTGTCAAAATGTTTAGACAAATATGGATAAGTAAACGGGACATGGATTATCAACGCATCGTTTGGCGGACAAACCCAAATAATCCAATTGAGCACTATCGGCTACGGACTGTAACCTATGGAACTGCGGCAGCTCCGTTTTTATCGGTACGCGTACTTCAACAAATCGCTGAGGACTATAAAAATAAATATCCAAACGCATCTCGAGTTTTGATTAGCGACGTCTACGTTGACGACGTTATGACAGGTGGGAATTCTATTAATACCTTGCTAGAGCTGCAATCTGAACTCGTATTGCTACTGTCGGAAGCTCGCCTTCAGCTTCGTATGTGGAGCTCTAACTGCTGGGAACTTCTTGCTAATCAAAATCCCGAGGAATGCGAATATTCGTTTGTGGACACTGAACGTTCCCAGTCACTTATTAAGGTGTTGGGAATGTACTGGAATCCTGCGACTGATACGTACTCTTATCGCTTATCAAATTCCAAGCCATGTCTGAATGTGACTAGAAGAACTCCACTATCCGAAATAGCTAGTATTCTTGATCCGTTAGGACTCTTAGCCCCTTCAGGAGCTTTGGTCTTCTAATTTGAATCTAGGTTGGGATGACCTCCTTCCTTCTGATCTCTCGGGAAAATGGTTGACTATCGTGAACAATTGCCTTGCATTGAAAGGATTTGTGTTCCTCGTAATGTGTTTGTATCTGAAGAAACTATCGAACTTCACGGTTTTTCAGATGCTTCGTCGGTAGCATACGCCGCGGTTGTTTATGCCTTATCAAAATCGGTGGATGGTAAAGTGAACGTAGTAATCGTTGCCGCAAAAACAAAGGTGGCGCCTTTAAAACCGGTCTCCATACCCCGACTTGAACTCTGCGGTGCGGTATTGCTTGCTCGGTTAATAACGGTGGTCAAATCGTCATTTAATAAAACCATTCAACGAACATTTGCGTGGTGCGATTCCGAAATCGTACTGCATTGGTTATCATCACCCCCGCGTCGGTGGACAACATTTGTCGCCAATAGAACCGCTGCCATTTTTGAATCCTTACCCAGATCTTCTTGGCGACATGTTCCATCTGAATCAAATCCTGCTGATTGCGCTTCGCGTGGCGTACCCCCCTCAACACTTGTTAACCACAACCTGTGGTGGAAGGGCCCATCATGGCTTTTAGATCCAGAAGACTACTGGCCAAAATCGAACCTGTCTCCGAATACAATTGACGAAGAAGCAACTTACCTAGAGGAGAAATCAGTCGTAAGGCATGCACTCGTCACGTCGTTTGATGGACATGTCTTTCACGATCTGATAAGAAAGATGTCGAGTTGGTATCGCTTACAACGCGTGGCTGCATACATCCTAAGATACCTCTCAAACATTAATCCCAAAAAACCTCGGACTTGTAATGGATTGACCTTCACTGAAATTCGAAGTGCACGGATCTCTATCTTAAAATTTGTTCAACTTAACTTCTTTGAAGATGATATAAAGCAATTGCGAATTAACCGTCAACTACCGGTTAAATCAAAGCTGTTAAGGTACTCGGCGTTTTTGGACAATGACGGGCTACTTCGCATCGGTGGACGCATCAAAAATGCAAGCGTATCCTTCAATATTAAACATCCGATAATTTTACCAAAAACGAACCCTATATCTAAACTCATCATTTCAGATTTTCACCATCGATATCTACATGCAGGGGTATCTGAAACCTTTGCCTTCATTCGTCAGCAATATTGGATACTAGGCAGCCGCAACCTTATACGCAAAGTCGTTCACAACTGCAAAGCGTGTTTTATGCAACGTAAAGAAAATTGTCAGCAGATCATGGGTGATCTTCCGTCCTGCCGCATCCAACCGAGTCGTCCCTTCACAAACACTGGGTGTGACTACGCGGGTCCTATAACCATCAGAGTATCCCGACATCGTAAAGCAAAGATGTCCAAAGCATATATATCATTGTTCGTATGCATGTCTACAAAGGCCATCCATCTGGAGCTGGTCAGCGACCTTACCACAGAGGCCTTCATCGCAGCGCTACGTAGATTTGTATCTCGACGTGGCAAGTGCACAAACATCTACAGCGACAACGGGACGAATTTTCAGGGAGCCCGCCGCTGTTTAACGGAGATGCATACCTTGGTGATGGCGCAGTCCCATAATGATTTAATTACTGCCACCCTTGCCAAAGACGGTATATCGTGGCACTTTATTCCTCCCTCTGCTCCACACTTCGGTGGTTTATGGGAGGCTGGCGTAAAGTCGGTTAAACTCCATTTGCGTCGTGTAGTTGGAAGTGCAGTTCTAACATTTGAGGAATTGTACACTCTATTAACACAAGTAGAAGCTATACTAAACTCTCGTCCTTTATGTTCTTTATCTGATTTTGATTTAAATCCGCTAACCCCAGCTCACTTTCTCGTAGGTGAACCACTGACAGCCGTTCCTGACCCGAGCCATATGAACATTCCAACAAATCGCCTGTCGCATTGGGAACATATCCAGAGCATGGTTCAGGGCTTTTGGAAAAGATGGCACATAGAGTATTTGACAACTCTACAAGAGCGACCGAAATGGCAAAAAAGCACCATCAACTTTAAACCTGGGGACTTGGTGGTTATTAAAGAACCAAATCTTCCACCAGGTAAATGGATATTGGGCCGAATAGTATCAGTCAACGCTGGGACAGACGAAATGGTACGAGTGGTTACTGTACGAACAGCAGCAGGGACATTTGTACGTCCTATCTCAAAACTAGCTCGTTTACCCTTGTCCTGAAACTCGTTCCAGGGCGGGCGGAATGTTTGAAACTCAGCAATGTTTGAAACTAATCATTCGAATTTTTTATCTTTTTATATTAAAATACTTCATATATTATCGTAAGAACAACTTAATGATTGTACTATGAAATTAATTACCATTGAATTGTTATTTTTTAAATTCTTAGTTTGCTCTCTTTTAACAAGTCATGTCACCAGTGTTATCAATCACTTAGATCTTTAAATCATGTCGTGAGTGTATTTGTCAATGATGTGGTGAATTCACACCGATAGCTATTCGCTCTCAGTTTGTAAGAGCGTCCACCCACACTCACAGCAGCAATGCATTATCGCTTTGCGAGTGGCAAATCTGCAGCTCATGGCTGATTGATTTTTTGATCGCGGATTTCTCGGTCAGTTGGATTGAGATCGCTGAGTAGTGAGTTCGCACCATCATTGACCACATTGGACACTATTTGAATATTGGATGAGTATAATTAAGTTTTATTTTATATATATCTATACACAGTTTTTTAATAAAATTATAACGTGGTTGAATCGATTCTTTTGGCTGCTCGAATTCTTTTGGGAAGCAATCCTTACGTGATTTATATGTTTGAAAACATAACAAACCTGTTGTCCGAATATGTCACAGCAGCTCATCTAGGTTCGCCTGGGACAGCAGGCCGGGTATTCATCCGTGCCATTCTCACCAGGGTGTTTATAGTGTTGCTGTTTTTCGTCGTGTTATCAACACTCGCACTTATCGTTTAGCAAGTCAAATCCGGTTGGATGAGACCTGTACCCGATGGTTACAACTTGGAGGTAAAGATAAGCACATTTGATGTGTAGTCAGAGTTGCAACACTGGGCATTGCCAAGTTAACGCCAATCAGAGTCTACCCTCGTTCTACAACACCCAACCATCTTGAAAATGACGATGTTACAACATATTGTTCCGAAGGTTTTTCAAATTCTTTTATGGTTTCGTCAATAGACCATTTTAACCCACGCCCACTTTTTGGGGGCGTTTTTATATAAAAACCATTTTTATACCCTACCCCATAACATATGCAGGAGAAAACCTTGTCTTTTGTAGAACCGTAAAAGTTTTTTATAAGCAGTCTGAAGAATTTGTTGTCACCATGTCATTTTCTTTATTTTATCCACATCGTTTGCTTAGCCATGTCCACTTTTTGGGGATTTAAGTTTTACAGATAGGATGGGATAGGGTATTCAACGATCCGCACAGTGGATTGTAGCCTTCTCATATGTTTATACCCTATCCCATAGGGGTATATTAGTTTTGATACTTAGTTTGTAACATAGAGAAATAATTTTGCTACATATACCTCAAAGTATATGGATCGACTCAGAATCGCTAGCTGAGTCGATTAAGCCATGTCTGTCTGTCCGTCCGTCCGTCCGTCCGTCCGTCTGTACGTCACCGATTTTTAGGCCTTAAATTTTGAGCTAGGATAATGAAATTTGGTATATAGGATCCTCGTCTCTGCCTACAGAACAAGTGTAAAAATTTTTGAAATCCGCCCACTGCCACGAACAACATATTTAGACAATATTAATATCTATATTTCGTCTATATAAAGTTTTTTGCCACGCCCACTTTTTGGGGGCGTTTTCAATTAAAAACTGTTTTCGGTCAAATTTTAAATTTTTCGAAAAAAATGTTGATGCAGAATCATTAACATTATTAATATGAACATTTCGTCTATATACCATTTTAACCCACGCCCACTTTTTGGGGGCGTTTTTATATAAAAACCATTTTTATACACTACCCCATAACATATGCAGGAGAAAACCTTGTCTTTTGTAGAACGGTAAAATTGTTTTGTAAGCAGTCTGAAGAATTTGTTGTCACTATATCATTTTTTCTATTTTATCCACATCGTGTTTTTAGCCATGCCCCCTTTTTTGGGGATTTTAGTTTTATGGATAGGATGGGATAGGGTATTCAACGATCCACACAGCGGATTGTAGCCTGCTCATATGTTTTAAATATTCAGTATGTATGGTTATTTACTTTATTGTTATTTAGGTGTTATGAATATGGTTTTTTGGTTATTTAAAATCAGTCATTGTGAAATGACCATAAACTGCAATAGGCGAATTGGCGACATGAGTTCGACAGTAGAGAGAGAAAGACATGGTTGTTAATAAATAGGAATAGGTTGCAAGAGAGCACCAATACATTGAAAATGGCAAAGAAATGAAATTAGAGAGAAAACGAGTGGTGGGTGCACGACTGGGTCGTACGCAACTTTCTCTTTCACAGCGAGTTGGGTGTTAGATCAAATAGAACGCATTTTGATTATTAATGCTTAAAATGATATGAATAATGTCGAAATATGATTATACAAACGTTTACTACGAAATTTGAAGGAATCGGTGTCTATGG
The DNA here is from genome assembly GCA_932526625.1 of Rhingia campestris. Classification (NCBI taxonomy): domain Eukaryota; kingdom Metazoa; phylum Arthropoda; class Insecta; order Diptera; family Syrphidae; genus Rhingia; species Rhingia campestris. Next base: position 128,286,991 of record OW052182.1, on the reverse strand, counting down.
GAATTATAATGATTTTTCGTTATTGGCCAAAACTGAAAATTCCGTTTAGTGATAGTTGGGCTAAAACTAATTATGTGAAATTGCTTCAAGTAGTAATAGTAGTATATATATTAAATTTCATTCAATTTGACATAATAGTTTGCGAGAAATTGTCAATTTTCCTTATATGGCCTATATGACAAAATCCGTTATATGGATTTTCTCGAAAAAACTGGGTATGCAGTTTTGTTGGAGCTAATATGGTTATAGTATATACAAAGTTTAATAAAAATCGTTAGAGCCGTTTTCGAGAAAATTGAGGTTATGTGTAATTTTTATATGGCAGGTACCGTTATTAACATGGCTAAAAGCAAACAAAAAAAATGGCCTAGAATTATGACTAAAATAAGCTTGGATACGAAGTTTGAAGAAAATCGGTCTAGCCGTTTAGGCTGGGGAGACCATTACGGACAGACGGACCGACGGACGGAATTCCAAAAAAACACTTTTTTAGGCTCCGCTATCATCGTAATGTTAGAATCAATCAAAATCTCGAGGTCGAAAATTTTCACGAAAACAATATCTTTCTCTTTGTAAGAGAAAGTTAAATATGAGAAGGTTACAATCCGCTGTGCGGATCGTTGAATACCCTATCCCATCCTATCCATAACACTAAAATCCCCAAAAAAGGGGGCATGGCTAAAAACACGATGTGGATAAAATAGAAAAAATGATATAGTGACAACAAGTTCTTCAGACTGCTTACAAAATAATTTTGCGGTTCTACAAAAGACAAGGTTTTCTCCTGCATATGTTATGGGGTAGTGTATAAAAATGGTTTTTATATAAAAACGCCCCCAAAAAGTGGGCGTGGGTTAAAATGGTATATAGACGAAATGTTCATATTAATAATGTTAATGATTCTGCATCAAAATTTTTTTCGAAAAATTTAAAATTTGACCGAAAACAGTTTTTAATTGAAAACGCCCCCAAAAAGTGGGCGTGGCAAAAAACTTTATATGGACGAAATATAGATATTAATATTGTCTAAATATGTTGTTCAGAAACTTTTTTAAAATTCCTTACTGTTTGGTCAAAAACTGAGTTTTTCTTAAAAGGGGGCGTGGCAGTGGGCGGATTTCAAAAATTTTTACACTTGTTCCGTAGGCAGAGACGAGGATCCTATATACCAAATTTCATTATCCTAGCTCAAAATTTAAGGCCTAAAAATCGGTGACGTACAGACGGACGGACGGACGGACGGACGGACGGACGGACAGACAGACATGGCTTAATCGACTCAGCTAGCGATTCTGAGTCGATCCATAAACTTTGAGGTATATGTAGCAAAATTATTTCTCTATGTTACAAACTAAGTATCAAAACTAATATACCCCCCTATGGGATAGGGTATAATAATGAACGATATACTGCTATTTAGCAAGACATTACGACAGCTGATTGATTAGCTGGTCTGTGCCATATTTTTTTTTGCAAAAAAAAAAATCGATCACGAGTGGCTGATATCTTTACAGCTGGTAATCGCAGGCAATCAACAAAAAAGGAGGAAATTCATTTTTGTATACAGTGTATGCAAAAATATTTGCTATTTTCGGGTGAGTTTTCTTTTGGGAAAATTAAAGAGGAGAATTTAATCGTGCATTCTTGTATCGGAATTAGGATTTTGGCGACGGTGTGTCAGTCTGACATTTTTTTTTGGGGAACATCTCTAGTGAAGTTGAAGTTTTGGAGATTTTGTGCAGAGGTTGGTGTATCATTGTTTTTTTTTGGTAATCAGTAATTAACCACTCCATTTGTGTAGGTTCGAGGAAAGCAGAGTCTTCCCGAAAAATCGAGCCTCTGCTACCAATTTTGTGGGGATTTTTCCAACCCGTTCTGACGGTCGCCATACGGTGTCGTCTGCAACAAAGGATCCGTCGGTGGATACTGCATGAGGCAACTCTCTACCCAGCTTCAGCGGTGAAAGTTTCCACCCCCCAAAATGTACCTTAAGTGAAACGACACAAAAAGCGAAGAAAAAGTGAAGTAAGATAGTGGGTGCACCGTCACCATTTTAAAACCCCAATCTCAACATTTTGAGACAGAAAAGCTTACAAAAGTGAATTAGTTTGTTAAAGTAGATTCAGTAATTTTTTTTCATTCTCTTTAGTTTTATGTAAATTTAGTTTTAAATTTGAATTGTATCTAAGGTTAGAAAAAGTGAATTTCTGTAGTTATTAAGTTGTGCGCGTAAACCGATATTGGGAAATATCCTCAGGAGTCTTCCTTCAGTGCTGCCAGCAGAACTTCGGGGGACGGAAGAAGGATACGTAAGTAATAGTTTTTAAGATATTTATGAATTTTGAATATTTTTTTTTAACCACAGAAATCCCTTCGTTTAGATTTACTTTGTTTTCTTTTCTTTTAAAATTGCTTTTAAATATGTATAATGCTTGTTCATTATTATTGCTCAATATGTGAATTTTGTTATATATGATGTGTGGCTAAGTCAAAATTCGTTGGTGGTGTGTGGGCGGTGGGCGGGCCGTCCATTGGTGAATAGACTATGACTTAACATGACGTACAACAGACGACGACATCACGTGACAGAGACCTACATTTTCATAATTTTTAAGACATTGCGACTGGGAGGTGATTAAGGGGCTATCTCTCATAAACGTGGCCAGAGGGATAGCCATAGGAAGTCTTTCGGGACTTGAAGGGTGGGAAGGCCAGCCTTTGCCAATAACAACCGGCATGTTTTGGGATCGAGGCGAATCTATACTGCTGATGAACATTGAAAACAAGTTTTCCTAATCGTTTTTCAGTGGTATAGACATAGGTTTTTGATCATTTTCTTTTCAGCTTTTCTTGAATCTATCTTTTTCCTTTTAAAGTCCTTTTAAGTCCGTCCGTGGTCAACATAGAGTAACTTTCTTCTTCTTTTTTATTTATATTTGATTCTGGCACGAACAAAAATGTTTGTTGAGCTGGGATGTTTGGTGAGAGGGCAAGAACTACCCCCGTCCGACGAGTTAAGCCGTGCAACCACAAGCGTGCCGTGCCCTTCTCTCCAACATCGAGGATGCCTCCGTGGTCTACCAAGACTCACAACAATGGCGCCCAACGTATTTATCCGGCTAAGAGGTCGAATTCTGACTCCAAGGGAACGATTTTCGATCTTGGAAGATCGTTGCCTTGGAGTTATAATAACCTCCCCGCGAATTTAAAATTTTTTTTTATCTCTTATTTTACTTTCCTATATTTTCTACCTGATCAAAAGCCGTTTATGCTGTCAATTTAAGAATAGACCGAAAGCGGCTGTCCGATCTCTGGGCTTAAGGCTAATAGATTTAGTGAGGTAGCTGGAAGTCTATTTTGAAATCGATAGCGGGCTGAAATGGATAGTCAAAACTGCTAGCTGCTGCCCAAGTGATTTTGGCTAAGGCCTTATCATTTGTGGTTCGACTTGAAGTTGTGGCCATGTTGAAGTATTTCCAAAAATATCTCAGCCAGCCTGGCCTTAGGTTAAACCAGAAGCCAGTGTGGTTGTGATGTAAAGGTTATATTTCATACTTCGTCAAGATTCCAAAATGTCAGTCACAATCCAACGAGACTTAGGGACTAACATTACTAACCAGTACGGGACAGACTATACAAATTCACCAAAGTGATTGGAAAACCTGTTGAACTGTTCACACACCACTACGAGCATATAAGTAATATAAGCAAACCCAATAGAGCAATACTAATGAACATGTTTTATGTTGTTTTCGAAAATTAAATTTCTTAGAGGAAAACAATTATAAATTTGTTTATATTGATTTTTTTGTTCATTATAAGATTTTAATTTTTCCTTGATTTTTATACCCTATCCCATAGGGGGGTATATTAGTTTTGATACTTAGTTTGTAACGTAGAGAAATAATTTTGCTACATATACCTCAAAGTATATGGATCGACTCAGAATCGCTAGCTGAGTCGAATTAGCCATGTCTGTCTGTCCGTCCGTCCGTCCGTCTGTCTGTTCGTCAGCGGTTTTTGGGCCTTAAATTTTGAGCTAGGATAATGAAATTTGGTATATAGGATCCTCGTCCGTGCCACCAGAACAAGTGTAAAAATTTTTGAAATCCGCCCACTGCCACGCCCCCTTTTTAGGAAAACCTTTTTTTTGGCCAAACCGTTAGGAATTTGAAAAAAGTGTCTGAGTAGCATATTTAGACAATCCTAATATCTATATTTCGTTCATATAAAGTTTTTTGCCACGCCCACTTTTTGGGGGCGTTTTTAGTAAAAAACGCTTTTTGTCCAAATTTTAAAACTTTCGAAAAAAATTTTGATGCAAATACTTCCGAAATGGTAATATAAACATTTTGTCTATAGATCATTTTCACCTACGCCCACATTTTGGGGGCGTTTTCTTACAAAAACCATTTGTATACCCCATTCCAAGGCATTAGCAATAGAAATACGTTGTTTTTTGTCGAACCACACAAGATTTTGAGAAACTGTCTGAGCAATATATTGTGACAATGTCATTTTCTGTATTTCATCGCCATAAGGTCTATATTTTGAGGATATTAATTTAAAGGATGGGATGGGATAGGGTATTCAACGATCCGCATAGCGGATTGTAGCCTCTCATATGTTTTTTTTAAAATCTGGGATCACTGTTATGGGGTAGTGTATAAAAATGGTTATACCCTTATCCCATAGGGGTATATTAGTTTTGATACATAGTTTGTTACATAGAGAAATAATTTAGCTACATATACCTCAAAGTATATGGATCGACTCAGAATTGATAGTTGAGTCGATTAAGCCATGTCTGTCCGTCCGTCCGTCCGTCCGTACGTCACCAGTTTTTGGGCCTTAAATTTTGAGCTAGAAGGATGAAATTTGGTACACGTGCTCTATGTAAATCCGCCCACTGCCACGCCCCTTTTTTAGAAAAACGTATTTTTTGGCCAAACCATAAGGAATTTTGAAAAACTTTCTGAACAACATATTTAAAGAATCGGAAAATCTGTATTTCGTTCATATAAAGTTTTTTGCCATGCCCACTTTTTGGGGACGTTTTCAATAAAAAACTTTTTTCGGACAAATTTTTATATTTTCGAAAAAAACTTTTGATGCAGAATCATTAATAATATAAATATGAACATTTCGTCTATAGACCATTTTAATCCCCGCCCACTTTTTTGGGGCGTTTTTATATAAAAACCATTTTTATACACTACCCCATAACATACATATGCAGGAGAAAACCTTGTCTTTTGTAGAACCGTAAAAATTTTTTTATAAGCAGTCTGAAGAATTTGTTGTCACCATGTCATTTTCTTTATTTTATCCATATCGTGTTTTTAGCCATGTCCACTTTTTGGGGATTTTAGTTTTACAGATAGGATGGGATAGGGTATTCAACGATCCGCACAGTGGATTGTAGCCTTCTCATATGTTTTTTTTCAATTTCAACCCATGGTTAAGTAACCTTTTAATTATACCCTATCCCATAGGGGGGTATATTAGTTTTGATACTTAGTTTGTAACATAGAGAAATAATTTTGCTACATATACCTCAAAGTATATGGATCGACTCAGAATCGCTAGCTGAGTCGAATTAGCCATGTCTGTCTGTCCGTCCGTCCGTCCGTCTGTCTGTTCGTCAGCGGTTTTTGGGCCTTAAATTTTGAGCTAGGATAATGAAATTTGGTATATAGGATCCTCGTCCGTGCCACCAGAACAAGTGTAAAAATTTTTAAAAATCCGCCCACTGCCACGCCCCCTTTTTAGGAAAACTTATTTTTTGGCCAAACCGTAAGGAATTTCAAAAAAGTGTCTGAGTAGCATGTTTAGACAATCCTAATATCTATATTTCGTTCATACAAAGTTTTTTGCCACGCCCACTTTTTGGGGGCGTTTTTGGTAAAAAACGCTTTTTGTCCAAATTTTAAAACTTTCGAAAAAAAATTTGATGCAAATACTTCCGAAATGGTAATATAAACATTTTGTCCATAGATCATTTTCACCTACGCCCACATTTTGGGGGCGTTTTCTTACAAAAACCGTTTGTATACCCCATCCCAAGGCATTAGCAATAGAAATACGAACCACACAAGATTTTGAGAAACTGTCTGAGCAATATATTGTGACAATGTCATTTTCTGTATTTCATTGCCATAAGGCCTATATTTTGAGGATATTAATTTAAAGGATAGGATGGGATAGGGTATTCAACGATCCGCATAGCGGATTGTAGCCTCTCATATGTTTATACCCTATCCCATAGGGGGGTATATTAGTTTTGATACTTAGTTTGTAACATAGAGAAATAATTTTGCTACATATACCTCAAAGTATATGGATCGACTCAGAATCGCTAGCTGAGTCGAATTAGCCATGTCTGTCTGTCCGTCCGTCCGTCCGTCCGTCCGTCCGTCCGTCCGTCCGTCCGTCCGTCTGTCTGTTCGTCAGCGGTTTTTGGGCCTTAAATTTTGAGCTAGGATAATGAAATTTGGTATATAGGATCCTCGTCCGTGCCACCAGAACAAGTGTAAAAATTTTTGAAATCCGCCCACTGCCACGCCCCCTTTTTAGAAAAACTTATTTTTTGGCCAAACCGTAAGGAATTTCAAAAAAGTGTCTGAGTAGCATATTTAGACAATCCTAATATCTATATTTCGTTCATACGAAGTTTTTTGCCACGCCCACTTTTTGGGGGCGTTTTTAGTAAAAAACGCTTTTTGTCCAAATTTTAAAACTTTCGAAAAAAATTTTGATGCAAATACTTCCGAAATGGTAATATAAACATTTTGTCCATAGATCATTTTCACCTACGCCCACATTTTGGGGGCGTTTTCTTACAAAAACCATTTGTATAACCCATCCTAAGGCATTAGCAATAGAAATACGTTGTTTTTTGTCGAACCACACAAGATTTTGAGAAACTGTCTGAGCAATATATTGTGACAATGTCATTTTCTGTATTTCATCGCCATAAGGCCTATATTTTGAGGATATTAATTTAAAGGATGGGATGGGATAGGGTATTCAACGATCCGCATAGCGGATTGTAGCCTCTCATATGTTTTTCTTTATTTTCTTTATACCCTATCCCATAGGGGTATATTAGTTTTGATACTTAGTTTGTAACATAGAGAAATAATTTAGCTACATATACCTCAAAGTATATGGATCGACTCAGAATCGCTAGCTGAGTCGAATTAGCCATGTCTGTCTTTCCGTCCGTCCGTCCGTCCGTCCGTCCGTCCGTCCGTCTGTCTGTTCGTCAGCGGTTTTTGGGCCTTAAGTTTTGAGCTAGGATAATGAAATTTGGTATATAGGATCCTCGTCCGTGCCACCAGAACAAGTGTAAACATTTTTGAAATCCGCCCACTGCCACGCCCCCTTTTTAGGAAAACTTATTTTTTGGCCAAACCGTAAGGAATTTCAAAAAAGTGTCTGAGTAGCATATTTAGACAATCCTAATATCTATATTTCGTTCATACAAAGTTTTTTGCCACGCCCACTTTTTGGGGGCGTTTTTAGTAAAAAACGCTTTTTGTCCAATTTTTAAAACTTTCGAAAAAAATTTTGATGCAAATACTTCTGTAATGGTAATATAAACATTTTGTCTGTAGATCATTTTCACCTACGCCCACATTTTGGGGGCGTTTTCTTACAAAAACCATTTGTATACCCAATCCCAAGGCATTAGCAATAGAAATACGTTGTTTTTTGTCGAACCACAAAAGATTTTGAGGAACTGTCTGAGCAATATTTTGTGACAATGTCATTTTCTGTATTTCATCGCCATAAAGCCTATATTTTGAGGATATTAATTTAAAGGATGGGATGGGATAGGGTATTCAACGATCCGCATAGCGGATTGTAGCCTCTCATATGTTTATACCCTATCCCATAGGGGGGTATATTAGTTTTGATACTTAGTTTGTAACATAGAGAAATAATTTTGCTACATATACCTCAAAGTATATGGATCGGCTCAGAATCGCTAGCTGAATCGAATTAGCCATGTCTGTCTGTCCGTCCGTCCGTCTGTCTGTTCGTCAGCGGTTTTTGGGCCTTAAATTTTGAGCTAGGATAGTGAAATTTGGTATATAGGATCCTCGTCCGTGCCACCAGAACAAGTGTAAACATTTTTAAAATCCGCCCACTGCCACGCCCCCTTTTTAGGAAAACCTTTTTTTTGGCCAAACCGTAAGGAATTTCAAAAAAGTGTCTGAGTAGCATATTTAGACAATCCTAATATCTATATTTCGTTTATACAAAGTTTTTTGCCACGCCCACTTTTTGGGGGCGTTTTAAAAAAAAAACGCTTTTTGTCCAAATTTTAAAACTTTCGAACAAAATTTTGATGCAAATACTTCCGAAATGGTAATATTAACATTTTGTCCATAGATCATTTTCACCTATGCCCACATTTTGGGGGCGTTTTCTTACAAAAACCATTTGTATGCATTAGCAATAGAAATACGTTGTTTTTTTTCGAACCACACAAGATTTGGAGAAACTGTCTGAGCAATATAATGTGACAATGTCATTTTCTGCATTTCATCGCCATAAGGCCTATATTTTGAGGAAATTAATTTAAAGGATGGGATGGGATAGGGTATTCAACGATCCGCAAGGCGGATTGTAGCCTCTCATATGTTTTTAACTTGGAATTAGTTTTCCTTTTGTTTATAAACTAAACCACTTTTATAATTTTAAGTTTTGATTTTGCTTCACTTTTCTGAATCTGCTTGCTCGTTGTCGTATACGTCGTTAAATGGGGGACTCCAAAAAGAGTTCTGGGGAAGTTTCGAAGCACCCAATTTCTGGGGTGCCTTTCACGTCCGCGATTAATGAGGGTTCTGAAAGAGGTAGCAGAGAGTTTGAAGTTTGAAAGTCCCAAAAGAACCCCCCGAAAAAGCAACCCTACTTAACGACATATTAAAGACATTAACGGACAGAGCTTTGAATGCGAGACCTTGGACATAAACGAGCAATTATCTAAAATTCGACGACAAACCAAACAATGACTAACATATGACGCATGTGACTGTGATCTGCTAAAACAAACACAAATAGAGGACGAACAAATAACGTTGCGATTACATGAGGTAGTCTCTCTTGCGGTTCAGGAAAACCAAGCTAGGATTATGACAGCATTTGAGCTATCCATGAAGAGTTTGATGGTCAACGTTCAGGATAGCTTAAAGGCTGTCAACGACAAGATCAGTGGCTTAGAAGTTTCTTTAGCGGCACAAAGAGACTCACCTCATGTCACTAACAGACCACAGACAAGGACCATGGAAAACTTAATGACGCCTACTTTACCACCTATAGACAGGACAAGACTAGTAACTGACCAGGGATTTGTTAGGGACACAGGAAGAAGAAACGAAGTCCCAATACACAAATGGGGGGTTAATTTTGATGGCACATCGAAAACGATGTGTGCAAAAAGCTTCATCTTTCGAGTTGAGACTCTCCAAAGAAGAAGTAAATTTACTGACTGTCACCTGTTCGACCAATTCCTCTTCCTTCTTTCAGGGCCAGCTGAAAACTGGTACTGGCAGTTCCTACAAGAGAACGATCATAACGATCAGCTGAACTATCCGGTCCTTAAACAGGAACTTTTAACACAATTCGGACACAATAAACGAGACCATGATATCCTAAGAGAAATCATGGACAGAAGACAACAACCCCAAGAGACATTTGACGACTTTTCTTTAAGATTTTGTCTCAGTATGTCCAATAAGTCGAGTTCGTGTAGTCTGTTTGTCCTTTCAAGGTTCATGGAGCGGATGTCAGCTCCATGAACCTTGAAAGGACAAACAGACTACACGAACTCGACTTATTGGACATACTGAGACAAAATCTTAAAGACGAAGTGGCAACACTGATATTCAGTTGCTCCATAAATAATATACAGGACCTGAGAGAAGAATGCAGAAGTGCGGAAAAACATTTATCCGCTAGAAAAACTAGACGACAGGTCTCGGATATTGAGGAACGGCTGGCGCCACAGACAATATACGAATATTATGAAAACATAAAGGACGAGGAAATTGACTTTGCCATGTTGCAGTCACCAAGGACAGACACACAATCTTCAAAAATACTGACCTTACGAATAGAACTGACGAGAGCAACAACAACGACAAACCAAGAACCTACAGAAAAGTACAAATACAACAACAACGACCAAATAGTGACCACAAATCGCAACAAACTAACAACTCTAAACAATTGAATAGAAATAACAGAAAGATACTTAGGCTTAGGGAAAAATGTGCAATATCTAGACAACGAAAGAGAGCCATTTTAGCAATAATGATACCAATTAATGATGAAAACAGACCGTATGCAAAGGTAAAGATTGACGGTGAAGACATACTTGGTTTGTTAGATAGTAGGGCCTCTGTTAGTTGTCTAGGAAAGGAGAGTGTGCGATTTTTACAAAACCATAACATTACGTTGACTAGGATGACTAAAAATATAAAGACCACAGACGGAAAACACCAACCAATATTAGGACGTTTTACGACTACAGTCTCTTGGGGTAAGAAACGAAAAAGATTAGAGCTGTTCGTGGTCCCTAGCTTAAAACAAAAATTATACTTGGGTAATGATTTCATTAGGTTCTTTAGGGACCATATAAAGACATAATTCTTGATCTAGACACCATTATATAAGTTGTGTTAGTAAAGTAGTTTAATATTTATTTATTTATATAATAGTTTTAAGGTCATGACTGTGATATTAGATTAGTAAGTATTAGGATATGTGCAATAATAGTAGTAGTTAACTCCCGTGATTTATTCTGTGATACAATAGATCTCAACGGTTTTATTTAGTTAAGTTTAAGTTAGTAAATAAGTATATGTTTATAATTGCCCGGTTAGCTATCGCGGTAGTACTCAGGGAGTGGGCCCTTACCACACGTTGGTCAAATAAAATAAACAGTGCCAGAATCGACAAAATTTTGTCAGCGTGTCGAAGGACTATCCTTTTTTTTACGAGTCCGGATAACTCGCGACCACTCATTATCCGTTCTCGAGCCTGTTACGGCAGCCTTCACCACTTTTGACAAAACAAAATATAAAAACCAAAAATTGACCACGGAAAGTTTATTCACAAATATCTTTATTTGTCTTATAATTCTTATCACAGAGATATACTTCAAAATACACACATCCCATTCTTCTAACTACCTTACAGGACTAATTTACCCGCCCCGCATGATCCTTACTCCTTTGTCCTAATACTTCACTTTCCCAATCCATCGTTTTGCCGTCGGCATTTCGCATTTCCAATTTCCACACTAAATGCATCAGAATGTCCGTCTACCTGCGAAAACAAAATAAATGTTTAATCCCACTAAACTTACTATAACACATCGGAGATTTCCAATTGTTAAAACTTTAGTTTACACAATTTGAACATCTTCTAAACCTATAATTAACATTTTGTTTACTTACCAGCAAACCTCTTCATAATTCTTCCTTGTTCCACGTCCCTCCCTCCACTTAAACAACACAACAGAACGTCACAAAAAAAAACATTAAATTAATAAACGCGAATAAAAACATATGAGAGGCTACAATCCGCTGTGCGGATCGTTGAATACCCTATCCCATCCCATCCTTAAAATTAATATCCTCAAAATATAGGCCTTATGGCGATGAAATACAGAAAATGACATTGTCACAATATATTCCTCAGACAGTTTATCAAAATCTTTTGTGGTTCGACAACAAACAACGTATTTCTATTGCTAATGCCTTGGGATGGGGTATACAAATGGTTTTTGTAAGAAAACGCCCCCAAAATGTGGGCGTAGGTAAAAATGATCTATAGACAAAATGTTTATATTACCATTGCGGAAGTATTTGCATCAAAAATTTTTTCGAAAGTTTTAAAATTTGGACAAAAAGCGTTTTTTACTAAAAACGCCCCCAAAAAGTGGGCGTGGCAAAAAACTTTGTATGGACGAAATACAGATATTAAGATTGTCTAAATATGCTGCTCAGGCACTTTTTTGAAATTCCTTACGGTTTGGCTTAAAACTACGTTTTTCTAAAAAGGGGGCGTGGCAGTGGGCGGATTTCAAAAATTTTTACACTTGTTCTGCTTCGTCGGCCAGAGAGTCTATATACCAAATTTGAACTCTCTAGCTCAAAATTTAAGGCCCAAAAATCGGTGACACACAGACGGACGGACGGACGGACGGACGGACGGACGGACGGACAGACAGACATGGCTTAATCGACTCAGCTAGCGATTCTGAATCGATCCATATACTTTGAGGTATATGTATCGAAATTATTTCTCTATGTTACAAACTTAATGTCAAAACTAATATACCCCCCTATGGGATAGGGTATAAACATATGAGAGGCTACAATCCGCTATGTGGATCGTTGAATACCCTATCCCATCCCATCCTTTAAATTAATTTCCTCAAAATATAGGCCTTATGGCGATGAAATACAGAAAATGACATTGTCACATTATATTGCTCAGACAGTTTCTCCAAATCTTGTGTGGTTCGACAAAAAACAACGTATTTCTATTGCTAATGCCTTGGGATGGGGTATACAAATGGTTTTTGTAAAAAAACGCCCCCAAAATGTGGGCGTAGGTGAAAATGATCTATGGACAAAATGTTTATATTACCATTGCGGAAGTATTTGCATCAAAAATTTTTTCGAAAGTTTTAAAATTTGGACAAAAAGCGTTTTTTACTAAAAACGCCCCCAAAAAGTGGGCGTGGCAAAAAACTTTGTATGAACGAAATATAGATATTAGGATTGTCTAAATATGCTACTCAGACACTTTTTTGAAATTCTTTACGGTTTGGCTTTAAACTACGTTTTTCTAAAAGGGGGCGTGGCAGTGGGCGGATTTCAAAAATTTTTACACTTGTTCTGCTTCGTCGGCCAGAGAGTCTATATACCAAATTTCAACACTCTAGCTCAAAATTTAAGGCCCAAAAATCGGTGACACACAGACGGACGGACGGACGGACGGACGGACGGACGGACGGACTGAATCGATCCATATACTTTGAGGTATATGTATCGAAATTATTTCTCTATGTTACAAACTTAATGTCAAAACTAATATACCCCCCTATGGGATAGGGTATAAACATATGAGAATGCTACAATCCGCTGTGCGGATCGTTTAATACCCTATTCCATCCCATCCTTAAAATTAATATCCCCTAAAGATGGTCTTTATGGTCATAAAGTATTGAAAATGACATTGTTACAACACATTGTTCCGAAGGTTTATCAAATTCTTTTATGGTTCGACAAAAAACAACGTTTTACTTTGCATATGCCTTGGGGTAGGGCATACAAATGGTTTTTGTAAGAAAACGCCCCCAAAAAGTGGACGTGGGTTAAAATGGTCTATAGACGAAATGTTGGTATTAATACTGCCAATGATTGTGCATCAAATTTTTTTTCGAAAATGTTAAAATTTGACCAAAAAATATTTTTTATAAAAAACGCCCCCAAAAAGTGGGCGTGGCAAAAAACTTTGTATGGACGAAATATAGATATTAGGATTGTCTAAATATGTTGCAAACACACTTTTTTGAAATTCCTTACGGTTTGGCTTTTAAACTACGTTTTTTCTAAAAGGGGGCGTGGCAGTGGGCGGATTTTTAAAATTTTTACACTTGTTCTGGTGACTCGGCAAAGGATCCTATATACCAAATTTCATTATCCTTGCTCAAAATTTAAGGCCCAAAAATCGGTGACGAACAGACAGACATGGCTAATTCGACTCAGCTAGCGATTCTGAGTCGATCCATATACTTTGAGGTATATGTAGCTAAATTAATTCTCTATGATACAAACTAAGTATCAAAACTAATATACCCCTATGGGATAGGGGTATCTCCTGCATATGCTATGGGGTAGTGTATAAAAATGTTTTTTATATAAAAACGCCCCCAAAAAGTGGACGTGGGTTAAAATGGTATATAGACGAAATTTTCATATTAATAATGTTAATGATTCTGCATCAAAAGTTTTTTCGAAAAATTTAAAATTTGACCGAAAACAGTTTTTAATTGAAAACGCCCCCAAAAAGTGGGCGTGGCAAAAAACTTTATATGGACGAAATATAGATATTAATATTGTATAAATATGATGTTCAGAAACTTTTTTTAAATTCCTTACGGTTTGGTCAAAAACTGAGTTTTTCTTAAAAGGGGGCGTGGCAGTGGGCGGATTTCAAAAATGTTTACACTTGTTCTGTAGGCAGAGACGAGGATCCTATATACCAAATTTCATTATCCTAGCTCAAAATTTAAGGCCTAAAAATCGGTGACGTACAGACGGACGGACGGACGGACAGACAGACAGACATGGCTTAATCGACTCATCTAGCGATTCTGAGTCGATCCATATACTTTGAGGTATATGTAGCAAAATTATTTCTCTATGTTACAAACTAAGAATCAAAACTAATATACCCCTATGGGATAGGGTATAAAAAATTGAAAACAAAGATTTACTTACATCCAATTCGATGTAACCGATGTTACCGCGATTCCCCCTTTTCCGCCTGTAATAATGATATATGTGACGTTTGTTTACATTTTTTTTTGTTTTATCGCCACCCTTTGTGCTAATATTCGCAAAAGATCTTTCGGCAAATATGTAGGCAATTTGTAGGTAGGTATATGATATTGAAATTAGGTGTGCCTTTTTATACCCTATCCCATAGGGGTATATTAGTTTTGATACTTAGTTTGTAACATAGAGAAATAATTTTGCTACATATACCTCAAAGTATATGGATCGACTCAGAATCGCTAGCTGAGTCGATTAAGCCATATCTGTCCGTCCGTACGTCTGTACGTCACCGATTTTTAGGCCTTAAATTTTGAGCTAGGATAACGAAATTTGGTATATAGGATCCTCGTCTCTGCGTACAGAACAAGTGTAAACATTTTTGATATCCGCCCACTGCCACGCTCCTTTTAAGAAAAACTCAGTTTTTGACCAAACCGTAAGGAATTTTAAAAAAGTTTCTGAACAACATATTTAGACAATATTAATATCTATATTTCGTCCATATAAAGTTTTTTGCCACGCCCACTTTTTGGGGGCGTTTTCAATTAAAAACTGTTTTCGGTCAAATTTTAAATTTTTCGAAAAAAATGTTGATGCAGAATCATTAACATTATTAATATGAACATTTCGTCTATATACCTTTTTAACCCACGCTCACTTTTTGGGGGCGTTTTGATATAAAAACTATTTTTATACACTACCCCATAACATTATGCAGGAGAAAACCTTGTCTTTTGTAGAACCGTAAAATTGTTTTGTAAGCAGTCTGAAGAATTTGTTGTCACTATACCATTTTTTTTATTTTATCCACATCGTGTTTTTAGCCATGCCCACTTTTTTGGGGATTTTAGTTTTATGGATAGGATGGGATAGGGTATTCAACGATCCGCACAGCGGATTGTAGCCAATCTCATATGTTTGTAGGTTTGTTTGTCATTTGATTAAAACTATGTGTCGTCAATTTTTATGTAAGTATGTAAGTAGATATGTTATTGCATTCTGTTGGCAATTTATTTATTTAAATATTCAGTATGTATGGTTATTTACTTTATTGTTATTTAGGTGTTATGAATGTGGTTTTTTGGTTATTTAAAATCAGTCATTGTGAAATGACCATAAACTGCAATAGGCGAATTGGCGACATGAGTTCGACAGTAGAGAGAGAAAGACATGGTTGTTAATAAATAGGAATAGGTTACAAGAGAACACCAATACATTGAAAATGGCAAAGAAATGAAATTAGAGAAAAAACATATGAGAGGCTACAATCCGCTGTGCGGATCGTTGAATACCCTATCCCATCCTATCCATAAAACTAAAATCCCAAAAAAAAGTGGGCATGGCTAAAAATACGATGTGGATAAAATAGAAAAAATGATATAGTGACAACTAAATCTTCAGACTGCTTACAAAACACTGTTACGGTTCTACAAAAGACTAGGTTTTCTACTTCATATGTTATGGGGTAGTGTATAAAAATGGTTTTTATATAAAAACGCCCCCAAAAAGTGGGCGTGGGTTAAAATGGTATAAAGACGAAATGTTCATATTAATAATGTTAATGATTCTGCATCAAACATTTTTTCGAAAAATTTAAAATTTGACCGAAAACAGTTTTTTATTGAAAACGCCCCCAAAAAGTGGGCGTGGCAAAAAACTTTATATGGACGAAATATAGATATTACGATTCTCTAAATATGCTGTTCAGACATTTTTTTGAAATTCTTTACGGTTTTGCCAAAAATTACGTTTTTCTAAAAAGGGGCGTGGCAGTGGGCGGATTTCAAAAATTTTTACACTTGTTCTGGTGACTCGGACAAGGATCCTATATACCAAATTTCATTATCCTAGCTCAAAATTTAAGGCCCCAAAAATCGGTGACGAACAGACAGACGGACGGACGGACACACGGACGGACGGACGGACGGACGGACGGACGGACAGACAGACATGGCTAATTCGACTCAGCTAGCGATTCTGAGTCGATCCATATACTTTGAGGTATATGTAGCAAAATTATTTCTCTATGTTACAAACTATGTATCAAAACTAATGTACCCCCCTATGGGATAGGGTATAATAATGAACGATATACTGCTATTTAGCAAGACATTACGACAGCTGATTGATTAGCTGGTCAGTGCCCTATTTTTTTTTTGCAAAAAAAAATCGATCACGAGTGGCTGATATCTTTACAGCTGGTAATCGCAGGCAATCAAAAACAAAGGAGGAAATTCATTTTTGTATACAGTGTATGCAAAAATATTTGCTACACCATTTTCGCGTGAGTTTTTTTTGGGAAAATTAAAGAGGAGAATTTAATCGTGCATTCTTGTATCGGAATTAGGATTTTGGCGACGGTGTGTCAGTCTGACATTTTTTTTTGGGGAGCATCTCTAGTGAAGTTGAAGTTTTGGAGATTTTGTGCAGAGGTGGGTGTATCATTATTTTTTTTGGTAATCAGTAATTAACCACTCCATTTGTGTAGGTTCGAGGAAAGCAGAGTCTTCCCGAAAAATCGAGCCTCTGCTACCAATTTTGTGGGGATTTTTCCAACCCGTTCTGACGGTCGCCATACGGTGTCGTCTGCAACAAAGGATCCGTCGGTGGATACTGCATGAGGCAACTCTCTACCCAGCTTCAGCGGTGAAAGTTTCCACCCCCCAAAATGTACCTTAAGTGAAACGACACAAAAAGCGAAGAAAAAGTGAAGTAAGATAGTGGGTGCACCGTCACCATTTTAAAACCCCAATCTCAACATTTTGAGACAGAAAAGCTTACAAAAGTGAATTAGTTTGTTAAAGTAGATTAAGTAATTTTTATACCCTATCCCATAGGGGTATATTAGTTTTGATACTTAGTTTGTAACATAGAGAAATAATTCTGCTACATATACCTCAAAGTATATGGATCGACTCAGAATCGCTAGCTGAGTCGATTAAGGCATGTCTGTCTGTCCGTCCGTCCGTCTGTACGTCACCGATTTTTAGGCCTTAAATTTTGAGCTAGGATAATGAAATTTGGTATATAGGATCCTCGTCTCTGCCTACAGAGCAAGTGTAAAAATTTTTGAAATCCGCCCACTGCCACGCCCCATTTTAAGAAAAACTCAGTTTTTGACCAAACTGTAAGGAATTTTAAAAAAGTTTCTGAACAACATATTTAGACAATATTAATATCTATATTTCGTCCATATAAAGTTTTTTGCCACGCCCACTTTTTGGCGGCGTTTTCAATTAAAAACTGTTTTCGGTCAAATTTTAAATTTTTCGAAAAAAAATTTGATGCAGAATCATTAACATTATTAATATGAACATTTCGTCTATATACCATTTTAACCCACGCCCACTTTTTGGGGGCGTTTTTATATAAAAACCATTTTTATACACTACCCCATAACAGATGCAGGAGAAAACCTTGTCTTTTGTAGAGACGTAAAATTGTTTTGTAAGCAGTCTGAAGAATTCGTTGTCACTATATCATTTTTTCTACTTTATCCACATCGTGTTTTTATCCATACCCACTTTTTTGGGGATTTTAGTTTTATGGATAGGATGGGATAGGGTATTCAACGATCCGCACAGCGGATTGTAGCCTTCTCATATGTTTATACCCTATCCCATAGGGGGGTATATTAGTTTTGATACTTAGTTTGTAACATAGAGAAATAATTTTGCTACATATACCTCAAAGTATATGGATCGACTCAGAATCGCTAGCTGAGTCGATTAAGCCATGTCTGTCTGTCCGTCCGTCCGTCCGTCTGTCTGTACGTCACCGATTTTTAGGCCTTAAATTTTGAGCTAGGATAATGAAATTTGGTATATAGGATCCTCGTCTCTGCCTACAGAACAAGTGTAAAAATTTTTGAAATCCGCCCACTGCCACGCCCCCTTTTAAGAAAAACTCAGTTTTTGGCCAAACCGTAAGGAATTTTAAAAAAGTTTCTGAAAAGCATATTTAGACAATATTAATATCTATATTTCGTCTATATAAAGTTTTTTGCCACGCCCACTTTTTGGGGGCGTTTTCAATAAAAAACTGTTTTCGGTCAAATTTTTAATTTTTCGAAAAAAATTTTGATGCAGAATCATTAACAGTATTAATATAAACATTTCGTCTATATACTATTTTAACCCACGCCCACTTTTTGGGGGCGTTTTTATATAAAAACCATTTTTATACCCAACCCCATAACATATGCAGGAGAAAACCTTGTCTTTTGTAGAACCGTAAAACTGTTTTGTAAGCAGTCTGAAGAATTTGTTGTCACTATATCATTTTTTCTATTTTATCCACATCGTGTTTTTAGCCATGCCCACTTTTTTGGGGATTTTAGTTTTATGGATAGGATGGGATAGGGTATTCAACGATCCGCACAGCGGATTGTAGCCTTCTCATATGTTTTTCTATTGCATATGCCTTGGGGTAGGGCATACAAATAGTTTTTGTAAGAAAACGCCCCTAAAAAGTGGGCGTGGGTTAAAAAGGTCTATTGACGAAATGTTCACATTAATACTACCAATGATAGTGCATCAAAACTTTTTTACGAAAATTTTAAAATTTGACCGGAAAATGTTTTTTATAAAAAACGCCCCTAAAAAGTGGGCGTGGCAAAAAACTTTACAGTGACGAAATATAGATATTACCATTCTCTAAATATGCTGCTCAGACACTTTTATAAAATTCATTACGGTTTGGCCAAAAAATACGTTTTCCTAAAAAGGGGGCGTGGCAGTGGGCAGATTTCAAAAATGTGTACACTTGTTATACCCTATCCCATAGGGGGGTATATTAGTTATGATACTTAGTTTGTAACATAGAGAAATAATTTAGCTAGATATACCTCAAAGTATATGGATCGACTCAGAATCGCTAGCTGAGTCGAATTAGCCATGTCTGTCTGTCCGTCTGTCTGTTCGTCACCGATTTTTGGGCCTTAAATTTTGAGCTAGATTAATGAAATTTGGTATATAGGATCCTCGTCCGTGCCACCAGAACAAGTGTAAAAATTTTTGAAATCCGCCCACTGCCACGCCCCCTTTTCTGGAAAACTTTTGTTTTGGCCAAACCGTAAGGATAATCAAAAAAGTTTCTGAGCAGCATATTTAGACAATCCTAATATCTATATTTCGTTCATACAAAGTTTTTTGCCACGCCCACTTTTTGGGGGCGTTTTTAGTAAAAAAACGCTTTTTGTCCAAATTTTAAAACTTTCGAAAAAATTTTTGATGCAAATACTTCCGAAATGGTAATATAAACATTTTGTCCATAGATCATTTTCACCTACGCCCACATTTTGGGGGCGTTTTCTTACAAAAACCATTTGTATACCCAATCCCAAGGCATTAGCAATAGAAATACGTTGTTTTTTTGTCGAACCACAAAAGATTTTGAGAAACTGTCTGAGCAATATATTATGACAATGTCATTTTCTGTATTTCATCGCCATAAGGCCTATATTTGGAGGATATTAATTTAAAGGATGGGATGGGATAGGTTATTCAACGATCCGCATAGCGGATTGTAGCCTCTCATATGTTTATACCCTATCCCATAGGGGAAAAAAATTTTGATGCAAATACTTCCGAAATGGTAATATAAACATTTTGTCCATAGATCATTTTCACCTACGCCCACATTTTGGGGGCGTTTTCTTACAAAAACCATTTGTATACCCCATCCCAAGGCATTAGCAATAGAAATATGTACGTTGTTTTTTGTCGAACCACACAAGATTTTGAGAAACTGTCTGAGCAATATATTGTGACAATGTCATTTTCTGTATTTCATCGCCATAAGCCCTATATTTTGAGGATATTAATTTAAAGGATGGGATGGGATAGGGTATTCAAAGATCCGCATAGCGGATTGTAGCCTCTCATATGTTTATACGCTATCCCATAGGGTTATATTAGTATTGATACTTAGTTTGTAACATAGAGAAATAATTTAGCTACATATACATCAAAGTTTATGGATTGAATCCGAATCGCTAGATGAGTCGATTAAGCCATGTCTGTCTGTCCGTCCGTCTGTCTGTTCGTCACCGATTCTTGGGCCTTAAATTTTGAGCTAAGATAATGAAATTTGGTATATAGGATCCTTGTCCATGCCACCAGAACAAGTGTAAAAATTTTTGAAATCCGCCAACTGCCACGCCCCCTTTTTACTAAAACGTATTTTTTGGCCAAACCATAAGGAATTTTAAAAAAAGTGTCTGAGAAGCGTAGTTAGACAATCATATTATCTATATTTTGTTCACATAAAGTTTCTTGCCACGCCCACTTTTTGGGGGCGTTATTAATAAAAACCGTTTTTCAAATTTTATATATTTAGAAAAAAAAATTTTGATGCAGATTCATTAGTAATATTAATATGAACATTTCGTCTATAGACCATTTTAACCCACGCACACTTTTTGGGGGCGTTTTCTTACAAAAACAATTTGTATACCTTACCCCATACCATATGCTAGAGAAAAACGATGTTTTTTGTCAAACACCAAAAGATACTATCAGTATCTGTTTGAACAATATGTTGTGACAATGTCATTTTCTATATTATAGTCCCATAAAGCCCACTTTTTGGAGATATTAATTTTAAGGATGGGATGGGATAGGGTATTCAACGATCCGCACAGCGGATTGTAGCCTTCTCATATGTTTTTTATATAAAAACGCCCCCAAAAAGTGGGCGTGGGTTAAAATGGTATATAGACGAAATGTTCATATTAATAATGTAAATGATTCTGCATCAAAAATTTTTTTCGAAAAATTTCAAATTTGACCGAAAACAGTTTTTAATTGAAAACGCCCCCAAAAATTGGGAGTGGCAAAAAACTTTATAAAGACGAAATATAGATTTTAAGAATGTCTAAATATGTTGTTCGGAATTTTTTTTAAGATTCCTTACGGTTTGGCCAAAAACGGAGTTTCAAAAATTTGTACACTTGTTCTGAAAGCACGGACAAGGATCCTATATACCAAGTTTCATTATCCTAGCTCAAAATTTAAGGCCTAAAAATCGGTGACGTACAGACGTACAGACGGACGGACGGACAGATAGACATGGCTTAATCGACTCAGCTAGCGATTCTGTGCGATCCATATACTTTGAGGTATATGTAAATTAATTCTCTATGTTACAAACTAGGTATCAAAACTAATATACCCCTATGGGATAGGGTATAAACATATGAGAGGCTACAATCCGCTGTGCGGATCGTTGAATACCCTATCCCATCCCGTCCTTAACATTAATATCCTCAAAATATAGGCCTTATGGCGATGAAATACAGAAAATGACATTGTCACAATATATTGCTCAGACAGTTTATAAAAATCTTTTGTGGTTCGACAAAAAACAACGTATTTCTATTGCTTATGCCTTGGGATGGGGTATACAAATGGTTTTTGTAAGAAAACGCCCCCAAAATGTGGGCGTAGGTGAAAATTATCTATGGACAAAATGTTTATATTACCATTGCGGAAGTTTTAAAATTTGGACAAAAAGCGTTTTTTACTAAAAATGCTTTTGTGGTTAGACAAAAAACGACGTATTTCTATTACTAATGCCTTGGGGTGCGGTAAACAAATGGTTTTTGTAAGAAAACGCCTTCAAAATGTGGGCGTAGGTGAAAATTATCTATAAACAAAATGTTTATATTGCCATTGCATAAGTATTTGCATCAATATTTTTTTCGAAAGTGTTAAAATTTGGACAAAACGCAATTTTTACAAAAAACGCCCCCAAAAGTGTGCGTGGCAAAAAACTTTGTATGGACGAAATATAGATATTAGGATTGTCTAAATATGCTGCTCAGACACTTTTTTGAAATTCTTTACGGTTTGGCTTTAATCAACTTGTTTCTAAAAGGGGGCGTGGCAGTGGGCGGATTTCAAAAATGTTTACGCTTGTTCTGCTTCGTCGGCCAGAGAGTCTATATATCAAATTTCAACGCTCTAGCTCAAAATTTAAGGCCCAAAAATCGGTGACACACAGACGGACGGACAGACAGACAGACGAGGATCCTACGTACCAAATTTCATTATCCTAGCTCAAAATTTAAGGCCTAAAAATCGGTGACGTACAGACGGACGGACGGACGGACAGACAAACATGGCTTAATCGACTCAGCTAGCGATTCTGAGTCGATCCATATACTTTGAGGTATATGTAGTTAATTATTTCTCTATGTTACAAACTAAGTATCAAAACTAATATACCCCTATGGGATAGGGTATAACTATCATTATCCTAGCTCAAAATATAAGGCCTAAAAATCGGGGACGTACATACGGACGGACGGGGTATATTAGTTTTGATACATACTTTGTGACATAGAGAAATAATTTAGCTACATGTACCTTAAATTATATGGATCGACTCAGAATCAATAGCTGAGTGGATTTAGCCATGTCTGTCCGTCCGTCCTCCCGTACGTCACCAGTTTTTGGGCCTTAAGTTTTGAGCTAGAATGATGAAATTTGGTATACGAGCTCTTTGTTTCTCCCAGCTAAACAGGTTTAAAATTTTTTGAAATCCGCCCACTGCCACGCCTTCTTTTTAGAAAAATGCAGTTTTTTACAACACCATAAGGAATTTGAAAATGTTTCTGAACATCATATTTATACAATCTGAACACCTATAATTCGTTCATATAAAGTTATTGCCATGCCCACTTTTTGTGGGCGTTTTTTAGAAAAAAACGTTTTTCGGTTAAATTTTAAAATTTTCGAAAAAATTTTTGATGCAAAATCATTAGTAATATTAATATGAACATTTCGTCTTGAGACAATTTCAACCCACGCCCACTTTTTGGGGGCGTTTTTACATAAAAACCATTTTTATACACTACCCCATAGCATATGCAGTAGAAAAACCTTGTCTCTTGTAGAACCGTAAAAGTGTTTCATAAGCAGTATGAAGAGATTGTTGTCACTATATCATTTTTTCGATTTTATCCACATCGTGTTTTTAGCCATGCCCACTTTTTTGGGGATTTTCGTTTTACAGATAGAATGGGATAGTGTATTCAACGATCCGCACAGCGGATTGTGGCCTTCAAATTAATATCCCCAATATGTGGTCTTTATGGCCATAAAGTATTGAAAATGACAACATATTGTTTTGAAGGTATATCAAATTCTTTTATGGTTCGACAAAAAACCAAGGTTTTTCTATTGCACATGCCTTGTGGTAGGGCATACAAATGGTTTTTAAGAAACCGCCCCCAAAACGTGTGCGTGGGTTGAAATAATCTATTGACGAAATGTTCATATTTATACTACCAATGATTGTGCATCAAATTTTTTTTTTCGAAAATTTTAAAATTTGGCCAAAAAAAGTTTTTTATAAAAAACGCCCCAAAAAGTGGGCGTGGCAAAAAACTTTATATTGACGAAATATAGATATTGCGATTTTTGAAATACGCTTTTCAGACACTTTGTTAAAATTCCTTACGGTTTGGCCAAAAACTATGTTTTTTTTAAAAAGGGGGCGTGGCAGTGGGCGGATTTCAAAAAAATTTACAGTTGTTCTGCTGGGAGCAACAAAAAGCACGTGTACCTAATTTCATCCTTCTAGCTAAAAATTTGATGCCCAAAAACTAGTGACGTACGGACGGACGGACGGACGGAATTGGCTAAGCCGACTCAGCTATCGATTCTGAGTCGATTCATATACTTTTAGTTATATGTATCTAAATTATTTCTCTATATTACAAACTATGTATCAAAACTAATATACCCCTATACCCCTATATATATAGGGTATAAATATATGAACTGTCTCAACAAGATGTGGTGATGGTGTTATTTTCTATATTTTATAATCAGTTTTAAGGCACCAGCCCTTTTTGGGCACATTTATTTATTTAAGGCTTCGCACAATGGATTGTAGATTTATTCAAAGTAAAAGAGACTCAAAAATTCAACTTACCAGTACTTTTTGATGAACGTTCTTCTGAAGATGTTATATTATTTTTTGATATGACATCCATTTCCCGGACTTGAATTAATTAAGTTCAGCTTTGAAAATCTAAAATATAGAAAAATGTTTTGAGATTTAAAAAATTAAAAGAAAATCTTAAAAGTTTCATTTGTATTTTCATATCCTTTAAACAAATCTACTCTATTAAAATAGTCAATTAGAAGATCCAGTGATTTCTATTTCATGTTTAAAAAAACCTTAACAGACATGGCTAAATGGACTCAGCTAGCGATTCTGAATCGATCTATATACTTTGAGGTATATGTATCGAAATTATTTCTCTATGTTACAAACTTAATGTCAAAACTAATATACCCTTATGGTATAATAATGACTCAACCAGTCTTATTATTACTCTACTTTATTGGGACTTAATCGTGGCCATCGTTATAGGGCTTAAGGTCCTTAACGTGCCAGTTTTTTTTTCTTTCGCAAAGTTCACATAGTATGGTGAAACCCATAGTACCTCATGTTGAGCGGTGCGAATAACACACGCTGCTTTCGCCAACTGCGAATCCCTACATCGTAGTCTTGATAATTTGATATATCCTCTCAGCAGTATTCGCCTGAAATTACAAATTATGTATCAAAACTAATATACCCTATGGGATAGGGTATAAACATATGGGAAAGCTACAATCCGGCAACCCTATCCCATCCTATCTGTAAAACTTAATTCCCCAAAAAAGTGGGCATGGCTAAAATCACGATGTGGATAAAATAGAACGAGTGGTGAGTGCACGATGGGGCGTACGCAGCTTTCTCTTTCACAGCGAATTAGGCGTTAGATCAAATAATACCCATTTTGATTATTAATGTTAAAAATGATATAAATAATGTCGAAACGTGATTATACGAACGTTAACTCCGAAATTTGAAGGAATCGGTGTCTATGTGAATAATAACTATTTTTCGTTTTTGGCCAAAACTAAAAATTCCATTTAGTGATAGTTTAATCAAAATCGTTAGATCCGTTTTTGAGAAAATTGAGGTTATGTGTAATTTTTATATGGCAGGTACCGTTAATAACATGGCTAAAAACAAACAGAAAACATATGAGAAGGCTACAATCCGCTGTGCGGATCGTTGAATACCCTATCCCATCCTATCCATAAAACTAAAATCCCCAAAAAAGGGGGCATGGCTAAAAACACGATGTGGATAAAATAGAAAAAATGATATAGTGACAACAAATTCTTCAGACTTCTTACAAAACAATTTTACGGTTCTACAAAAGACAAGGTTTTCTCCTGCATATGTTATGGGGTAGTGTATAAAAATGGTTTTTATATAAAAACGCCCCAAAAAAGTGGGCGTGGGTTAAAATATTATATAGACGAAATGTTCATATTAATAATGTTAATGATTCAGCATCAAATTTTTTTTCGAAAAATTTAAAATTTGACCGAAAACAGTTTTTAATTGAAAACGCCCCCCAAAAAGTGGGCGTGGCAAAAAACTTTATATGGACGAAATATAGATATTAATATTGTCTAAATATGTTGCTCAGAAACTTTTTTAAAATTCCTTACGGTTTGGTCAAAAACTGAGTTTTTCTTAAAAGGGGGCGTGGCAGTTGGCGGATTTCAAAAATGTTTACACTTGTTCTGTAGGCAGAGACGAGGATCCTATATACCAAATTTCATTATCCTAGCTAAAAATTTAAGGCCTAAAAATCGGTGACGTACAGACGGACGGACGGACGGACAGACAGACATGGCTTAATCGACTCAGCTAGCGATTCTGAGTCGATCCATATACTTTGAGGTATATGTAGCAAAATTATTTCTCTATGTTACAAAATAAGTATGAAAACTAATATACCCCTATGGGATAGGGTATAAACATATGAGAAGGCTACAATCCACTGTGCGGATCGTTGAATACCCTATCCCATCCTATCTGTAAAACTAAAATTCCCAAAAAGTGGACATGGCTAAAAATACGATGTGGATAAAATAAAGAAAATGACATGGTGACAACAAATTCTTCAGACTGCTTATAAAAAAACTTTTACGGTTCTACAAAAGACAGGGTTTTCTCCTGCATATGTTATGGGGTAGTGTATAAAAATTGTTTTTATATAAAAACGCCTCCAAAAAGTGGGGGTGGGTTAAAATGTTCTATGAACGAAATGTTCATATTTATATAACTACTGATTCTGCATCAAAAGTTTTTTTTCGAAAATTTTAAAATTTGACCGAAAAACGTTTTTTATTAAAAACGCCCCCAAAAAGTGGGCGTGGCAAAAAACTTTATATGAACGAAATACAGATATTCAGATTGTCTAAATATGTTGTTCAGAAAGTTTTTCAAAATTCCTTATGGTTTGGCCAAAAAATACGTTTTTCTAAAAAGGGGGCGTGACAGTGGGCGGATTTCAAAAATTTTTACACTTGTTCTGCTGGGAGCAACATAGAGCACGTGTACCAAATTTCATCCTTCTAGCTCAAAATTTAAGGCCCAAAAACTGGTGACGTACGAACGGAAGGACGGACAGACGGACGGACAGACATGGCTAAAACGACTCAGCTATCGATTCTGAGTCGATCCATATACTTTGAGGTATATGTAGCTAAATTATTTCTCTATGTTACAAACTAATATACCCCTATGGGATAGGGTATAAAGAGGCAATTAAGCCAGAAACAAATGTAGTTAGAAACTAATAAAGAATGCCTTTTCAAAAAAATGTAATGCTAATGGACCTAACTACAATTTCTCCGCACAGAAAAAAATCCACATGAGTTTAGTATACCCCTAAACTATCCCAAACATAATAACCGTCGTAAAGACAAGCTCCTGATTTTTTGTTTGCTTTTAGCCATGTTAATAACGGTACCTGCCATATAAAAATTACACATAACCTCAATTTTCTCGAAAACGGCTCCAACGATTTTGATTAAACTTTATATATACTATAACCATATTAGCTCCAACAAAACTGCATACCCAGTTTTTTCGAGAAAATCCATACAACGGATTTTGTCATTTTGGCCATATAAGGAAAATTGACAATTTCTCGCAAACTATTATGTCAAATTGAATGAAATTTATTATATATACTACTATTACTACTTGAAGCAATTTAACATAATTAGTTTTAGCCCAACTATCACCAAACGGAATTTTCAGTTTTGGCCAATAACGAAAAATCATTATTACGACCCAGTCGTGCACCCACCACTCGTTTTTCTTTTTTTTACTCAAATAAAGGTTTATTCGTATTTTTCCTTTAAATTAAATTTGGTATTGCTTGTAAATCATTTTGAAATGTAAGATAATATCTCAGAAGTAAGATAATACTTGTCAAATCTCTGAATTGTAAAACGTGCGGTCACAGGCTTTGTAAAAAAATTATCACGAAATAAAACATATTATTAAAAAAAAAAAAAAAACTTAACTTCTTTACGGAGTAGGTTTGTAAGGGGTCGGACTATTTTAGAAAATTGTGGAATAAATTTACGGTAGTTGTTAGACCCAAATAAGATTGAACCTGCCTCACTGTACGTGGAGGTGGGAAATTTTGAACCGTAGCAGTTGTTTTAGGATTCGGAAGTGCTCCTTTTTCTGAAGATATATGTCCTAAATAGACAACTTCCTTTTGGAGAAATCAACATTTTTCTGGATGTAATTTAAGGTTGTGTCTCCTTAATTTGTCGAATACTTTTCTGAGCTTATTGTTATGGTCATGGAGATTTTTACCATAGGTGACAATATCGTCCAAGTATACAAAACATTCCAAACCTTGGAGACCAGTGAGGACATCGTTCATCAGTCTCTGAAACGTTGCCGGGGATCCTTTCAAACCCATAATTAGTACTGAATGCTGTCTTGGGTCGATCTTCAGGATCCACCAATACTTGGTGGTAGTCACTGGCTAGATCTAGTGTGGAGAAATAGCGTCCGTCTGTCCGTCCTCCGTTCGTACGTCACCAGTTTTTGGGCCTTAAATTTTGAGCTAGAAGGATGAAATTTGGTACACGTGCTCTATGTTGCTCCCAGCAGAACAAGTGTAAAAATTTTTGAAATCCGCCCACTGTCACGCCCCCTTTTTAGAAAAACGTATTTTTTGGCCAAACCATAAGGAATTTTGAAAAACTTTCTGAACAACATATTTAGACAATCTGAATATCTGTATTTCGTTCATATAAAGTTTTTTGCCACGCCCACTTTTTGGGGGCGTTTTTAATAAAAAACGTTTTTCGGTCAAATTTTAAAATTTTCGAAAAAAAACTTTTGATGCAGAATCAGTAGTTATATAAATATGAACATTTCGTTCATAGAACATTTTAACCCACCCCCACGCCCCAAAAAGTGGGCGTGGCAAAAAACTTTATATGAACGAAATTTCATCATTCTAGCTCAAAACTTAAGGCCCAAAAACTGGTGACGTACGGGAGGACGGACAGACAGACATGGCTTAATCGACTCAGCTAGCGATTCTGAGTCGATCCATATACTTTGAGGTATATGTAGCAAAATTATTTCTCTATGTTACAAAATAAGTATGAAAACTAATATACCCCTATGGGATAGGGTATAAACATATGAGAAGGCTACAATCCACTGTGCGGATCGTTGAATACCCTATCCCATCCTATCTGTAAAACTAAAATTCCCAAAAAGTGGACATGGCTAAAAATACGATGTGGATAAAATAAAGAAAATGACATGGTGACAACAAATTCTTCAGACTGCTTATAAAAAAACTTTTACGGTTCTACAAAAGACAGGGTTTTCTCCTGCATATGTTATGGGGTAGTGTATAAAAATTGTTTTTATATAAAAACGCCTCCAAAAAGTGGGGGTGGGTTAAAATGTTCTATGAACGAAATGTTCATATTTATATAACTACTGATTCTGCATCAAAAGTTTTTTTTCGAAAATTTTAAAATTTGACCGAAAAAACGTTTTTTATTAAAAACGCCCCCAAAAAGTGGGCGTGGCAAAAAACTTTATATGAACGAAATACAGATATTCAGATTGTCTAAATATGTTGTTCAGAAAGTTTTTCAAAATTCCTTATGGTTTGGCCAAAAAATACGTTTTTCTAAAAAGGGGGCGTGACAGTGGGCGGATTTCAAAAATTTTTACACTTGTTCTGCTGGGAGCAACATAGAGCACGTGTACCAAATTTCATCCTTCTAGCTCAAAATTTAAGGCCCAAAAACTGGTGACGTACGAACGGAAGGACGGACAGACGGACGGACAGACATGGCTAAAACGACTCAGCTATCGATTCTGAGTCGATCCATATACTTTGAGGTATATGTAGCTAAATTATTTCTCTATGTTACAAACTAATATACCCCTATGGGATAGGGTATAAAGAGGCAATTAAGCCAGAAACAAATGTAGTTAGAAACTAATAAAGAATGCCTTTTCAAAAAAATGTAATGCTAATGGACCTAACTACAATTTCTCCGCACAGAAAAAAATCCACATGAGTTTAGTATACCCCTAAACTATCCCAAACATAATAACCGTCGTAAAGACAAGCTCCTGATTTTTTGTTTGCTTTTAGCCATGTTAATAACGGTACCTGCCATATAAAAATTACACATAACCTCAATTTTCTCGAAAACGGCTCCAACGATTTTGATTAAACTTTATATATACTATAACCATATTAGCTCCAACAAAACTGCATACCCAGTTTTTTCGAGAAAATCCATACAACGGATTTTGTCATTTTGGCCATATAAGGAAAATTGACAATTTCTCGCAAACTATTATGTCAAATTGAATGAAATTTATTATATATACTACTATTACTACTTGAAGCAATTTAACATAATTAGTTTTAGCCCAACTATCACCAAACGGAATTTTCAGTTTTGGCCAATAACGAAAAATCATTATTACGACCCAGTCGTGCACCCACCACTCGTTTTTCTTTTTTTTACTCAAATAAAGGTTTATTCGTATTTTTCCTTTAAATTAAATTTGTTATTGCTTGTAAATCATTTTGAAATGTAAGATAATATCTCAGAAGTAAGATAATACTTGTCAAATCTCTGAATTGTAAAACGTGCGGTCACAGGCTTTGTAAAAAAATTATCACGAAATAAAACATATTATTAAAAAAAAAAAAAAACTTAACTTCTTTACGGAGTAGGTTTGTAAGGGGTCGGACTATCTTAGAAAATTGTGGAATAAATTTACGGTAGTTGTTAGACCCAAATAAGATTGAACCTGCCTCACTGTACGTGGAGGTGGGAAATTTTGAACCGTAGCAGTTGTTTTAGGATTCGGAAGTGCTCCTTTTTCTGAAGATATATGTCCTAAATAGACAACTTCCTTTTGGAGAAATCAACATTTTTCTGGATGTAATTTAAGGTTGTGTCTCCTTAATTTGTCGAATACTTTTCTGAGCTTATTGTTATGGTCATGGAGATTTTTACCATAGGTGACAATATCGTCCAAGTATACAAAACATTCCAAACCTTGGAGACCAGTGAGGACATCGTTCATCAGTCTCTGAAACGTTGCCGGGGATCCTTTCAAACCCAAAATTAGTACTGAATGCTGTCTTGGGTCGATCTTCAGGATCCACCAATACTTGGTGGTAGTCACTGGCTAGATCTAGTGTGGAGAAATAGCGTCCGTCTGTCCGTCCTTCCGTTCGTACGTCACCAGTTTTTGGGCCTTAAATTTTGAGCTAGAAGGATGAAATTTGGTACACGTGCTCTATGTTGCTCCCAGCAGAA
Organism: Rhingia campestris; assembly: GCA_932526625.1. Taxonomy (NCBI): domain Eukaryota; kingdom Metazoa; phylum Arthropoda; class Insecta; order Diptera; family Syrphidae; genus Rhingia; species Rhingia campestris. Next base: position 128,255,700 of record OW052182.1, on the reverse strand, counting down.
CAAGTGTAAAAATTTTTGAAATCCGCCCACTGTCACGCCCCCTTTTTAGAAAAACGTATTTTTTGGCCAAACCATAAGGAATTTTGAAAAACTTTCTGAACAACATATTTAGACAATCTGAATATCTGTATTTCGTTCATATAAAGTTTTTTGCCACGCCCACTTTTTGGGGGCGTTTTTAATAAAAAACGTTTTTCGGTCAAATTTTAAAATTTTCGAAAAAAAACTTTTGATGCAGAATCAGTAGTTATATAAATATGAACATTTCGTTCATAGAACATTTTAACCCACCCCCACGCCCCAAAAAGTGGGCGTGGCAAAAAACTTTATATGAACGAAATACAGATATTCAGATTGTCTAAATATGTTGTTCAGAAAGTTTTTCAAAATTCCTTATGGTTTGGCCAAAAAATACGTTTTTCTAAAAAGGGGGCGTGACAGTGGGCGGATTTCAAAAATTTTTACACTTGTTCTGCTGGGAGCAACATAGAGCACGTGTACCAAATTTCATCCTTCTAGCTCAAAATTTAAGGCCCAAAAACTGGTGACGTACGAACGGAAGGACGGACAGACGGACGGACAGACATGGCTAAAACGACTCAGCTATCGATTCTGAGTCGATCCATATACTTTGAGGTATATGTAGCTAAATTATTTCTCTATGTTACAAACTAATATACCCCTATGGGATAGGGTATAAAGAGGCAATTAAGCCAGAAACAAATATAGTTAGAAACTAATAAAGAATGCCTTTTCAAAAAAATGTAATGCTAATGGACCTAACTACAATTTCTCCGCACAGAAAAAAATCCACATGAGTTTAGTATACCCCTAAACTATCCCAAACATAATAACCGTCGTAAAGACAAGCTCCTGATATAACCAGTTCAAACATATCAACCTCTTTCAATGGCGATACAGGCCCTTATAAAACCAGTTCTACCTTATCAACCTCTCCTAATGGCGATGTACGTCAAAGTTACTCAACCCGGAAGGTAGATATAGTGCTCGATAAGCCTGTTTGCGTGCCTACACGGTCACAAAAGGTAATTGCTGTCAGAATAAAAATACAAGAAGACATGTTCTGCTTAGCTCAAGAACTGAGCAACGAAGTCTTTTTGTCGAACTGCTATTTGGATGTAAGCCCAAAAGCTCGAATAGGAATTCTAAATACCACAAACAATAATGTCAAAGTATCCCAATTCTTTTGCGACTGATCCCAGCTAAAGATTATTTGTTAGTCCCTCTCAAATCTGAGCCATTTTCAGATACCGAATATATGAATGGTAACACACCGAATTTTGGACAAAGCTAAGAGAACCTATTCTGAATACACCAAATTAAAAACATATTTCCGAACAATAAATTCGAGAAAAAAACCTCGAAATGCCCTGCGTTTAGAAAACCTAAAAATGGAACTCAATATAGGGGAAAATTTAAGCCCGGATGAAAGCGCAACTATTATGAATCTATGTAATGAGTATAGTGATATATTTTATCTTAAAGGTGATTTTCTTACGCATACAGATGCTATTACCCACACAATACCCTTAATGCATGATCAGGCGTCGATAAACCAAATAATGTACAGACTATCCGAGATAAAACGGCAATTAATAAATGAACAAATGAAGGAGATGTTGAACAATGACATTGTTCAACCCAGTAAAAGCCTTTGGAACTCACCCCTCTTAGTTGTTCCAAAGAATGCCGGTCCAGACGGAGACCTTAGATGGAGAGTAGTGGTCGATTTTCCTAAATTAAATGGTAGGACCATTGGTGATGCTAACCCCTTCCTCAAATGGAGGATATATTAGATCAGCTAGGTAACTCACGCTATTTCTCCACACTAGATCTAGCCAGTGACTACCACCAAGTATTGGTGGATCCTGAAGATCGACCCAAGACAGCATTCAGTACTAATTATGGGTTTGAAAGGATCCCCGGCAACGTTTCAGAGACTGATGAACGATGTCCTCACTGGTCTCCAAGGTTTGGAATGTTTTGTATACTTGGACGATATTGTCACCTATGGTAAAAATCTCCATGACCATAACAATAAGCTCAGAAAAGTATTCGACAAATTAAGGAGACACAACCTTAAATTACATCCAGAAAAATGTTGATTTCTCCAAAAGGAAGTTGTCTATTTAGGACATATATCTTCAGAAAAAGGAGCACTTCCGAATCCTAAAACAACTGCTACGGTTCAAAATTTCCCACCTCCACGTACAGTGAGGCAGGTTCAATCTTATTTGGGTCTAACAACTACCGTAAATTTATTCCACAATTTTCTAAAATAGTCCGACCCCTTACAAACCTACTCCGTAAAGAAGTTAAGTTTTTTTTTTTTTTTAATAATATGTTTTATTTCGTGATAATTTTTTTACAAAGCCTGTGACCGCACGTTTTACAATTCAGAGATTTGACAAGTATTATCTTACTTCTGAGATATTATCTTACATTTCAAAATGATTTACAAGCAATAACAAATTTAATTTAAAGGAAAAATACGAATAAACCTTTATTTGAGTAAAAAAAAGAAAAACGAGTGGTGGGTGCACGACTGGGTCGTACGCAACTTTCTCTTTCACAGCGAGTTGGGTGTTAGATCACATAGAACGCATTTTGATTATTAATGCTTAAAATGATATGAATAATGTCGAAATAAGATTATACGAACGTTTACTACGAAATTTGAAGGAATCGGTGTCTATGGGAATAATAATGATTTTTCGTTATTGGCCAAAACTGAAAATTCCGTTTGGTGATAGTTGGGCTAAAACTAATTATGTTAAATTGCTTCAAGTAGTAATAGTAGTATATATAATAAATTTCATTCAATTTGACATAATAGTTTGCGAGAAATTGTCAATTTTCCTTATAAGGCCAAAATGACAAAATCCGTTGTATGGATTTTCTCGAAAAAACTGGGTATGCAGTTTTGTTGGAGCTAATATGGTTATAGTATATATAAAGTTTAATCAAAATCGTTGGAGCCGTTTTCGAGAAAATTGAGGTTATGTGTAATTTTTATATGGCAGGTACCGTTATTAACATGGCTAAAAGCAAACAAAAAAAAAAGGCCTAGAATTATGACTAAAATAAGCTTGGATACGAAGTTTGAAGAAAATCGGTCTAGCCGTTTAGGCTGGGGAGACCATTACGGACAGACGGACCGACGGACCGACGGACCGACGGACGGAATTCCAAAAACCACTTTTTTAGGCTCCGCTATCATCGTAATGTTAGAATCAATTAAAATCTAGAGGTCGAAAATTTTCACGAAAACAATATCTTTCTCTTTGTAAGAGAAAGTTAAACGAGTGGTGGGTGCACGACTGGGTCGTACGCAACTTTCTCTTTCACAGCGAGTTAGGCGTTAGATCAAATAGTACGCATTTTGATTATTTATGCTTAAAATGATATAAATAATGTCAAAATGTGATTATACGAACGTTTACTCCGAAATTTGAAGGAATCGGTTTCTGTGTGAATAATAATTATTTTTCGTTATTGGCCAAAACTGAAAATTCCGTTTAGTGATAGTTGGGCTACAACTAATTATGTGAAATTGTTTAAAACTGTAATAGTAGTATATATATTAAATTTCATTCAATTTGTCATAGTAGTTTGTGAGAAATTAACAATTTTCTTTATATGGCCTAAATGACAAAATCCGTTATATGGATTTTCTCGAAAAAACTGAGTATGCAGTTTTGGTGGAACTAATATGCTTATAGTATATATAAAGTTTAATCAAAATCGTTAGAGCCGTTTTCGAGAAAATTGAGGTTATGTGTAATTTTTATATGGCAGGTACCGTTATTAACATGGCTAAAAGCAAACAAAAAAAATGGCCTAGAATTATGACCAAAACAAGCTTGGATACGAAGTATGAAGATAGTCTCCCCAGCCTAAACGGCTTGACCGATTGTTTAGGCTGGGGAGACTATTATGGACTGACGGACCGACGGACGGAATTCCAAAAACCACTTTTTTAGGCTCCGCTATCATCGTAATGTTAGAATCAATCAAAGTCTCGAGGTCGAAAATTTTCACGAAAACAATATCTTTCTCTTTGTAAGAGAAAGTTAAACATATGAGAGGCTACAATCCGCTATGCGTATCGTTGAATACCCTATCCCATCCCATCCTTTAAATTAATATCCTCAAAATATAGGCCTTATGGCGATGAAATACAGAAAATGACATTGTCACAATATATTGCTCAGACAGTTTCTCAAAATCTTGTGTGGTTCGACAAAAAACAACGTATTTCTATTGCTAATGCCTTGGGATGGGGTATACAAATGGTTTTTGTAAGAAAACGCCCCCAAAATGTGGGCGTAGGTGAAAATGATCTATAGACAAAATGTTAATATTACCATTTCGGAAGTATTTGCATCAAAATTTTTTTCGAAAGTTTTAAAATTTGGACAAAAAGCGTTTTTTACTAAAAACGCCCCCAAAAAGTGGGCGTGGCAAAAAACTTTGTATGAACGAAATATAGATATTAGGATTGTCTAAATATGCTACTCAGACACTTTTTTGAAAGTCCTTACGGTTTGGCCAAAAAATAAGTTTTCCTAAAAAGGGGGCGTGGCAGTGGCGGATTTCAAAAATTTTTACACTTGTTCTGGTGGCACGGACGAGGATCCTATATACCAAATTTCATTATCCTAGCTCAAAATTTAAGGCCCAAAAACCGCTGACGAACAGACAGACGGACGGACGGACGGACGGACGGACGGACGGACGGACAGACATGGCTAATTCGACTCAGCTAGCGATTCTGAGCCGATCCATATACTTTGAGGTATATGTAGCAAAATTATTTCTCTATGTTACAAACTAAGTATCAAAACTAATATACCCCCCTATGGGATAGGGTATAAAAAGAAGGAATATCTAATATACATAATTTAGAATTTTATGAATATTCAAGGAATGCTTTTTATATTAATAAATATAAGTTCATAAAATATAATCAGATAATTAAAATAAATTATATAATAAATAAATAAATAATAAACAAGCAAATAAATAAGTGAATAAATAAATAAATAAATACCAATGATACAAAAAATAAAAAAAAAATATATAAATAAATAAATAAAAATAAATAAATAATAATCAAATAATAAATAATAACCAAATAAATAAATAAATAAACAAATAAAGAAACAAGTAATTAAATAAATGAATTAATAAATTAATAAATAGATAAAAAATAAATATATAATACAAACATTAGTTAATAATGTGTTAGTAGACGAAAACATGGGTAAGTATAATAATAATATTTGTTTAATAAATAACAATTTAACATAAAAACGAATAAGATAAATTAACATAGAATAAATAGTATTACAAACCTTAGTAAACAAATGATAAATAAACAAATAATAACAAATGATTACAAAAATAATAAATTATAAAGAAACGCAGACGAAATATAATATTCGACATTTTTGAATATATTTGAATATATTTTAAGTTAACCCAGATAAATAAAGTTGGTTTATGAGGGGATTTTCAGCAATATCACATTTATGATTAAAATTGTTCGTGAGTTTCCGAATCCTTTCAGAAATCAATTCAACATCCGCTATTTTGTGCAGATCAAAAGTGGAATAAATCCAAGGAAGATTGAACATCATTTTTAACACTTTATTTTGTGAAATTTGTAATTTTTTATATGACATTTTGCAGCACTGGACATAAAATAAAATATAATAAAATTGACTGAAAATCACTTTATGTATTATTATTTTATTGTTATTTGAAAGTGAAGATTTGCTGTTTATGAACGGATAAAGCATCTTAATTGCTATACTCATTTTCTTAAGAGTATTATTTTTTTCGCGAGAAAAAAATAGCTTGCAACTTTCCAGTGTTCAACTTAATCTTCCATTTGTGATAATATTTTTCCAAAATTTCGATTGCATTTTTAAGATTATTCTCAATATTGAGAGCAAACTCATGCGACGAAAAAATGGCCGTGTCATCAGCAAAAATAGCTGAGTCACAATACGGAAGAGTTGGAAAATCTGATGTATACAGGTTGTACAAGGATGGACCCAGAACTGAACCTTGGGGGACACCAACGTCGAAACATAATAAATTAGAAACACCACAATTAACATGAACTTGGAAACATCTACCTGCCAAGAAACTCTGAACTATTTTACACAAATATAACGGGAAGCCAAATTGGATCATTTTATGCACTAATCCATTATGCCAAACAGAATCAAAAGCTTTCTCTATATCCATTAAAATCCTTCCTGTTGACTGACCCTGTGCCCGATTTTGTACAACATGGTTACAGATTCTTTTTATCTGATGAGATGTGCTGTGAAAGCGTCTAAAGCCAAATTGTTCATCAGGAAAAATTTGTTCAATTCCAACAAATTTTAAAATTTGTTCCTTTATAACCTTTTCATAAATTTTTCTTATGCTGCTGAGCAAACTTATAAGCCTGTAACTTGCAGACATTTCAGGTGGTTTTCCTGCTTTTAAAATGGGTACAACCTTCGCCTTTTTCCACTCGTTAGGGAAATATTGGAATTTAAGGCATGCATTTATGAGAAATGTTAAGAACTTTATTCCAACTGGCGGTAGATGTTTTAAGTAAACATTTTTTATCCGGTCCAGGCCTCCTACTTTTCGATTCTGACTTCAGCGGTTGCATCCAAATTTTGAATTGTGTCAATCACTTGATCATTTGTTTCTCTGTCGCTTACGTTTTGTGACACTAAATTCCTACTAAGCTCGTTTGCCTTTTCGGAATCTGTAAAGAAAGTTTTTCCAGAATCCTTTAAGAACGGAATATTCCTGTTTTTGTTCTTAACTATCTCTACAATATTCCAAAAAGGTCTACCATTCTTTTCAAGAACGTTCAGTCTTTTGTTCCATTCTTCGTTACGATAGTTAAGTAACTGGTTTGCGATAAGTTTGTTAAAGTGAGAAGCCATACTTCGCGAAAAAGGTTGACGATACCTTTGCCAATTTCTTCTGTGTATATTTCTCACTTTAATCAGCTCCAAAATATGAAGGGGAAGCTGTTTATAGGTACTATCTTTCTTCACTCGCTTAGGGACGCTTTCGTCTATAGAAGACAGAATGGTTTGAGTAAAGTTTTGGACTATAGAGTCAACATCATCTTTACAAGAAATATTTCCAAGTTCAGTGGAAACATTTCGCAATTTCGTAGTTATTTTTGCTCTAAACGATTTCCAATTTGCATTTTTCATATCTTGAAAATATTGCAACTTTTTCTCACCCGACCATAAGAGATCACAAAAAACAGGATTATGGTCTGAACTAAGAACACTAGAAGAAACTGGTTGTGTAACAAGACTAAGGACATTGGACACAAACAGATCAAGGACAGAAGGACTATCTTGTTTAAGGGTGTTTCTTCTTATATCAGATGAATAACCACCAGGAAAATAAACAGAAAAGATCTTCACAGCCTATATTTTCCACAATTCGTGTTGGCACAACAGGTAAAAGCGAATGCTGAATTGATTTCTTTATAAGAATCGCAACCCCACCACCAATTTGACCAATTCTATCCATACGATAGCATTTGAAAACAGATGACGGAAGTCTGATTTCAGAAGTTAACCAAGTTTCCGTAACTAAAGCAACATCAATGTTATTGCTATTTAAAAAAATTTAAAAATTCAAATATTTATTTCGTATGCCTCTAGCATTCCAAGTTATAATTTTTAGATGTGTGTCTGCCATATTAATTATCATTTGGATTTGAATATAAGAACTTAGTAGCTAAACGTGCGATCACATTAAATTGATCTACCTACTTTAGTTTTACAAACTGATAAATTATGTATCATCTCCATGCAGAGAGAATTGAGTTCTTCAATAGAAAACATATGAGAAGGCTACAATCCGCTGTGCGGATCGTTGAATACCCTATCCCATCCTATCCATAAAACTAGAATCCCCAAAAAAGTGGGCATGGCTAAAAACACGATGTGGATAAAATAAAAAAAATGATATAGTGACAACCAATTCTTCAGGCTGCTTACAAAACACTTTTACGGTTCTACAAAAGACAAGGTTTTCTCCTGTATGTATATGTTATGGGGTAGTGTATAAAAATGGTTTTTATATAAAAACGCCCCCAAAAAGTGGGCGTGGGTTAAAATGGTATAAAGACGAAATGTTCATATTAATAATGTTAATGATTCTGCATCAAAAATTTTTTCGAAAAATTTAAAATTTGACCGAAAACAGTTTTTTATTGAAAACGCCCCCAAAAAGTGGGCGTGGCAAAAAACTTTATATGAACGAAATATAGATATTACGATTCTGTAAATATGCTGTTCAGACACTTTTTTAAAATTCTTTACGGTTTTGCCAAAAATTACGTTTTTCTAAAAAGGGGGCGTGGCAGTGGGCGGATTTCAAAAATTTTTACACTTGTTCTGGTGACTCGGACAAGGATCCTATATACCAAATTTCATTATCCTAGCTCAAAATTTAAGGCCGAAAAATCGGTGACGAACAGACAGACGGACGGACGGACACATGGACGGACGGACGGACAGACAGACATGGCTAATTCGACTCAGCTAGCGATTCTGAGTCGATCCATATACTTTGAGGTATATGTAGCAAAATTATTTCTCTATGTTACAAACTATGTATCAAAACTAATATAACCCCCTATGGGATAGGGTATAAAAAGTGTAGAGTTGTTGTTGTTTACATTGTTGTTGTTATTATTGTTGTGTACATTGTTGTTGTTATCAGTAGCTGACGCCGTATGTATGTTGTGCTCCCATGCATTACTTCTTGGTGACAAATTTGGCATAACATGCATATTGGAATTTGTGTAGCTTTTGATCGGTGAGTTGACCTGTCGTCGCAATGGCTGGGGGAGCGAAGGAAAATCACTCATTGATGCTACAGAAACCGGTTTTTGGGTAGCATGACAAGCAGAAATGTTTGTTGGTGGAGCGAACGAAACCCTTGGCTGGGAATGTGATCGTCTCTCAGATGATTTCTGTTTAATTTCAATGTACTTAGCTCTGCTGGTACAAGTTGTGTCAGTAGCTTTGTGATTGTCATTACAGACAGACATGGCTAATTCGACTCAGCTAGCGATTCTGAGTCGATCCATATACTTTGAGGTATATGTAGCAAAATTATTTCTCTATGTTACAAACTATGTATCAAAACTAAAATACCCCCCTATGGGATAGGGTATAAAAAGTGTAGAGTTGTTGTTGTTTACATTGTTGTTGTTATTATTGTTGTGTACATTGTTGTTGTTATCAGTAGCTGACGCCGTATGTATGTTGTGCTCCCATGCATTACTTCTTGGTGACAAATTTGGCATAACATGCATATTGGAATTTGTGTAGCTTTTGATCGGTGAGTTGACCTGTCGTCGCAATGGCTGGGGGAGCGAAGGAAAATCACTCATTGATGCTACAGAAACCGGTTTTTGGGTAGCGTGACAAGCAGAGATGTTTGTTGGTGGAGCGAACGAAACCCTTGGCTGGGAATGTGATCGTCTCTCAGATGATTTCTGTTTAATTTCAATGTACTTAGCTCTGCTGGTACAAGTTGTGTCAGTAGCTTTGTGATTGCCATTACAGTTAGCACATTTAAGTGCAGCAGGATTGTTGCACTCGGTCGTCTTATGGGATCCAGCACAATTAGCACAAAAAGTTTTTATGTGACAGTTTTTTTGTCCATGTCCAAACATTTGGCAATTATGACATTGAGTCAGCTTACCTTTCATTTTCTTTTGAAAGTTCCAATTTACTTGTGTGTGCAAGATAGAACGAAAGTTTTTTTGAAGTGAAACTTTTGAAGTGAAACTTCTTTGGGCTCGTCGGGGTAAATCCAAACACACATGTAACGACTCGAAAAGTCATGGGTAGAGGAAAGCTAACTTGGTGGGACAACGGCAGGCAAACAACACCCAAGAGCGTAAGGACGAGAGAGCACTCTGTAGTGAAGTGTGACTGCGCGGCGGACAGAACAAATGTGCGAACAGTAAAAGAAGAACACGGAACAACAACAACAACATGTGAGAGCGCAAGCATAAGAGATCGCTCTGTTGTGAATTTTGTTGGTTTAGTCATAGTGTGGATGGATAAGGGATGAAAATTGGCTTTTCAACATTGTTTTGAAAGTTAAAAAAAATTGTATTGAAATTGTACTGGTTGATTTTGATCATTGTTTGGTGTTTTGATACAATATAATTATAATATCGTCAGTTCAAAGGTTAAAGTAGGTACAATATTGATGAAAATATAAAAATCATTAAGTGCAAGCATTTAATTTCTCTTAAAAGAAAAAAATCTCTATCTCACTTAGTTTTGTTTTTCAATGCACATAATGTCCGTAACGATCACTACTTATGATCATTTTTTCCATTCATCGCCACTCTTTTGTCAGCTTTTAGTCATATGATCATTTAACGGAAATAAAAATTCATTATTTTTGAGAAATCGTGTAATATTTCTGTTTTGAGTAAACTCTCTTGATAGCTTGCCAGGATCAGTAGGTATTATGTTTAAATTTTTAAAATCGTTGATTACAGCAGTCATCAAGATTAAAGATGGCTACAAAATTTCTTGTCTTAAAATTTAGTAGTTAAAATTTGAAAAGGACTTTTAAGGCCCAGTTTTCAGTGCGAGATCATCCTAGTTTCGGGATTAAATTCGAGTTAACTCGAGAAAGCAGTTTTTCAGTCGATTTATATCTAGAGCTAACCCCGGGATTAAATGATCAGATATTTTTGACAGACAATAAAATACCAGACAAACATTTTTTTCAATTCCATTTATGTGGAAATTTAATTTAATTTTGAGAAACTAAATACAGATCTTTGCGACTTGAAATTGTATGATATATTGAGTTTAACTGTTTTAAGAAAATAAAGACTTGCAAGTTTGCGACAAAAGCTTCCCTTTTGTTTGGGAAAAGGAAACCAAACAGCTGATAAAGTGATAACTGATAACTGAGCAAAATCGATAAATCATGAATGCTACCAAATGAAATCACCACACACGGAGTCAAATATTATTCTGTACTGAAAAACTGCGAAAGAGCTTGTGCGTGTATAAGGGCCTTCCAACCCATTGTCTTTAAGATGCAGAGCGCTTGCCGGAACCTGATCAACTGAGAGTAATTTAAAATTCGAAACTAACATTTTTTAATTATTTGAAATACATACCATAAAAAATAATTTTGTGTACAATACAATTATGTTCGAAATCCAATACCTACAGGTAAAAATCATTAAGTACATTTTTCTTAAAATCATGTAAATTAACTGTTTTTTTTTTTGCTTATAGAAAGTATGGCATCAAGTGCGTAAAAACAAATAACAAGCTAAAAACAAAAATCTATTTTTATCAGCATAATTGTAATTTAAAAACCCAAAATGTCTTTAAATTGAATTATATCCTTATTGCATATTTTGTTAGTTAATGACTTTCACCTTTGAACCGACGATATGTTCATTTGTACAAAGACATTTTTCTACTTTAAGATCCGAGAAAATAAGAAGACAGTTGAAAGGTCCAAAAAGAATCATCAAACAGCTGATAAACTGTATACGGGCAAAAAAATGGCAAGAAAATTGGATTGAAAATTGGTACTTTCAGTGGTATTCATATAAATTCGAACGGATTTTTGTTAGCAAAGCAAATTATCTGATATTTTGGGTTTTTTAAAACATATTTTGATGATAAATACCTATTAAAATAGCTGCAGCGAACGCTTCACTGGCAATGGAAGTCGAACAAGCCGATAAATCCTTCAATGATTTTAATTTATCGGCGACCCTGAATATTCCATGTATCGCTAAAGACATCCCAGGACCGTCAATAAGGGTAAATGGCATCCCAAAATTTACAGTTATCACTACCCTACTTTGTAAGGCTATTCATTCGATTTGAGAATATTCATAAAGAATTCGATAACAAATTTAAGAATAACTCTTTTGGCTTTCCTTGCTCTATTTGTGATCGATTGTGGTTTAAAGAGGATTTAAGAGTTCCGGCGATTCAGCATGATGACATTTTGAACACAATTGCACCGACTATGAATAGAGAACAAAAGAAAGTTTGCAATACTTGCTTCAGATCACTCAACACCGCCTCTGCCCCAACATTTTCAATGTATAATGGCTTCTTTTATCCACAAATACCCCATCATCTGCCCCACCTAGACTTGGTATCAGAAAGACCTATATCACCAAGAATTCTATTCATGCAAATACGACGATTACGGCATGGACATGGACATTGACAATATGGAATATATGGCCAGATCATCAACGTTCCAGTTGAAGTAAATACAATGGTGAAAAAACTTCCAAGACATCTAGATGACGATCATTGCATCAATGTTCACATTAAAAAGAAGAAAATTCACAAGTCCAGTTATTTGAGCGGTCTGGCCAATAAAAGAACCATTAAGGTTTGGCTGCAGTATTTAATAACGACACCACTATATAAACTGTATGACATCACAATAGATGAGTCTACCAAATTTCATTATCCTAGCTCAAAATTTAAGTCTTAAAAATCAGCTAGCGATTCTGAGTCAATTCATAGGTATACTTGGAGGTATATATAGCTAAATTATTTCTCTATGTTACAAACTATGTTTAAAAACTAATATACCTCGATTTAGCCATGTCTGTCCGTCCGTCCGTCCGTACGTCACCAGTTTTTGGGCCTTAAATTTTGAGCTAGAAGGATGAAATTTGGTACACGTGCTCTTTGTTGCTCCCAGCAGTACAAGTGTAAAAATTTTTGAAATCCGCCCACTGCCACGCCCCCTTTTTAGAAAAACGTATTTTTTGGCCAAACCATAAGGAATTTTGAAAAACTTTCTGAACAACATATTTAGACAATCTGAATATCTGTATTTCGTTCATATAAAGTTTTTTTGCCACGCCCACTTTTTGGGGGCGTTTTTAATAAAAAACGTTTTTCGGTCAAATTTTAAAATTTTCTAAAAAAATTTTGATGCAGAATCATTAGTAATATAAATATTAACATTTCGTCAATAGACCATTTTAACCCACGCCCACTTTTTGGGGGCGTTTTTATATAAAAACCATTTTTATACCCTACCCCATAACATATGCAGGAGAAAACCTTGTCTTTTGTAGAACCGTAAAAGTTTTTTATAAGCAGTCTGAAGAATTTGTTGTCACCATGTCATATTCTTAATTTTATCCACATCGTGTTTTTAGCCATGTCCACTTTTTGGGGATTTTAGTTTTACAGATAGGATGGGATAGGGTATTCAACGATCCGCACAGTGGATTGTAGCCTTCTCATATGTTCGAGTATTTGTACTTGACAAGGTTCGTTTATTGTCAGGATTCCTTGTCCTGTCAATTTAGGTGTGGATAATGTCTTTGAGCAGACAACATGGATAATCGTGGGTTGGGTGACCGAATATAACCAAGTATTTGGTTTATTCAGTTTAATGAATGTTTCCTGAGAGGGAAACTGCACCCGATAATGGCATTTTATTCTGTTGTTTAAAGGATTGAAAAAAAACCTTAGTGATGCACTCATTTGTGGCCGTTGCACGCGTTACAGGGGTATTGAGTTTCCCCACGTAAGTAGTTACATTTAACCCATCTGTTATGGTAACAAAAGCCTTAGCTTCTCCGCTTTCTAAGAGCAAAAATTGTTGGGATTCTGTTTCAGAAGCTAGATGGGAAAACTTTATATCCGGTACTACAGATTGTCCAGCTAACAGATGTATCGGAAAACAACGAATTTGGGAGAATTGCATCTTGGGTAATGCGAAAATAGGAAGGGTGATTTAAATTATTAGTTTTTCTTGTAAAAGGTGTGACTTTAAGTGTACAGTTTCGTATAACATTCGACCGCTTATAAATAGCTGAAAATGTATTTGGGGAGATCAATAAAGGATGTATTTGGTTATTTCTGGAGGCTAATATGATGTCAATTAACATAGTTTGACGTGTTTCTATTTCAAGGACTTGTAGGAGGATACTTGTTATGATTTCCTGCCTCAACTGTATTTTGGCGAAATCGTCTGTTAGTTCTATGACCTCGTTTATTTTCAGGCCAATTCGCCAATTTGTCTATCCTTTCGATCACATAGAAGGGATTAGTTATATCTAGAGTTTCAATTTAATTATTCATAGTTAGGCTTTAAACGGTTATTATGGATCACTATTTCTTTTCTACCATTTTTTATAGCAGTATTTACGGGTCCTTTTATACTTGTTACTAAATAAGGCCCTCTCCATATGGGTAATAATTTTCCCTTTCCCTTTTGATAAGTACTTTATCCCCTACATGAAATGAATGAGGCCTTATTGTTTTATCGTAATAGTTTTTCGATTTGTGTTTGCTTGCTAATATGTTACGCCTGGCAATGGAATACGATTTTTGAAGTCTATATTTTAGAATATTGCAATAATTTTCATGATTATATATAGGTTCAGGCTCTCTTATATATAGGTTCAGGCTCTCTGTCTCTCTGTCCATCCCCATTGGGGATGGTAAGCTGTTGTCTGTAACTTTTTTATCTTAAGTAGTTTGCAGAGCCCTTTAAATAAGTCACTGAGAAAATTTGTCCCTTGATCCGTTACAATCCGTTTAGGAATACCGAAACGTGTAATTATGTAATCAAAAACCACTTGAGCTACTGTTTGGGCCTCTGCATTTTGCATGGCATGGCAATCAACAATTTTCGTCAAGTTATCCTGAAAAGTTAGGATATACAAATTTCCAGACTCTGACTTATCTAATGGGATTACGATATCTAAATACACTTTATCAAAAGGTTTTTCGGCGATATCAGTGATCATCATTGGCATTCGTATCAATGGTGTTGCTTTCATGGTCTGACATTTTTTACATTTTTATACCCAATCCCATAGGGGGGTATATTAGTTTTGATACTTAGTTTGTAACATAGAGAAATAATTTTGCTACATATACCTCAAAGTATATGGATCGACTTAGAATCGCTAGATGAGTCGAATTAGCCATGTCTGTCTGTCCGTCCGTTCGTCCGTCCGTCCGTCTGTCTGTTCGTCACCGGTTTTTGGGCCTTAAATTTTGAGCTAGGATAATGAAATTTGGTATGTATGATCCTCGTCCGTGCCACCAGAACAAGTGTAAAAGGTTTTGAAATCCGCATACTGCCACGCCCTCTTTTTAGGAAAACTTATTTTTTGGCCAAACCATAAGGAATTTCAAAAAAGTGTCTGAGCAGCATAATATCTTTATTTCGTTCATACAAAGTTTTTTGCCACGCCTACTTTTTGGGGGCGTTTTTAGTAAAAAACGCTTTTTGTCCAAATTTTAAAACTTTCAAAAAAATTTTTGATGCAAAACTTCCGCAATGGTAATATAAACATTTTGTCCATAGATCATTTTCACCTACGCCCACATTTTGGGGGCGTTTTCTTACAAAAACCATTTGTATACCCAATCCCAAAGCATTAGCAATAGGAATACGTTGTTTTTTGTCGAACCACAAAAGATTTTGAGAAACTGTCTGAGCAATATATTGTGACAATGTCATTTTCTGTATTTCATCGCCATAAGGCCTATATTTTGAGGATATTAATTTAAAGGATGGGATGGGATAGGGTATTCAACGATCCGCATAGCGGATTGTAGCCTCTCATATGTTTTTTAATACATTTAATTTAATAGACCCATTTTCGAGAGAGACAAGATAAAAAGTGTCACTGTATTGGTCATATATTTTTGTAATTTTTTTAATTTCGATGCACTTTAGTCCAAGTGAAGTGAGTTCATTTTTAAGTACGTTGGTGTCTATATCATCCATTTGGACGGAAAGATGCCAAAATGCCTTCCAAGATTTCACAAAACTTTTAGCCAGACTTTTCAAAACCTTTCAATCTGACGACGGATGCAAGCGGCGAAGCGATTGGTGCTGTGCTTTCACAGGGTGACGTAGTAAAAGATCAGCCTATTGCATATGCTAGTCGCACTCTCAACAAAGCCGAGTGTAACTATTCTTCTATTGAGAAAGAGTTATTGGCGATTGTTTATTGTGTATACAGATCATAAGCCATTAAAGGGAGTATTTAACGTAAAAGACCCTACGACTCCCCTCGTTCGATTCCATCATAAATTATCGGAATTCGATTACAGAATCGAATACAAGCCAGGTAAATACAATACTAATGCCGATGCGCTTAGTCGAATTCCGCAAATCAATGCGGTACAATATATACAGGCAAGGCAACCCAAACAGTATGCGGACATAAACAAAATCACAGCTTATAAATACGAAGTTGAAACCAAATCGGAAAAACCATAAAATGCAAGTATTGTGATAATTTCGATATCTTAGAGCCAATTAAACAAACAACTTCGGATTCACAAAAATTTACTGTACAAGCTGAAGTGAATCAACCACCGAACTGCATTGAGGATATCCCGATTAATACAGCAGTATGTAATGGGGTTACAACTACAATCACAAAAGGAAAGTCAATGTCCTGAGCAAAAACCTACAGTTTCTCAAAGTCATCAAACTAAACAAACCGATCCCAAACCAAGCGTTTTTGAAAAACCAAAAGCCGCTATAGCACAGAGCGGTATAGAATTACAAGCAGTACATACAAAACCAATAGAAATACTCAGTAGCACCGAGGAGATACTAACCATTCTTATATAATGTCATGACTCAATTTTTGGTGGTCATCAAGGCGTTATAAAAACGTATAAGCGAATACAAAAAATATTGGTGGAGGCGCATACTCAGGGTCATAAAAAACTACATTAAGAAGTGTAAACAATGTCAGACCATGAAAGCAACACCTTTGACACGAATGCCAATGATGATCACTGATATCGCCGAAAAACCTTTTGATAAGGTGTATTTAGATATCGTAGGCCCATTAGAGCAGTCAGAGTCTGGAAATCTGTATATTTTAACTTTTCAGGATAATTTGACGAAATTTGTTGATTGCGATACCATGGAATATGCAGAGGCCCAAACAGTGGCTCAAGTGGTTTTTGCTTACATAATTACACGTTATGTTATTCCTAAACGGATTGTAACTGATCAAGGGACAATTTTTCTCAGTGACTTATTTAAAGGGCTATGCAAACTACTTATGAAAAAAAATTACAGACTACAGCTTACCATGCTCAGTCAAATGGTGCACTAGAACGAGCACATCGACTAATAGTAGAATATCTGCGAAGAATAACTGATGAAAACCCCACGCCTGACATACCGTCTAACTTGAAAAGAGAGCCTGAACCTATATAAAATCATGAAAATTATTGCAATATTCTAAAATATAGACCTCAAAAATCGTATTCCATTGCCAGGCATAACATATTAGCAAGCAAACACAGATCGAAGAACTATTATCCACGATCTACTCCCGAAATCCAGGCAACCAAAGTCTTTCATCAACGGCATCGGAAACAACAACAAATCTCTATAGTTAGTACTACTCTAAAACGAATTCAAACCCCTTTGAAAACCCTTATGGATAGACTGCAATAAATTGGCCTGAAATTAAACGAGATCATAGAACTAACCGACGATTTCACCAAAATGCAGTTGAGGCAGGGAATTGTAACAAGTATCCTCCTAAAAATCGTTGAAATAGAAACAGGTCAAACTACGTTAATTGACATCATATAGGCGTCCAGAAATAACCAACTACATCCACTGTTGATCTCCCCGAATACATTTTCAACTATTTATAAAAGGTCGATTTCTATCTGCGGAAACAAATGTTTACCAATGTTATACCAAACTGCAGAAGTAAAGTCACATCTCTTACAGGAAAACTTGTAATTAAAATAACCCTTCCTATTTTCGCATTACCCAAGATGCAGTTTTTATACCCTATCCCATAGGGGGGTATATTAGTTTTGATACTTAGTTTGTAACATAGAGAAATAATTTTGCTACATATACCTCAAAGTATATGGATCGACTCAGAATCGCTAGCTGAGTCGAATTAGCCATGTCTGTCTGTCCGTCCGTCCGTCCGTCCGTCCGTCCGTCCGTCCGTCCGTCCGTCCGTCCGTCTGTCTGTTCGTCACCGATTTTTGGGCCTTAAATTTTGAGCTATGATAATGAAATTTGGTGTATAGGATCCTTGGCCGAGTCACCAGAACAAGTGTAAAAATTTTTAAAATCCGCCCACTGCCACGCCCCCTTTTAGAAAAAACGTAGTTTTAAGCCAAACCGTAAGGAATTTCAAAAAAGTGTGTTTGCAACATATTTAGACAATCCTAATATCTATATTTCGTCCATACAAAGTTTTTTGCCACGCCCACTTTTTGGGGGCGTTTTTAGTAAAAAACGTTTTTTGTCCAAATTTTAAAACTTTAGAAAAAAATTTTGATGCAAATACTTCCGCAATGGTAATATAAACATTTTGTCCATAGATCATTTTCACCTACGCCCACATTTTGGGGGCGTTTTCTTACAAAAACCATTTGTATACCCATCCCAAGGCATTAGCAATAGAAATACGTTGTATTTTGTCGAACCACACAAGATTTTGAGAAACTGTCTGAGCAATATATTGTGACAATGTCATTTTCCGTTTTTCATCGCCATAAGGCCTATATTTTGAGGATATTAATTTAAAGGATGGGATGGGATAGGGTATTCAACGATCCGCATAGCTGATTGTAGCCTCTCATATGTTTTTTTTTTAAAGTTATTTGTTTTTCCCGCTATAAAGTATTCCCATATAGCTACACTAACAATTGTTCTGCTTCGTCGGCCAGAGAGTCTATATGCCAAATTTCAACACCTAGCTCAAAATTTAAGGCCCAAAAATCGGTGACACACAGACGGACGGACGGACAGACAGACATGGCTTAATCGACTCAGCTAGCGATTCTGAATCGATCCATATACTTTGAGGTGTATCTATCGAATTATTTCTCTATGTTTATACGATATCCCATAGGGGTATATTAGTTTTGATACATAGTTTGTAACATAGATAAATCATTTTGCTACATATACCTCAAAGTATATGGATCGACTCAGCATCGATAGCTGAGTCGAATTAGCCATGTCTGTCTGTCCGTCCGTCCGTCTATCTGTTCGTCACCGATTTTTTGGCCTTAAATTTTGAGCTAGGATAATGAAATTTGGTATATAGGATCCTTGTCCATGCCACCAGCACAAGTGTAACATTTGTTGAAATCCGCCTATTGCCACTCTCCCTTTTTTAGGAGAACGTATTTTTTGGCCAAACCGTAAGGAATTTAAAAAAATAAACGTCTAACCAGCATATTTAGAGAATCGTAATATCTTTATTTCATCAACATAAAAATTTTTGCCACGCCCACTTTTTGGGGGGGTTTTTTTAAAAAAAATGTTTTCTGGTTAAATTGTAAAATTTTCGAAAAAATGTTGATGCAAAATCATTGGTAGTATTAATATGATCATTTTGTCAATAGAATATTTTAACCACACCCAATTTTTGGTGGCGTTTTCTTATAAAAAAACATATGAGAAGGCTACAATCCGCTGTGCGGATCGTTGAATACCCTATCCCATCCTATCCATAAAAGTAAAATCCCCAAAAAAGTGGTCATGGCTAAAATCACGATGTGGATAAAATAGAAAAAATGATATAGTGACAACAATTTCTTCAGACTGCTTACAAAACACTTTTACGGTTCTACAAAAGACAAGGTTTTCTCCTGCATATGTTATGGGGTAGTGTATAAAAATGGGGGCGTGGGTTAAAATTGTATATAGACGAAATGTTTATATTAATAATGTTAATGATTCTGCATCAAATTTTTTTTCGAAAAATTTAAAATTTGACCGAAAACAGTTTTTTTATAGAAAACGCCCCCAAAAAGTGGGCGTGGCAAAAAACTTTATATATACTAAATGTAGATATTAATATTGTCTAAATATGTTGTTCAGAAACATTTTTAAAATTCCTTACGGTTTGGTCAAAAACTGAGTTTTTCTTAAAAGGGGGCGTGGCAGTTAGCGGATTTCAAAAATTTTTACACTTGTTCTGTAGGCAGAGACGAGGATCCTATATACCAAATTTCATTATCCTAGCTCAAAATTTAAGGCCTAAAAATCGGTGACGTACAGACGGACGGACGGACGGACGGACAGACAGACATGGCTTAATCGACTCAGCTAGCGATTCTGAGTCGATCCATATACTTTGAGGTATATGTAGCAAAATTATTTCTCTATGTTACAAACTAAGTATCAAAACTAATATACCCCTATGGGATAGGGTATAACCATTTGTATGCCCTAGCCCAAGGCATATGCAATAGAAACATATGAGAAGGCTACAATCCGCTGTGTGGATCATTGAATACCCAATGCCATCCCATCTGTAAAACTAATGTCATCAAAATGTGGACATGGCTTAAAACACAATGGGGATTAAACATGGAACATATGAAAAGGCTACAATCCACTGTGCGGATCGTTGAATACCCTATCCCATCCTATCTGTAAAACTAAAATCCCCAAAAAGTGGAAATGGCTAAAAACACGATGTGGATAAAATAAAGAAAATGACATGGTGACAACAAATTCTTCAGACTGCTTATAAAGAACTTTTACGGTTCTACAAAAGACAAGGTTTTCTGCTTCATATGTTATGGGGTAGTGTATAAAAATGGTTTTTATATAAAAACGCTCCCAAAAAGGGGGCGGGGGTTAAAATGGTCTATGGACGAAATGTTCATATTTATATTACTAATGATTCTGCATCAAAAGTTTTTTCGAAAATATTATAATTTGTCCGAAAAACGTTTTTTATTAAAAACGCCCCCAAAAAGTGGGCGTGGCAAAAAACTTTATATGAACAAAATACAGATATTCTGATTGTCTAAATATGTTGTTCAGAAAATTTTTCAAAATTCCTTATGGTTTGGCCAAAAAATACGTTTTCGTAAAAAGGGGGCGTGGCAGTGGGCGGATTTCAAAAATGTTTGCACTTGTTCTGCTGGGAGCAACAAAGAGCACGTGTACCAAATTTCATCCTTCTACCTCAAAATTTTTAGGCCCAAAAACTGGTGACGTACGTACGGACGGACGGACAGACATGGCTAAATCGACTCAGCTATCGATTCTGAGTCGATCCATATACTTTGAGGTATATGTAGCTAAATTATTTCTCTCTGTTACAAACTATGTATCAAAACTAATATACCCCTATGGGATAGGGTATAAAAAACATATGAGAGGCTACAATCCGCTATGCGGATCGTTGAATACCCTATCCCATCTCATCCTTTAAATTAATATCCTCAAAATAAAGGCCTTATGGCGATGAAATACAGAAAATGACATTGTCACAATATATTGCTCGGACAGTTTCTCAAAATCTTTTGTGGTTCGCCAAAAAAAAACGTATTTCTATTGCTAATGCCTTGGGATTGGGTATACAAATGGTTTTTGTAAGTAAACGCCCCCAAAATGTGGGCATAGGTGAAAATGATCTACGCACAAAATGTTTATATTACCATTGCGGAAGTATTTGCATCAAAAAATTTTTCGAAAGTTTTAAAATTTGGACAAAAAGCGTTTTTTCCTAAAAACGCCCCCAAAAAGTGGGCGTGGCAAAGAACTTTGTATGAACGAAATATAGATATTAGGATTGTCTAAATATGCTGCTAAGACACTTTATTGAATATCCTTACGGTTTGGCCAAAAAATAAGTTTTCCAAAAAAGGGGGCGTGGCAGTGGGCGGATTTCAAAAATTTTTACACTTGTTCTGGTGGCACGGACGAGGATCCTATATACCAAATTTCATTATCCTAGCTCAAAATTTAAGGCCCAAAATTCGGTGACGAACAGACAGACGGAAGGACGGACGGACGGACAGACAGACATGGCTAATTCGACTCAGCTAGCGATTCTGAGTCGATCCATATACTTTGAGGTATATGCAGCTAAATTATTTCTCTATGTTACAAACTAAGTATCAAAACTAATATACCCCCCTATGGATAGGGTATAATGACCTTGTCACAACAAATTTTACAGTTCTACAAAAGACAAGGATTTTCTCCTGCATATGTTATGGTGTAGTGTATAAAAATGGCTATACCCTATCCCATAGGGGTATATTAGTTTTGATACATAGTTTGTAACATAGAGAAATAATTTAGCTTTATATACCTCAAAGTATATGGATCGAATCACAATCGATAGCTGAGTCGATTTAGCCATGTCTGTCCGGCCATCCGTGCGTCCGTACGTCACCAGTTTTTGGGCCTTAAATTTTGAGCTAGAAGGATGAAATTTGGTACACGTGCTCTTTGTTGCTCCCAGCAGAACAAGTGTAAAAATTTTTGAAATCCGCCCACTGCCACGCCCCCGTTTTTGGAAAACTTATTTTTCGGCCAAACCATAAGGAATTTTGAAAAACTTTCTGAACTTTGTAACATAGAGAAATAATTTTGCTACATATACCTCAAAGTATATGGATCGACTCAGAATCAATAGCTGAGTCGATTAAGCCATGTATGTCCGTCCGTCCGTCCGTCCGTCCGTACGTCACCAGTTTTTGGGCCTTAAATTTTGAGCTAGAAGGATGAAATTTGGTACACGTGCTCTTTGTTGCTCCCAGCAGAACAAGTGTAAAAATTATTGAAATCCGCCCACTGCCACGCCCCCTTTTTAGAAAAACGTATTTTTTGGATAAACCATAAGGAATTTCGAAAAACTTTCTGAACAACGTATTTACAGAATCTAAATATCTGTATTTCGATCATATAAAGTTTTTTGCCACGCCCACTTTTTGGGGGCGTTTTTAATAAAAAACGTTTTTCGGTCAAATTTTCAAATTTTCGAAAAAAAACTTTTGATGCAGAATCATTAGTAATAAAAATATGAACATTTCGTCTATAGACCATTTTAACCCACGCCCACATTTTGGGGGCGTTTTTATATAAAAACGATCTTTATACACTATGTTCAGTTGTTAAACACCAAAAAGATTTCCTTTTAGAATATTTCTTCTTTATTCTTCGAATTCTTAAATCCAACTGACTACGAAGATCGCTGCCATGCACACGAAAGGTCCCATGTTTATCTATCGCGTCAGCATAATTCGCGACGATCGCAGAGGATGTTTATTCAGGCATCCTATTAAACTTTGGTCGACGTTGAACACTTGAATAAACATACTCCGCAACAAAGTATAAGACAAAGGAATTTTGATGACCTCTTATCGTTATGCATAACACCTCCCTTCATAAAAATAAACAATATGTTTACAAAATTATTGTTTATATCTATTAAATACAATTAATATTGCATAACAAAAATATGCACGACATTTACATTTAATTCAGTTCTCCATTAATCTTCTTCCTTTATTTCTAAATTATTAACTTTAAAAACTTTGGAATTGGGTCTTTTTATAACCGTTCTCCTTTTCTCATTATCATAGTAATGAACAATTTTTTCTTTTTCTTTAATAGGGTTTCTTATTTTCTTATTAAAACAATTTCGGAAAATAGTTATCCCTTTTCGTTTTATTAATTTTAGAGTAAAGTAAGTTATGATTGCAATAATAAGGAGTCCACTTATTCCTAACACTGCACCTTGAGCGTGAGGTGGTACATTTCTTAATTTTCTAGTAATATAACTTTCTTGATTTCTTATTTCAATTGTTAAATCTTGCAATTCTTTTAAACTTTGAAGTCTTATTTTAGGCATATTAATGTTCTCTTCATTTATATCATTTAATTTAATATTTAAGCAACAATCCTCTGGAGCGAAACGGTATATATCTTTATTTTCAATTAATAACTCCGAGTCATGTGTTACAATTCTTGATTCAATTGTTTCAAAAGTACAATTTGCGTTTAAATTTAAGATGCCAATATTATTAATAAGACCTTCTTCATTATCTTCTTCTTTTCTGCATTTACATTTATATTTAGTTTCTTCGCTTAACGTGTATAAATATTTGTTATCCGAAATTTTGTGAAATATTTCAACATGATTTATTATCTGTTTATACCCTATCCCATAGGGGTATATTAGTTTTGATACTTAGTTTGTAACATAGAGAAATAATTTAGCTACATATACCTCAAAGTATATGGATCGACTCAGAATCGCTAGCTGAGTCGAATTAGCCATGTATGTCTGTCCGTCCGTCCGTCCGTCCGTCTGTACGTCACCGATTTTTAGGCCTTAAATTTTGAGCTAGGATAATGGAATTTGGTATATAGGATCCTCATCTCTGCCTACAGAACAAGTGTAAAAAATTTTTGAAATCCGCCCACTGCCACGCCCCCTTTTAAGAAAAACTCAGTTTTTGACCAAACCGTAAGGAATTTTAAAAAAGTTTCTGAACAACATATTTAGACAATATTAATATCTATATTTCGTCCATATAAAGTTTTTTGCCACGCCCACTTTTTAGGGGCGTTTTCAATTAAAAACTGTTTTCGGTCAAATTTTAAATTTTTCGAAAAAAAATTTGATGCAGAATCATTAACATTATTAATATGAACATTTCGTCTATATCTATATTTTAGTTTTACAGATAGGATGGGATAGGGTATTTAACGATCCGCACAGTGGATTGTAGCCTTCTCATATGTTTATACCCTATCCCATAGGGGGGTATATTAGTTTTGACATTAAGTTTGTAACATAGAGAAATAATTTCGATACATATACCTCAAAGTATATGGATCGATTCAGAATCGCTAGCTGAGTCGATTAAGCCATGTCTGTCTGTCCGTCCGTCCGTCCGTCCGTCCGTCCGTCCGTCCGTCCGTCCGTCCGTCCGTCCGTCCGTCCGTCCGTCCGTCTGTGTGTCACCGATTTTTGGGCCTTAAATTTTGAGCTAGAGTGTTGAAATTTGGTATATAGACTCTTTGGCTGACGAAGCAGAACAAGTGTAAAAATTTTGGAAATCCGCCCACTGCCACGCCCCCTTTTAGAAAAACGTAGTTAAAAGCCAAACGGTAAGGAATTTTAAAAAAGTGTTTGAGCAGCATATTTAGACAATCCTAATATCTATATTTCGTTCATACAAAGTTTTTTGCCACGCCCACTTTTTGGAGGCGTTTTTAGCAAAAAACGCTTTTCGTACAAATTTTAAAACTTTCAAAAAAATGTTTGATGCAAATACTTCCGCAATGGTAATATAAACATTTTGTCGATAGATCATTTTCACCTATGCCCACATTTTGGGGGGTTTTCTTACAAAAACCATTTGATTGCCCTACCCAAGGCATTAGCAATAGAAATACGTTGTTTTTTGTCGAACCACAAAAGATTTTGATAAACTGTCTGAGCAATATATTGTGACAATGTCATTTTCTGTATTTCGTCGCCATGAGGCCTATATTTTGAGGATATTAATTTTAAGGTGGGATGGGATAGGGTATTCAACGAGCCGCACAGCGGATTGTAGCCTCTCATATGTTTTAAATTACAATTACTATCTCTTCTGTTCATAAAAATCGTTAGCTCACAATCATTATTAGCAATACTATTTTTAAATTCTAGTTGACTACATATGTAATGATTTTCAAGTTTCTTTCAATCGTTCAGTAAATTTTCACTTAAAAAATACTCATCTTTATGTTCTTTAATTATAAAGTAATTCATTTTTTGTTCGATAACGTACATCATTCCATTGATTTTATAAGGTGTATTAATCATTTCATAAACTTCTGATTTTGTTCTCTCAACTAATGGTACTGATAAAACAACTACGAGTCTATTATCCTTTATATAGTATACAAGATTGACTTCCTGTATTATGTTATTATATGCTTCTAGGCTTGGAGTATATAACATTTCCTCTTCTTTGTCACTATTCTTTAATAACTCTATAAACCTTTTTGGTTCTATTATTATTGGATGTATAACTTTATCCTTCAAAAATAAAATTGCTTCAATAATCTGTTCGATAATCATTTCTGTATGGTTTATAAGGAAATAAATTCGAAGTTTTAATTCAATGAAATATTCTCTTATAATAGTGCTTTTTATACCCTATCCCATAGGGGGGTATATTAGTTTTGATACATAGTTTGTAACATAGAGAAATAATTTTGCTACATATACCTCAAAGTATATGGATCGACTCAGAATCACTAGCTGAGTCGAATTAGCCATGTCTGTCTGTCCGTCCGTCCGTCCGTCCGTCCGTCCGTCCGTCCGTCCGTCCGTCCGTGTGTCCGTCCGTCCGTCTGTCTGTTCGTCACCGATTTTTGGGCCTTAAATTTTGAGCTAGGATAATGAAATTTGGTATATAGGATACTTGTCCGAGTCACCAGAACAAGTGTAAAAATTTTTGAAATCCGCCCACTGCCACGCCCCCTTTTTGGGAAAACTTTTTTTTTGGCCAAACCGTCAGGAACTTAAAAAAAGTGTCTGAGCAACATATTTAGACAATCCTAATATCTATATTTCGTTCATACAAAGTTTTTTGCCACGCCCACTTTTTGGGGGCGTTTTTAGTAAAAAACGCTTTTTGTCCAAATTTTAAAACTTTCGAAAAATTTTTTGATGCAACTACTTCCGCAATGGTAATATAAACATTTTGTCTATAGATCATTTTCACCTACGCCAACATTTTGGGGGCGTTTTCTTACAAAAACCATTTGTATACCCCATCCCAAGGCATTAGCAATAGAAAAACGTTGTTTTTTGTCGAACCACAGAAGATTTTGGTAAACTGTCTGAGCAATATATTGTGACAATGTCATTTTCTGTATTTCATCGCCATAAAGCCTATATTTTGAGGATATTAATTTAAAGGATGGGATCGGATAGGGTATTCAACGATCCGCATAGCGGATTGTAGCCTCTCATATGTTTCTTTGTTTGTTCATGGTACCTATCAATTTTCCTAATTCATTATTCATTTTAGAAGTTAAGTTACCCAAATCAAAATATGCTTCTCTCATTATTAGATTCTGCTTGTTAAGACTATCAATTATTATACCCTATCCCATAGGGGTATATTAGTTTTGATACTTTGTTTGTAACATAGAGAAATAATTTAGCTACATATACCTCAAAGTATATGGATCGACTCAGAATCGCTAGCTGAGTCGATTAAGCCATGTCTGTCTGTCCGTCCGTCCGTCCGTCCGTCCGTCTGTACGTCACCGATTTTTAGGCCTTAAATTTTGAGCTAGGATAATGAAATTTGGTATATAGGATCCTCGCCCGTGCCTACAGAACAAGTGTAAAAATTTTTGAAATCCGCCCACTGCCACGCCCCCTTTTAAGAAAAACTCAGGTTTTGACCAAACCGTAAGGAATTTAAAAAAAGTGTCTGAGAAGCATATTTTTGGAATCGTAATATCTATATTTCGTCAATACAAAGTTTTTTGCCACGCCCACTTTTTGGGGGCGTTTTCTATAAAAAACCTTTTTTGGCCAAATTTGAAAATTTTAGAAAAAAATTTTGATGCAAAACCATAGGCAGTATTAATATGAACATTTCGTCAGAAGACCATTTTAACCCACGCCCACTTTTTGGGGGCGTTTTCCTACAAAAACCATTTGTATGCACTACCCCAAGGCATATGCAATACAAAAACGTTGTTTTTTGTCGAACCACAAAAGGTTTTGATAAACTCTCTGAGCAATATATTGTGACAATGTCATTTTCTGTATTTTATCGCCATAAAGCCCACATTTTGAGGATATTATTTTAAAGATGGGATGGGATAGGGTATTCAACGATCCGCACAGCGGATTGTAGCCTCTCATATGTTTTTTATTTCTTCTTGTTGACTTTTGTGGATAAATTCACTGTTCTCTTTCGTTGTTATAATTGCTTCTTCGTAATGCTTAGCATCTTCACTATTTAGAGTTCCGAATAACAGTTTAAATCCTGAGCCAACTATATTTATAAGACCTCTTTTAAATCGTTTTTCAACTCCTAATAACTGGTATATAATTCGTACACTTTTCTTTAATTCTAAAATTTCTAGTCTGGTTTTTCTTATAAATTCCACGCTTTCGGGAATTTCCAATATGCAATATTCGTTCGTATTGAGTATGAAACGAGAAATTACATATGTTTGCTCTTCAATTTGATTTAGATCAATATTTGTGATTATGGAGACTTTTCCCGTTATTTGCCGTAGTTCTCCGATGTTCTTGTAGTATATACCGTTGGGTGGTATAGTCCGTACCAAAACAGTTGGCCAACGGTCGATTGCGCAGAGAGCGGATTTAAGAGAACAAAAATTACGCGAAAGAGATTTAATCACTAAGCGTTTTTGCCTGTAATTTACAATGCGTAACCCAACTTTACAGTGCTTAGAACTAAAATGCTGTTGAATATCTAAATAAACTTAATTTTTTATTATGAGGTCGACTTTTATACATTTCTACCTAGAAGTCCGATTGTATTTGAAAGGGTTCCCAACCCTTTTTATGGTTGAACATTTTGTGGTTTAGCGCTAGGTACCTGTATGGGTGGTGTGCTTGGTACTGGTGTTTTGTTTTGCTGCTCGCTGTAAATCTGTTTATACCCTATCCCATAGGGGGGTATATTAGTTTTGACATTAAGTTTGTAACATAGAGAAATAATTTCGATACATATACCTCAAAGTATATGGATCGATTCAGAATCGCTAGCTGAGTCGATTAAGCCATGTCTGTCTGTCCGTCCGTCCGTCCGTCCGTCCGTCCGTCTGTGTGTCACCGATTTTTGGGCCTTAAATTTTGAGCTAGAGAGTTCAAATTTGGTATATAGACTCTCTGGCCGACGAAGCAGAACAAGTGTAAAAATTTTTGAAATCCGCCCACTGCCACGCCCCCTTTTTAGAAAAACGTAGTTTTAAGCCAAACCGTAAGGAATTTCAAAAAAGTGCCTGAGCAGCATATTTAGACAATCTTAATATCTATATTTCGTCCATACAAAGTTTTTTGCCACGCCCACTTTTTGGGGGCGTTTTTAGTAAAAAACGCTTTTTGTCCAAATTTTAAAACTTTCGAAAAAATTTTTGATGCAAATACTTCCGCAATGGTAATATAAACATTTTGTCTATAGATCATTTTCACCTACGCCCACATTTTGGGGGCGTTTTCTTACAAAAACCATTTGTATACCCCATCCCAAGGCATTAGCAATAGAAATACGTTGTTTGTTGTCGAACCACAAAAGATTTTGATAAACTGTCTGAGGAATATATTGTGACAATGTCATTTTCTGTATTTCATCGCCATAAGGCCTATATTTTGAGGATATTAATTTTAAGGATGGGATGGGATAGGGTATTCAACGATCCGCACAGCGGATTGTAGCCTCTCATATGTTTTATATTTGCAATTCATCGTCAATTTTATCTCGCTATAATTTACACTTTTAATCAAGGTTACAAATTTAAAAGTGGCGGGTAGTTCAATAAGTTTTAAAAACTGCATTTATTGAAGAAGCAAGAACGTTCACCATTTTGTCTTTAACGAACCGTTTAATACCCCATCCTCTTTTTTGTGACAGAAAATCGTGCCTATTGTTATTGGGTATAAAATCGTTTACGTTTCCAAAAAATTCCCAAATTGTAATTTTTTTTATTAAATTTACCTACCTCGCCCAAATTCAATGATATAAACAAAAAAAAATTGGTGTGACACTGCAATTTACTTTACTTTGCGTGCCAATATCAGTACCTACATGATCAATATGCACGACACAATTAATAATGATCAACGAAAGCATAATGAGCAAATAGGGTTTAAATCTAAAACCGTACACCTTCATACAGACACAGTCACACAATCAATTCATGTGCAATGTTTTGCTTAATCTATCCGACCGTGATCACATCATACGCCTACAAAGAACCAACAAGACAAAAAACGAAACAATATATTTTCCTCCAAGTAAAGTTGACATATAATGGTCTATATTTTTCCTCCGCTCCTAATTTCAGTATAAAATAAGGAAAATGAAGAAACCACCCTCAGTGAGATCGCGACAGCGATCTTGAACACAAGGCAGGGTATACGTCGTTTTTTATTATGGCTCCGCCGATTTTCGTCTCTTTATGCTTGTTTTTGCAATTTTAAGAGATTGTAAAACACATTTTAAGAGACCTGCGCAGTAGAATGGCCAACTGTTTTGGTACGCACTATATATTTTCCCATTGTATAGAACTAACGCAGTTAATTAATGTGATTCTGTGAATAATATTATTTGTTAAATAGTTTAATTTTCCTCTTATTATATTTCATAGGTTTATTGTTGCGTTTAACTATAACACAATCGTCTAGAACCTTGATAATTTTGTAAGGACCTACATATTTTTCTGCAGACTTGTCCCTTTTATCGTTTTCTACTAAAACTTTATCATTAACTTTATATTCCTTTATCCTAGAACCTAATCTCTTATCGTATCTTAATTTAGCTTTTTCTCTCATATTCAACATATTCCTTTTTACATCTACCTCTAGTCTAATAAGTTTCAACTGCAATTCCTGTACATAATCACTATAAGTTCTCATTATACCCTATCCCATAGGGGTATATTAGTTTTGATACTTAGTTTGTAACATAGAGAAATAATTTAGCTACATATACCTCAAAGTATATGGATCGACTCAGAATCGCTAGCTGAGTCGAATTAGCCATGTCTGTCTGTCCGTCCGTCCGTCCGTCTGTCTGTTCGTCACCGATTTTTGGGCCTTAAAATTTGAGCTAGGATAATGAAATTTGGTATATAGGATCCTTGGCCGAGTCACCAGAACAAGTGTAAACATTTTTAAAATCCGCCCACTGCCACGCCCCCTTTTAGAAAAAACGTAGTTTTAAGCCAAACCGTAAGGAATTTCAAAAAAGTGTGTTGGCAACATATTTAGACAATCCTAATATCTATATTTCGTCCATACAAAGTTTTTTGCCACGCCCACTTTTTGGGGGCGTTTTTAGTAAAAAACACTTTTTGTCCAAATTTTAAAACTTACGAAAAAAATTTTGATGCAAATACTTCCGCAATGGTAATATAAACATTATGTCCATAGATCATTTTTACCTACGCCCACATTTTGGGGGCGGTTTCTTACAAAACCCATTTATATACCCCATCCCCAGGCATTAGCAATAGAAATACGTTGTATTTTGTCGAACCACAAACGATTTTGAGAAACTGTTTGAGCAATATATTGTGACAGTGTCATTTTCTGTTTTTCATCGCCATAAGGCCTATATTTTGAGGATATTAATTTAAAGGATGGGATGGGATAGGGTATTCAACGATCCGCATAGCGGATTGTAGCCTCTCATATGTTTTTTATACCCTATCCCATAGGGGGGTATATTAGTTTTGATACATAGTTTGTAACATAGAGAAATAATTTTGCTACATATACCTCAAAGTATATGGATCGACTCAGAATCGCTAGCTGAGTCTAATTAGCCATGTCTGTCTGTCCGTCCGTCCGTCCGTCCGTCCGTCTGTTCGTCACCGATTTTTGGGCCTTAAATTTTGAGCTAGGATAATGAAATTTGGTATATAGGATCCTTGTCCGAGTCAGCAGAACAAGTGTAAAAATTTTTGAAATCCGCCCACTGCCACGCCCCCTTTTTAGAAAAACGTAATTTTTTGGCAAAACCATAAAGAATTTTAAAAAAGTGTCTGAACAGCATATTTAGAGAATGGTAATATCTATATTTTGTTCATATAATGTTTTTTGCCACGCCCACTTTTTGGGGGCGTTTTCAATAAAAAACTGTTTTCGGTCAAATTTTAAATTTTTCGAAAAAAAATTTTGATGCAGAATCATTAACATTATTAATATGAACATTTCGTCTTTATACCATTTTAACCCACGCCCACTTTTTGGGGGCGTTTTTATATAAAAACCATTTTTATACACTACCCCATAACATATGAAGGAGAAAACCTGGTCTTTTGTAGAACCGTAAAAGTGTTTTGTAAGCAGTCTGAAGATTTAGTTGTCACTATATCATTTTTTCTATTTTATCCACATCGTATTTTTAGCCATGTGCACTTTTTGGGGATTTTAGTTTTACAGATAGGATGGGATAGGGTATTCAACGATCCGCACAGCGGATTGTAGCCTTCTCATATGTTTTAAACTCGATTCGGATGGTACATTTGCTTTTCTTCCAAATATTGTTTCATGTGGAGTAAATCCAGTACTACTATGAACTGTCATATTGTGACAAAACGCAGCATATCTAAATAATTTAGCATATTCTGGTTTTGATTTGTCTTTTATCATTAATCGTAAATATTCTCCCAATCTAGCATGTGATCTTTCAGCAGATCCATTTGCTTGTGGATAAGCATTGCTGGTTCTAAAATGTTTAATTCGGAATAATTTACATAATTCTTTCATTAAATCGTTTACGAATTCTCCTCCATTGTCAATTAAGATAAATTTTGGAATACCAAAATAAAGTATCCAATTGTCGGTAAAAGCCCTTGCGACCGTTTCGCATTTTTTATCATTAATTGGAATATAGCTTATGTACTTACTCAAGTCATCTTGAATAGTTAGGCTATATATCGTTTTATTCCCTTCCTTATAAGGACCTGTCAGATCCATTGATACCTTTTCTAAACTGTGATCTACACTTGATACAATTTTCATTGGATTTTTCCCTGGATGTCTATTCATTTTCTGCTTTTGACATTCTGGACATTTGTTAACAAACTTAATTACGTCACTATTCAAACCCTTCCAATAATATTTTTCCCTGATTCTGGAAATTGTGGCTTTTTGTCCTCCATGACCCCCAATCAAACCGTCATGATTCTCTTTGATGATTCGTTGCTGATCATCTCTATCATTGATAACTTCGACATCCGTTTCAGATTCATTTTCTGAGACCACCTCGTCTTCGATTTCATTCGTAATCGTATTTTGGTTGCTAGTGTGACTCGTACTTGGTAGATTCCTACATTCTTTATCATAAATGTTTCTCAATTGAGTTTCATCCTCTTCTTCTTCATCATAGAAATCACTACCAAAAATATCTTTAATATTTCTTCGAACTTCTGTGTCGACAGTGTGTGCTTCTATAGGGTATACGTTCCTACTTAATTCGTCAGCTACTACGTTATCTACACCTTTCTTATATTTTATTTCGTACTCATACTCTTCTAATTTCAATCGCCATCTAATCAAACGAGAACCTGGATCCTTAACATTGAATAACCAAGTCAATGGTCTGTGATCAGTTTTTATAATAAATTTCTGTCCATATAAATAAGATCTAAGTTGTTGTATTGCCCAAACGATAGCTAGACATTCTTTTTCCGTTGTGCTGTAATTAATTTCTGCTTTGTTTAATGTTCTACTCACAAAGTGTATTGGTAATTCTTTACCTAAATGTTCCTGTGATAAAACTGCGCCTATTCCTAAATTACTAGCGTCCGTAGTTATAACGAATGGTTTATCATACTTGGGATATTGTAGTAGAGTAAATTCTTTCAGTAATCTTTTTAATTCGATGAAGCTTTGAGATTGTTCTTCTTTCCATACAAACTCGATATTTTTCTTTAATAGCTTAAATAAAGGTGAAGCAATAATGCTGAAATTTCGTATAAATTTCCTATAATAACCTATCATTCCCAAAAAACTTTTTATTTCCTTTGGATTCTTAGGCTCTTGTAACTTGTCAATTGATTTGACCTTTTCTACATTAGGGAGTAAACCTTTACTTGTAATGAGGTGTCCTAAATACTCCTTCCTCTTTTAGAAATTCGGACTTGTCGATTTGAATCTTTAAATTAGCTTTTTTCAGTTTATCGAATACGTTTTTGAGTCTTTCATTGTGTTCCTGTAAACTACTACCATATACTACTATATCATCTATATAAACAAAACATTGTTTACCTAATAGATCTGATAAAACAGTATTCATCATTCTTTTGAAGCAAGACGGAGCATTTTTGAGACCAAAAGGCATCCGAGTATATTCGAAATGACCGTAAGGTGTCGAAAAAGCTGAGTGGTATTTGGTGAAATCCAGTTTTCAGATCTAGGGTGGTAAAATACTTCGCAGCTCCCAGCTGATCTAGTATTTCATTTATATTCGGAATCGGATAACAATCTGAGATTGTAACATCATTTAGTTTCCTAAAATCAATGACCATTCTCCATTTACGTACACTAGTCGGCATAAATATTTTGACGAAACCTTTTTGTGACTATTGAGACTAACTTTGCTTGGTATCGTTAAAACAACGGTGCAAAAATGATGCGCTAAACAAAGAATCTATTTTTAGCTCTATGCATGCCAAGTTTTGTATTGTTTACCTTTTGCATTCTCTTTCTGCTGATAAGAACGCATGCAGACAAAGAATTTTTACGTGGCATAAGTATTTTGACGGAAACTTTGTGTAAATATTTTAACAGTTTTGAGCACGTGATAACCAAAAAACTTGTGTAGTTAACTTTAATTTACATTAAACGTTGATAACAAAATAAAAATTTATTAAAATTTATTGAAAACCATGGGTAAAACGGCTGAGTTGAGTTTGGTTGTCAGATCTTCAATGGTAGCGAAGTTTAACGCTGGAACGGCAGTAAAAGACATAGCAAGTGAGTTTAATGTGTAATTAATGGAGACAATGCCCTCGTTCATTGCTCCTTTTGTCGAAAATTTATATTTTTCCTTGTGCTATTATTCGAATATTTTTTTGTTTCTTTTCTATCTTCATTATTTACTTTTGTAGTATAACCTTTAGGATCCGAATTTTTTTCCTATTTTGGCTACCATGATTTTCACTTCGATTTACCTGTTGTCTTTTAGGTAATCTGCAATCCCTACTAATATGACCAAGTTTATTACAATTATAACATTTTATTGCATTATAATTTAGTTTTATTAGGTTTTTGCCAGTGTACTCTCGGTTGTTATAACCGTATGTTGCTCTTTTCCCTATCAACCTAGTTTCCTCCTGTATGGCTAAAGACGAAGCCTCGGCTAGTGATGATGGTCTTTGGCTATTAACAAATGTTCCTATTTCCTCTTTTAAACCATTTACAAATGCGTTTAGAACATCTTTTTCTATCATATATAGTTGTCCGTCAAACAACCTATCGTTTTCATTATTTAGAAATATATCTTGAATGCGTCGTCTTTGAAGAGTTTCGACTCTTTGAATATACTGAATGACCGTTTCGTTCTTGCCTTGTTGCAAGCGGGTCATTTCTAAGTGTAATTGCATGGGGGAATATATCTCCTTGAACATTCGATTCAATTCGATT
The DNA here is from genome assembly GCA_932526625.1 of Rhingia campestris. NCBI lineage: Eukaryota > Metazoa > Arthropoda > Insecta > Diptera > Syrphidae > Rhingia > Rhingia campestris. The sequence goes on along the minus strand of OW052182.1, from coordinate 128,220,443 downwards.
TTCAATTCCATCCACGAATTAAGGTTCTTGTTCATTAATAGTGTTTCAGCATTTCCCGAAATCTTACTTTTTATGAACGGTAAAAGACAATACTTTTGTCCAGTCGTTGCAAAGGACATGGCGTTGTCAACATTTGCTACAAAATGATGGAGTTTATTTGGATCACTATCAAACGGTGTTATTAATTTGCAAAGCAAGTCTAAGCTCATTTTTGGTACACTAGTTTCCATAATTTCCCTTTCATGATTGTTTACAGTTACGTGACGCGTATCATCAATTGATAATGATTTAATATTATCGTCAATATTAAGTGTTTTCTTTTTCGGAATTGGTCCTGTTGTATTTAAATTCCTATTTCTATTAATTTCATCTCCTAATTTATCCATATGTTTATCGTTTTGTTTGTGCATCCTACTAGTTCCAATCTCATAGTCCCTAAGTTTCTTAATAGTTTCTTCTACTGATGGTAGTTGTTCATTATTTTCACATTCCTCTAATATGTGTAAAAATAATAGTCTACGATAGGTCCTATTCTCATAATATACTAAGTAATCTTCCTCAATATCATCTACACTAATTCGGTAGTTATCTAGAATCTGTGATAATGAAAGTTCTGTTATTTTTCCACTTTTACTTCCAATACACTTAAACACTTTGCATAATGCTTGTTCATCGAACTGGAATTCACTTATATCCGTCAATACGGTTGCCATTGTAATATTTAATTATATTATTATTTGTATTAGGTACGTAATATACTTAAAAACACATAATTTAACGCATAGCTTACAATATTATGTTGTTCAGTTGGAGATTCCGCATGCTGTCTTCTGATCGCCTTCGTCTTAGAGATGATTAGTGATTGAGTAAACGCTGTATATACTTTTAGGCACTTTACTTTCAGTGAACGTTGTAGATGCTTTTAGACACTTTACTTTCAGTGAACGTTGTAAATACTTTTAGACACTTTACTTTCAGTGAACGTTGTAAATACTTTTAGACACTTTACTTTCAGTGAACGTTGTAAATACTTTTAGACACTTTACTTTCAGTGAACGTTGAAAATACTTTTAGACACTTTACTTTCAGTGAACGTTGTAAATACTTTTAGACACTTTACTTTCAGTGAACGTTGTGAATACTTTTAGACACTTTACTTTCAGTAAACGTTGGAAATACTTTTAGGCACTTTGTTTTCGAATTATTGACATAAAAGAGAGCATTTTACTTTTATGTCTCGAATATTTTTGTTAAACACCAAAAAGATTTCCTTTTAGAATATTTCTTCTTTATTCTTCGAGTTCTTAAATCCAACTGACTACGAAGATCGCTGCCATGCACACGAAAGGTCCCATGTTTATCTTTCGCGTCAGCATAATTCGCGACGATCGCAGAGGATGTTTATTCAGGCATCCTATTAAACTTTGGTCGACGTTGAACACTTGAATAAACATACTCCGCAACAAAGTATAAGACAAAGGAATTTTGATGACCGCTTATCGTTATGCATAACACAGTCAGTCTCATTTGAATCGAAATAAATGTATTAACAAAAACCCCAAATAATTAATATTTTGAATATTAAATAAAGTAATAAATTTGTAAGCCACCGTCAATAAGAAACATTCAAAAAGTATTAAGATAGTGGCGCCTAAGTGCCAAGGTTCGCCATCTTTTCCAATTTCAAATCGTTCCAATTTAATTCGCTACAAAGAATAACTGACAATTATTGTACGGTAAAAACAAATCGCCTCGCCTATATAAGCGAGGCACAATAAAATCAGAGTCCTTCTCTTTTCTTTTTGTAACCCACACAACACGCATTTTCTTTTTATCGTCGTCGTCGCCGTCGTTCAGTCGTTTACCCGCGCAACTTATACGGACAGTGGATACCTTACATCCCCGCCCGGATATCGTCGTAATCGTGTTTACGCAAGTATAGAACTTGTACCCAGGCCAGGTTAAGTACCATACCACCCCGCATAGTTGCCGGTCGGACAAAATAGTCGCGATCGTACATTTTGGCGGCCAACTTGTTTCGCACAACCCACAAAAAACCTAAACTCAGTGAAAACCTATTAAAAAGAAAGTGTTAATGTGTAAAAATAAAACAATAAACTATTAAAAGTGACAATCAAAAGTAAAAACAATTCATTTCGGAAGTGTTCGCGTCCGCAAAGTGCATGGTGGAGGCAGCAGCAGGAAAATCGGAGGCTGGACAGAGAAGTACCTACACAACAAAGGACAATCGCAGTACGGACAATCGTATGCAGAACAACATCGAGGGAAAAGATCTCGGAGTATAAGTATAAAAACTCCTTAAAAGGTATGTTAAAAAATTGTCTACTCTAATCGAATATGCGCACAAAATAAAAAACCGCAAAAAGTTCAACAAGTGTTTCGATCCAACAAAAATCAAAATTATTAAAAATTAATTTGGAAAAAAAGGCGCATATTCGATATAATTTGCATACCTGCATGCAATCACATATAGATAACACATAACAGAAATTACATAATCCATTTTTCATACACACACCATACCTATTTTATTTTAAATTCACACATACGCAGTAAACACAAATATACATAATATGCCCTGTATATAAATAATAAAAATCATATTTTACAATTCGACAAATTTGTAGAAGAATATATATGTACATATATCGTAAAGCATATCAATGCTACTTCTACCAACATTTGAATAGAATCCACAAAGCTTAGTCAACAATTTTTGCGTTGCACTCAAAGCTTTCGATTCCCAATAGAATACACAGCCTAACCATAGCACTTGTTCGTCGTCGTGTCGATCGCGCGAGTTACGGCACCAACCTGCTCCCCCACTTCCCCTTAAGAACGGGCCCACCAACAAGCAGAGGTCAACGGTTCCAACATTTAGCAATCCCACGCTTAACGTGCATCGACTGCATTTTGCGGTCGCAACATAGCAATAATAATAAAAAGCATGTACTCGCACAGGTGATTCCACGAACTTGACATAATAAAGTGATGACACAGTGTCTGGCAGGTTTCCGGCCTGATTCCAGATCCAAGTTCATGGAATTACACAGCGATAGTTAGGTTACCTTTTAAGTTATTGAATTGTAATTATTCACTTATTAAATCAACTTCAAACGAAAAGGATTGTTTTTTTTCGCTAACTCCTCGGCGATACACGTAACTGGCGCAGTCGGTAGGATACGTGAACGGTTTATTTTGGTGTTCATAATAAAACAAGTGAATAACTTAACTTAAAAATTACGTGATTGTGTCGAGAGTAAGAAAACTCTATATCGTATCGCACGGTAATAGTGGCACAACATAGTAAAATAAGTGAATAGTTTAACTTAAAATAACTTGCAACGTACTTGATTGTGTCGAGAGTAAGAAAAACTCTATATCGTATCGCACGGTAACAGTGGCACAACGCAACGTGCAAACAAAAAAAAACATTTGAATACCAAGGACCGTTGGGTTTTAACCCTTGATCACTATCCGGACCATAAAAAAATTCATCATCAACAGACAACAACATCTACCAAATACCATCAACAGCAAGAACAGCAACGACACCAGGACTCCACCTCCACCTACCGTCAAACATCTGGACAAATGCTGATCATCATAGCAATACTGATTGGGTGCATGTAAGTGTTTACTGTGTTGTTTAAAATTTAATGTGTTGATAAAATAGCTGCGATCCTTATTGCAAGGCACTCCAGTTGAAATAAATATAAAATAACTATGATCCTTATTGCAAGGCACTCTAGTTAATATAAATATAAAACATCTGCGATCCTTATCGCAAGGCACTCCAGTTTAAATAAACATAAAATAACTGCGATCCTTATCGCAAGGCACTCCAGTTGAAATAAACAGAAAAATTTTTTTTTCAAGAATATAAGCATACATTGCATAATTATATTACAATTAAGATTAAAAACATATACATACAAACAATTACTTTACTATTCATACACAATTAATAAATATAGTCATTTAATACCATAAATTCAAAATTATTTTATGTCGGACAAAAAGTTAAAACTCTAAACTAGATTTAACCCTTATAATCTAAGAACAAGACTGTCAAAAAGCCTTTCCTCTATCTCAGAAACCACTGATTCAGGTGTTCCTCTTGATACTTCTTCGTCAACCTCTAATTCCTCCACATCCGAAACAATGAATGTACCAACAGAACAAAGTTCAGTTCCATCCCCAGTACCCAACCAAATCGATATATTTAACTCCTTAAGAATTCCAGATGCAATTAAAGATCTTCCCAAATTCGATGGGAACACAAAGCTCTTATTCGAATTTATCAACAATGTAGAGGAAATTCTTCTCTACATTAGGGGTACCGATAAAACCCCATATGGGCAAATTTTATTGCCAACGAAATCCTCAATATGTATGGAACGCCTCTCATCTGGGATGAGATAAAAGGAAATCTCATCCTGCACTACTCGGACAAACGAACCGAAACTTCCCTAATAAGAGACCTCCATAATTTTAAACAAATAAATAAATCAGTTGAATCCTTTTATGGACAGATAATTGAAGTGCAATCTGCACTTTGTAACAACGTGTTACTCCATGAAAGTGATAACAATGTCATCAAAGCAAAGAAAGATCTATATGCAGAGATGTGTCTGAACTCATTCCTTACCGGACTGAACGAGCCACTGGGGTCAACAATCAGAGCAATGCAACCTGATTCTTTAGCAATGGCATTAACTCATTGCATAAAAGAACAAAATATCTCCTATCAAAGAATTTCACAAAATTCCCATTCTTACCAACCAATACACTATCAACAAAACAGAACCTACTCAAGACCTCCATATCCAGCATTAAACCCTAATAGAAACCAAAATCAATCTTCCAACTCTAGATATCAAAGACCAACATATAACCCATCATATAACCATAATAACCATAGAAATATCCCTCAGATAAAAACTAGCATTAGTCAACAAACGAAAACTGCAAGACCAAGGAACTTCAATTTTCGAGAAATAAATAATCTTGAAAGCAACTCATATCAACAATTAGACGAATACTTCGAAAATGATCTAACCAATATTGAAAGTGAAGAAAATTTTCCCTCACCAGCCTCGAACAACCAACGGGATACTTAGATCCACGAAAATACCCCGTGACCTTACCATATATAAATATTTCGTCACCCTTTGGGCGACCCCTTAGATTCCTTTTAGATACCGGGGCGTCTACGTCGTTCATAAACCCCGAATTCATCCCACAAAATAATCAAACAGATTGCGAACCAATTACCATTACCACAGTATTCAAAAAATATCAGTTAAATAAAAAGGCAATCATTCCGATCTTTACAGAATTTAATCAATCAGGCTCCATGAAATTTCTAATATTCAAATTTCATAATTATTTCGACGGATTACTAGGTATCGACGCACTCATATTACTTAACGCTAAACTTGATCTCGAAAATAAAATATTAATCACAAATAAAGCTACTAACGAAATTCACCTCAAACCAAATTACACTTCAGGCCAACTCATTATACCCTCCAAAACTAAAGTACTGGCAAGACTCCCTGTTAGTAGGGAAAATGGTAACATTCATATCAACATGATAGAACTAAAACCAAACCTCTATGTAAGCCAAGGGCTGTACAATGCCGAATGTGGGGTCAGTACAGAAGAATTAGTAAATTTATCCGAAAATGATCAGAATATAATCTTAGAACAACCTCTAATTGGCGAACCTTACGATTCTACAAACTTTATCGAAATTAATAACATAAACGACGAGTTGAAAGACGATGAATCGACCCAAATGGATATCACTAGTTTAATCAGAACAAGCCACATGAATTCAGAAGAACGTAAGAAACTAATTAGACTATGCAAACAATATAGTGAGATACTATACATAGAGGGCGAACCTCAATCCTTCACGAATCAAATCAAACATAGCATAAATACCACCGATGAAATACCAATACATACGAAATCTTACAGATATCCATACGTCCATAAAACGGAAGTAAAACATATGAGAAGGCTACAATCCGCTGTGCGGATCGTTGAATACCCTATCCCATCCTATCCATAAAACTAAAATCCCCAAAAAAGGGGGCATGGCTAAAAACACGATGTGGATAAAATAGAAAAAATGATATAGTGACAACAAATTCTTCAGACTGCTTACAAACACTTTTACGGTTCTACAAAAGACAAGGTTTTCTCCTGCATATGTTATGGGGTAGTGTATAAAAATGGTTTTTATATAAAAACGCCCCCAAAAAGTGGGCGTGGGTTAAAATGGTATAAAGACGAAATGTTCATATTAATAATGTTAATGATTCTGCATCAAAATTTTTTTCGAAAAATTTAAAATTTGACCGAAAACAGTTTTTAATTGAAAACGCCCCCAAAAAGTGGGCGTGGCAAAAAACTTTATATGGACGAAATATAGATATTAATATTGTCTAAATATGTTGTTCAGAAACTTTTTTAAAATTCCTTACGGTTTGGTCAAAAACTGAGTTTATCTTAAAAGGGGGCGTGGCAGTGGGCGGATTTCAAAAATTTTTACACTTGTTCTGTAGGCAGAGACGAGGATCCTATATACCAAATTTCATTATCCTAGCTCAAAATTTAAGGCCTAAAAATCGGTGACGTACAGACGGACGGACGGACGGACGGACGGACGGACGGACGGACAGACAGACATGGCTTAATCGACTCAGCTAGCGATTCTGAGTCGATCCATATACTTTGAGGTATATGTAGCAAAATTATTTCTCTATGTTACAAACTAAGTATCAAAACTAATATACCCCTATGGGATAGGGTATAAACATATGAGAAGGCTACAATCCGCTGTGCGGATCGTTGAATACCCTATCCCATCCTATCCATAAAACTAAAATCCCCAAAAAAGGGGACATGGCTAAAAACACGATGTGGATAAATAGAAAAAATGATATAGTGACAACAAATTCTTCAGACTGCTTACAAAACACTTTAACGGTTCTACATAAGACAAGGTTTTCTCTTGCATATGTTATGGGGTAGTGTATAAAAATGGTTTTTATATAAAAACGCCCCCAAAAAGTGGGCGTGGGTTAAAATGGTATATAGACGAAATGTTCATATTAATAATGTTAATGATTCTGCATCAAAATTTTTTTCGAAAAATTTAAAATTTGACCGAAAACAGTTTTTTATTGAAAACGCTTCCAAAAAGTGGGCGTGGCAAAAAACTTTATATGGACGAAATATAGATATTAATATTATCTAAATATGTTGTTCAGAAACTTTTTTAAAATTCCTTACGGTTTGGTCAAAAACTGAGTTTTTCTTAAAAGGGGGCGTGGCAGTGGGCGGATTTCAAAAATTTTTACACTTGTTCTGTAGGCAGAGACGAGGATCCTATATACCAAATTTCATTATCCTAGCTCAAAATTTAAGGCCTAAAAATCGGTGACGTACAGACGGACGGACGGACGGACGGACGGACAGACAGACATGGCTTAATCGACTCAGCTAGCGATTCTGAGTCGATCCATATACTTTGAGGTATATGTAGAGCAAAATTATTTCTCTATGTTACAAACTAAGTATCAAAACTAATATACCCCTATGGGATAGGGTATAAACATATGAGAGGCTACAATCCGCTATGCGGATCGTTGAATACCCTATCCCATCCCATCCTTTAAATTAATATCCTCAAAATATAGGCCTTATGGCGATGAAAAACAGAAAATGACATTGTCACAATATATTGCTCAGACAGTTTCTCAAAATCTTTTGTGGTTCGACAAAAAACAACGTATTTCTATTGCTAATGCCTTGGGATGGGGTATATAAATGGGTTTTGTAAGAAACCGCCCCCAAAATGTGGGCGTAGGTAAAAATGATCTATGGACATAATGTTTATATTACCATTGCGGAAGTATTTGCATCAAAATTTTTTTCGATAGTTTTAAAATTTGGACAAAAAATGTTTTTTACTAAAAACGCCCCCAAAAAGTGGGCGTGGCAAAAAACTTTGTATGGACGAAATATAGATATTAGGATTGTCTAAATATGTTGCTAACACACTTTTTTGAAATTCCTTACGGTTTGGCTTAAAACTATGTTTTTCTAAAAGGGGGCGTGGCAGTGGGCGGATTTTAAAAATTTTTACACTTGTTCTGGTGACTCGGCCAAGGATCCTATATACCAAATTTCATTATCCTAGCTCAAAATTTAAGGCCCAAATTTTCCCTCACCAGCCTCGAACAACCAACGGGATACTTAGATCCACGAAAATACCCCGTGACCTTACCATATATAAATATTTCGTCACCCTTTGGGCGACCCCTTAGATTCCTTTTAGATACCGGGGCGTCTACGTCGTTCATAAACCCCGAATTCATCCCACAAAATAATCAAACAGATTGCGAACCAATTACCATTACCACAGTATTCAAAAAATATCAGTTAAATAAAAAGGCAATCATTCCGATCTTTACAGAATTTAATCAATCAGGCTCCATGAAATTTCTAATATTCAAATTTCATAATTATTTCGACGGATTACTAGGTATCGACGCACTCATATTACTTAACGCTAAACTTGATCTCGAAAATAAAATATTAATCACAAATAAAGCTACTAACGAAATTCACCTCAAACCAAATTACACTTCAGGCCAACTCATTATACCCTCCAAAACTAAAGTACTGGCAAGACTCCCTGTTAGTAGGGAAAATGGTAACATTCATATCAACATGATAGAACTAAAACCAAACCTCTATGTAAGCCAAGGGCTGTACAATGCCGAATGTGGGGTCAGTACAGAAGAATTAGTAAATTTATCCGAAAATGATCAGAATATAATCTTAGAACAACCTCTAATTGGCGAACCTTACGATTCTACAAACTTTATCGAAATTAATAACATAAACGACGAGTTGAAAGACGATGAATCGACCCAAATGGATATCACTAGTTTAATCAGAACAAGCCACATGAATTCAGAAGAACGTAAGAAACTAATTAGAATATGCAAACAATATAGTGAGATACTATACATAGAGGGTGAACCTCTCTCCTTCACGAATCAAATCAAACATAGCATAAATACCACCGATGACATACCAATACATACGAAATCTTACAGATATCCATACGTCCATAAAACGGAAGTAAAACATATGAGAAGGCTACAATCCGCTGTGCGGATCGTTGAATACCCTATCCCATCCTATCCATAAAACTAAAATCCCCAAAAAAGGGGACATGGCTAAAAACACGATGTGGATAAATAGAAAAAATGATATAGTGACAACAAATTCTTCAGACTGCTTACAAAACACTTTAACGGTTCTACATAAGACAAGGTTTTCTCTTGCATATGTTATGGGGTAGTGTATAAAAATGGTTTTTATATAAAAACGCCCCCAAAAAGTGGGCGTGGGTTAAAATGGTATATAGACGAAATGTTCATATTAATAATGTTAATGATTCTGCATCAAAATTTTTTTCGAAAAATTTAAAATTTGACCGAAAACAGTTTTTTATTGAAAACGCTTCCAAAAAGTGGGCGTGGCAAAAAACTTTATATGGACGAAATATAGATATTAATATTATCTAAATATGTTGTTCAGAAACTTTTTTAAAATTCCTTACGGTTTGGTCAAAAACTGAGTTTTTCTTAAAAGGGGGCGTGGCAGTGGGCGGATTTCAAAAATGTTTACACTCGTTCTGTAGGCAGAGACGAGGATCCTATATACCAAATTTCATTATCCTAGCTCAAAATTTAAGGCCTAAAAATCGGTGACGTACAGACGGACGGACGGACGGACGGACGGACAGACAGACATGGCTTAATCGACTCAGCTAGCGATTCTGAGTCGATCCATATACTTTGAGGTATATGTAGAGCAAAATTATTTCTCTATGTTACAAACTAAGTATCAAAACTAATATACCCCTATGGGATAGGGTATAAACATATGAGAGGCTACAATCCGCTATGCGGATCGTTGAATACCCTATCCCATCCCATCCTTTAAATTAATATCCTCAAAATATAGGCCTTATGGCGATGAAAAACAGAAAATGACATTGTCACAATATATTGCTCAGACAGTTTCTCAAAATCTTTTGTGGTTCGACAAAAAACAACGTATTTCTATTGCTAATGCCTTGGGATGGGGTATATAAATGGGTTTTGTAAGAAACCGCCCCCAAAATGTGGGCGTAGGTAAAAATGATCTATGGACATAATGTTTATATTACCATTGCGGAAGTATTTGCATCAAAATTTTTTTCGATAGTTTTAAAATTTGGACAAAAAATTTTTTTTTACTAAAAACGCCCCCAAAAAGTGGGCGTGGCAAAAAACTTTGTATGGACGAAATATAGATATTAGGATTGTCTAAATATGTTGCTAACACACTTTTTTGAAATTCCTTACGGTTTGGCTTAAAACTATGTTTTTCTAAAAGGGGGCGTGGCAGTGGGCGGATTTTAAAAATTTTTACACTTGTTCTGGTGACTCGGCCAAGGATCCTATATACCAAATTTCATTATCCTAGCTCAAAATTTAAGGCCCAAAAATCGGTGACGAACAGACAGACGGACGGACGGACGGACAGACAGACATGGCTAATTCGACTCAGCTAGTGATTCTGAGTCGATCCATATACTTTGAGGTATATGTAGCTAAATTATTTCTCTATGTTACAAACTAAGTATCAAAACTAATATACCCCTATGGGATAGGGTATAAAAACCAAATCACGAACATGTTAGAACAAGGAATCATTAGGCACAGCTATTCACCATGGAGCTCCCCGGTTTGGATCGTTCCAAAGAAACAAGACGCCAGTGGACGAACAAAATGGAGATTGGTCATTGATTATCGTAAGGTCAATGATAAAACAATCTCTGATAGGTACCCCATACCAAATATTTCAGAAATCTTAGATAAACTAGGCAAATGCTTATATTTTACAACCCTTGATTTAGCGAGTGGGTTTCATCAAGTAGAAATGAATCCAAAACATATTCAAAAAACGGCCTTTACGGTCGAAGGAGGACATTTCGAATTTTTACGAATGCCATTCGGGCTTAAAAATGCCCCCTCGACTTTTCAGAGAGTAATGGACAATGTCCTAAAAGAATTAATAGGCAAAATATGCCTAGTATATCTTGATGATATCATCATATACTCGACATCCCTACAGGAACATCTGGAAAGTATCGAATTAGTATTTAAAAAACTCAAAGAAGCAAATTTCAAAATTCATCTGGATAAGTGTGAATTTCTAAAAAAAGAAATTGCCTTTCTAGGGCATGTCATTACACCTGAAGGCGTAAAACCAAATCCTATGAAAATTGCAGCCATAAAAAACTTCCCTTTGCCAAAAACCCGAAAGCAAATAAAAGCCTTCCTAGGATTAATCGGCTATTATAGAAAATTCATTAAAGACCTATCAAAACTATCAAAACTAACGAAACCTCTAACTAACTGCCTAAAGAAAGGTGCAGAAATTCTAATTGATAACAAATATATAGAATCATTCGAAACATGCAAGAATTTACTGATCAATGATCCTATCTTGCAGCACCCTGATTTCGAAAAGCCATTCATCCTTACCACAGATGCTAGCAACTGTGCTTTAGGGGCTATCCTTTCACAAGGCCGAATAGGCAGTGATAAGCCCATTTGCTTTGCCAGCCGCACTCTCTCCGATAGTGAAAGAAATTATTCCACTATAGAAAAAGAACTCCTGGCTATTGTCTGGGCTACTAAATATTTCCGTCCGTATTTGTTTGGAAGAAAATTCCAAATAATAACAGACCATAGGCCCTTGACGTGGCTTATGAGCCTAAAGGAACCAAATTCCAAGCTTGTTAGGTGGCGGCTCAAGCTGGAAGAATTTGATTACGAAATTATCTTTAAAAAGGGCAAATTAAATACAAACGCGGATGCTCTAAGTCGTATCAAAATTGACGAACCCAATCCTGAAATATATAACAATAATGAGGAAACCCAAAGCACCGTACACAGTGCGGAAGAAAATCTAGATGACGGAATACCCATTTCTGAGAAACCGCTAAATGAATTTAAATTACAAATTATCCTCGAAGTAAACAGCACAGGGTCACCAATGATTACCGAAACCATTTTCAGAAATAAACAAAGATGAATAATCAGAAGACCACAATTCGACGAGGAAACAATGACCAATAGCCTCAAAAACTTTCTTCCACCGAACAAAATAAGTGCTATATACTCCGACGACAACACATTCCGACTTGTACAAGCTACCTATTCCAAATTCTTCAGTCAAAGTAAGACGTTCCGAATCATTCGTTGCACAGAAATCCTCAAAGACATTCGGCTGGATGACGATCAGGAGAAACTTATAAGGGTTTATCATGAAAATTCGAACCATAGGGGAATTAATGAAACCCTTCTGCATTTAAAAAGAAAAGTGTATTTCCCCAACATGAAAGAGAAGATCACAAAAACAATTAATAATTGTGACAGGTGTAAAATCCTTAAATACGACAGAAATCCCCCAAAGCCCTACTTCGAAAAACCCGAAGTCCCACTTAAACCACTTGAAATTCTTCACATAGACCTGTACAGCATAATAACAATGTCATTCTGACTCTAATAGACAAATTCTCTGAATTCGCTAGTGGATATACTCTAAGTTGTAGAAGCAGCATAACCATTTTGAAATCTATCAAAAAGTATATTAGCCTTTACGGCATTCCAACCAAAATCGTGTGTGATCAGGGATCAGAATTCATCTCGAACATTTTTAAAGACTTCTGCAAGCAATATGAGATAACACTTCACTATACTTCATTCCAACAAACCAGCAGTAATGGGCCAGTAGAGAGACTACACTCAACCCTTACAGAGATATACAGGCTCATTTTATCAAAACGAAGGGAACAGAAACTCACTACTGAGCACGAAGAGATATTAACAGAATGCTTCATTACTTATAATAATGCAATACATTCCGCAACCAAACACACCCCTTACGAATTATTCTTTGGCCGTCCATACAAGTTCAACAAAACCTTAAACTTCTCTAACGAACACCAATATCTTGAAAAACTGAAAGAATTCATTAAAGAGTTATATCCAAAAATTCAGAATAAAGTAAAAAAATATCTAACGCGAGAATAGAAAAATTAAACGAATCAAGAGAAACTCCAGAAGATGTTGTTCAAAACGAACCTGTTTTCAGAAAAGAGGCTAGGCGCAATAAATTAGCACCAAGGTTTTCAAAGCATATAGCTAAAAGTAATAAAAAAGTAACAATTCTAACACATGAGAATAAAAAAACATAAGAAAACATATGAGAGGCTACAATCCGCTATGCGGATCGTTGAATACCCTATCCCATCCCATCCTTTAAATTAATATCCTCAAAATATAGGCCTTATGGTGATGAAAAACAGAAAATGACATTGTCACAATATATTGCTCAGACAGTTTCTCAAAATCTTTTGTGGTTCGATAAAAAACAACGTATTTCTATTGCTAATGCCTTGGGATGGGGTATACAAATGGTTTTTGTAAGAAAACGCCCCCAAAATGTGGGCGTAGGTAAAAATGATCTATGGACAAAATGTTTATATTACCATTGCGGAAGTATTTGCATCAAAACTTTTTTCGAAAATTTTAAAATTTGGACAGAAAACGTTTTTATACTAAAAACGCCCCCAAAAAGTGGGCGTGGCAAAAAACTTTGTATGAACGAAATATAGATATTAGGATTGTCTAAATATGTTGCTGACACTTTTTTTTTGAAATTCCTTACGGTTTGGCTTAAAACTACGTTTTTTCTAAAAGGGGGCGTGGCAGTAGGCGGATTTTAAAAATTTTTACACTTGTTCTGGTGACTCGGCCAAGGATCCTATATACCAAATTTCATTATCCTAGCTCAAAATTTAAGGCCCAAAAATCGGTGACGAACAGACAGACGGACGGACGGACGGACGGACAGACAGACATGGCTAATTCGACTCAGCTAGCGATTCTGAGTCGATCCATATACTTTGAGGTATATGTAGCTAAATTATTTCTCTATGTTACAAACTAAGTATCAAAACTAATATACCCCTATGGGATAGGGTATAAAAACAAATAGATACTAACATATAGATATACATAGATACTAACATCAACTACTTACTATACAAAAGCTCTCTATTAATTATCCTTTTCCGTTACTTCGTAACCCTAGCATGCCACCCACTTACACCCAAAGGATAGAAGTTTTTAACATTCCTAAAGAACATAGCCTACTGCCTCTCCGACTAGGACCATCCAGATACATTAACAGCTACCAAAATTTTGTCCATATTATCAATCTTGACGACTACAATAATAATATACAAGACATTACGAACTCACTTACCCTTTTCCAAAAACACACCACCATTACTAACTCTCTCCAGACAACAAAACTGAAAATCGAAGAATTAAATAGAAAACTACAGACGTTATACCCTTTTCAAAGAAGTAAACGTGGTCTGATAGATGGATTAGGGTCCGCAATAAAGATAATAACGGGCAACATGGACGCACAAGATGCAATCAAAATTAACAATCAGATACAAGACACTAACACCAATATTAACGATTTAACCAAATCACTAGAGAACGAACATACACTAAACCTTCAAATGATCGAAAGATTTAAAAACATCAGTAACCACATTAATAAAGAACAAAATAGCATAGGGACCTACCTTGAAAACACAGTTAACAAAGTCAAAAGAGAACACGACCTACTTATAGAAATTCAGTACTTTAACCAACTGAACTACAACATTGACCTACTAACGAACCACCTTTCTGACATAGCAGAGGCAGTAACTATTAGTAAACTTAATATCATTCCTAAGCTCCTACTTACCCATGAAGAACTCTTACTTATAAAAAATAAACTAACTAAACAAGATGTTAATATTAGTGCATTTGAACAATGATATGAATTCTTAGGGCTTCAAGCCTATTACAATGGATCCAATATAATTTTCAATATACGCATACCTATAATGTTAAAAGAAAAGTACAACATGTATCAAATAATTCCTCTAGCAATAAATAACACAAAGATAATAACAACCAAACCATATATAAATTATAACGAAAAACACATACAACACTTCAGTAAACCTTGCCCCAAAATAGAAGGTATATACTATTGCTCCTCAACAACACTGGAAGAAGACACCAACAACTCTAAATGCATCGGAAACTTAATGGAAAACAAAGCTGCTCATTGTCCAATCAGTGATCTTGGCAAGATCCAGACAATAACTCAACCACAACCAAATTTTATATTATTTATCAATATTTACAAATTAATAATAAATTCTACCTGCAGACCCAGAACGCACTCCATAGAGGGCACAGTTTTAATACATTTTGAAAACTGCAACATCATCGTAAACGGAATAACATACCAAGGAAGCCCGGACGTCTTCTGGGACACCATACACATCCTTCCTCCGTCCAGTAGCAGCATCCACACCAATTCCACAACAGATGTGCTAAACTTACAAAAACTACAAGAATTCAACTTTAACACTGAAGCCAAGATCCTGCAACTAAGAAATACCACCGAAACATCCAACAACCTAACGGGAGCAGCAATATTCATCACCTTCATCGTCCTAATCATCATAATCATCATCATCACTATCGCCAAAACCAAATCCCAGATCGACCAGCCCCCATCACTGCAATCCTTCGCTCCAGCCCCAATGCAGTCATTGTGGCCCTCGCTCTATTCTAAGGGGGGAGGAGTTACGGCACCAACCTGCTCCCCCACTTCCCCTTAAGAACGGGCCCACCAACAAGCAGAGGTCAACGGTTCCAACATTTAGCAATCACACGCTTAACGTGCATCGACTGCATTTTGCGGTCGCAACATAGCAATAATAATAAAAAGCATGTACTCGCACAGGTGATTCCACGAACTTGACATAATAAAGTGATGACACAGTGTCTGGCAGGTTTCCGGCCTGATTCCAGATCCAAGTTCATGGAATTACACAGCGATAGTTAGGTTACCTTTTAAGTTATTGAATTGTAATTATTCACTTATTAAATCAACTTCAAACGAAAAACATATGAGAGGCTACAATCCGCTATGCGGATCGTTGAATACCCTATCCGATCCCATCCTTTAAATTAATATCCTCAAAATATAGGCTTTATGGCGATGAAATACAGAAAATGACATTGTCACAATATATTGCTCAGACAGTTTACCAAAATCTTCTGTGGTTCGACAAAAAACAACGTTTTTCTATTGCTAATGCCTTGGGATGGGGTATACAAATGGTTTTTGTAAGAAAACGCCCCCAAAATGTTGGCGTAGGTGAAAATGATCTATAGACAAAATGTTTATATTACCATTGCGGAAGTAGTTGCATCAAAAAATTTTTCGAAAGTTTTAAAATTTGGACAAAAAGCGTTTTTTACTAAAAACGCCCCCAAAAAGTGGGCGTGGCAAAAAACTTTGTATGAACGAAATATAGATATTAGGATTGTCTAAATATGTTGCTCAGACACTTTTTTTAAGTTCCTGACGGTTTGGCCAAAAAAAAAGTTTTCCCAAAAAGGGGGCGTGGCAGTGGGCGGATTTCAAAAATTTTTACACTTGTTCTGGTGACTCGGACAAGTATTCTATATACCAAATTTCATTATCCTAGCTCAAAATTTAAGGCCCAAAAATCGGTGACGAACAGACAGACGGACGGACGGACACACGGACGGACGGACGGACGGACGGACGGACGGACGGACGGACGGACGGACAGACAGACATGGCTAATTCGACTCAGCTAGTGATTCTGAGTCGATCCATATACTTTGAGGTATATGTAGCAAAATTATTTCTCTATGTTACAAACTATGTATCAAAACTAATATACCCCCCTATGGGATAGGGTATAAAAAGGATTGTTTTTTTTCGCTAACTCCTCGGCGATACACGTAACTCGCGCGCTTTGGATTTCGTCGCGCATACCACAACGTCATCTACACAGAATACAATCTCCACTTCGATTCGTATAGATTATTAGTACTCCCCGCTCAGTGCATTGATTTATATTTATTCGCTTATGGAATCAACGTCGTCGTCGCCGGAGAGCCAGCTACATTAATCAAACGCACTGAGAGACAACAGACAATTTAATAATTGGAGTTGCCATCGTGGTATTTGATGGCACCTTGAAAAGGAATAGAAAATTACATCGCTTAAAAGGGTTACCGCTTTGCTTAACATCGCTGCTAATAAAAAAAAATATATATTTGTATATTTGTATATATTTGTATATTTGTATATTTTTCGTACATTCGAACTAGGACTTAGTTTTTCTAATTCGTCTTCAGGAATTGCATTTCATCGTTGCTTCTCTTAGGGTTCTGTAGTCTACATTAGCGTATAATCCGATTAATGTGACTGATCCAACACCACCAACAATTGACGATTTGAACAAAATGAGATCGTCAACAAAAGGAAACATAACAAGGATTAAACATATGAGAAGAGTACAATCCCCTGTGCGGATCGTTTAATACCCTATCCCATCCCATCCTTAAAATTAATATCTCCAAAAAGTGGGCTTTATTAGCCTATAATATAGAAAATGACATTGTCACAACACATTGTTCAAACAGTTTAGCAGAATCTTTTGTTGTTTGACAAAACACATCGTTTTCCTCCTGCATATGCTATGGGGTAGGGTATACAAACGGTTTTTGTAAGAAAACGCCCTCAAAAAGTGGGCGTGGGCTAAAATGATCTATGGACGAAATGTTTATATTAATGTTACTAACTATTCTGCATCATTTTTTTCGAAAATTTTAAAATTGGAACGTAAAACGTTTTTTATTAAAAACGCCCCCAAAAAGTGGGCGTGGCAAAAAACTTTATATGAACGAAATATAGATATTACGATTCTCTAACTACGTTTCTCAGACACTTTTTTAAAATTCCTTATGGTTTAGCCAAAAAACACGTTTTTCTAAAAAGGGGGCGTGGCAGTGGGTGGATTTCAAAAATTTTTACACTTGTTCTGCTGGGAGCAACAAAGAGCACGTGTACCAAATTTCATCCTTCTAGCTCAAAATTTAAGGCCCGAAAACTGGTGACGTACGGACGGACGGACGGACGGACGGACAGACATGGCTAAATCGACTCAGCTATCGATTCTGAGTCTATCCATATACTTTGAGGTATATGTAGCTAAATTATTTCTCTATGTTACAAACTATGTATCAAAACTAATATACCCCTATTAGGGTATACAAATTTAGTAGAGGCTAAAGGAGATTCTCTTTCAGCAACGGAGCTGGAATGCCGGCTCGGTATTTTGGAGTCATATTTCAAGCAGGCTCTTACTTATCAGAACCAGATAGAGAGGTTAGCTCCAACAGATAACGCTAGAGGAGAACTAGAAGATTTGTATATAGCAGCCAAATCAAAGATCAATTCATTATTAGGAAACAGCAGACGTCAAAGTATGGTAGAAACGTCATTCGCGGTTTCACATCCAGTGCATCATCTGCCAACACTTAAGCTTCCTAAGTTCTCTGGAAAATATTCGGAATACAAGAATTTTATTAATTCTTTTACATTATTAGTAGATAGTGACCCAAGCTTAACAAAACTTCAAAAGTTCAATCATCTTATCACTTTTCTTAGTGAGCAAGCATTGGGAACTGTCAAGGCCTTTCAGATCACTGAGGAAAACTATCCCAAGGCAATCGGTAGGTTGAAGGAACGTTACGACAACGATTGCCTCATCTTTTCCGAATATATTTCGGACCTATTCGATTTGCCTAAGGTTCCGAAGGCATCCCCAGCTAAAATATGATGAACAGCTAGATAACAGCAAACTTCCCACTTGGTCAGAGTGCGCAAAGGTGCTTGGTAAACGTTGCCAGTATCTTGAAGCGCGCGATAATAAGCAATGGCGACAAGAATCCACTCAGAAATGGTCTAACAGACCACGACCACCCCCGACTAATCAACGACCACAAACTTCTTTGACCGTCTCTCAACGATCTTGTGCTTTCTGTCGAGATGCAACACATTTTGTTTCTGCCTGCCCCAACTTAAGTAAACTTTCAGTGATGGATCGATTTTCCAATGTCAAGAAGCTAGGCCTTTGCTTGAATTGTTTGGGAAAGGGGCATAGCTTGTCAAAATGCACTTCGTCACATAGGTGTAAAAGTTGCAAGCAACCACATCACAGTCTTTTGCATAGACAGTTACAAAATGCACAAACTAATCAGTCATCAGATATTGATGCTCCATCTACATCAGCTACAACGCATACCGCTCTGGATGGTGAACATAGTACGTGTCCACGGTCACAGGTTATTTTAGCCACAGCCATAGTATTAATAAGAGACGCGACAGGATGTTTCCAAATGGGAAGAGTTTTACTTGACTCAGGGTCTCAAGTAAACCTTATGACCGAAAGGTTTGCGAAATCGCTATATCTCCAGAAGCAACGCAAAAACTCAAGTATATATGGAATAGGTGTAACTGAAACAAAATTTAAGTCCTTTACCCAAACAACAATTCGTTCGAGATATAACAATTTTGAATTGTCATTGGAATTTGTGGTCGGTCCAACGATTACGGGATATCAGCCGGATACAAGGCTTAACATTAGAGATTGGAACATTCCTAAAAACCTCAAGCTCGCGGATGAGTATTTTAATCAACCGTCGAGCATAGATATGTTGCTAGGGGCAGAAGCATTTTTCAATTTGCTGCAAATAGGTCAAATAAAACTAGAAGAAAGACTTCCCTTGATGCAGAAAACATATTTAGGTTGGATCGTATCGGGAAGATACAAGGTACGAACTGATGTGGAGAAACAACTATGCTGCTTAACCAAGGAAGATTCACTCAACCAATACGTCGAGAAGTTCTGGGAACTAGAAGAAGTCATAGGACACCTGTCAAAGTGGACAGAGGAGCAGAAGGAATGCGATGAACACTTCAAGGATCATGTAGAGATTCTCCCTAGTGGACGAATCATGGTACAATTACCATTCAAGAAAGATCCAAGCTGTCTAGGAGCATCATATGACATCGCCTTTAGAAGATTTCTTTCACTTGAACGCAGGTTATCTAGAGACACTGATTTGAAAAACCAATATTCAGCATTTTTACATGAATATGAATCTTTAGGACATATGTCCCTTGTTAAGGATCCTTATCTAAATGAACCGCATTACTACCTGCCACATCAATGTGTCATTATGCCAGGTAGTGCGTCAACAAAGCTTAGGGTAGTTTTTGATGCGTCATGCCGGACGTCCTCGCAAATTTCTTTAAACGCAATACTTATGGTTGGACCAACAATACAACGAGAACTTTTAATTACATTGCTTCGATTTCGATTACATAGGTTCGTGCTGACGGCAGATCTTAGTTCATCCAGATCATCGAAAGTTCCAATATATTCTTTGGAGGGAAAGTGAACAGGTACCAGTCCGAACGTATCAACTTAATACGGTTACATATGGCACTTCTTCAGCTCCATTCTCGGCTATCCGTGCAATCCTGTATTTAGCCGAACTAAACAAAACAAAGTTTAAGCTCGGTTCCAGTGTCCTCGAATCGGATTTTTACGTCGACGACATGTTAACAGGAAGTGATGATTTGGAAAGGTTAAGGCAGATCCGAAGGGAAGTAGTTGAGATATTTAGTGCAGCAGGTCTCGAACTATCCAAATGGAATAGTAACAACGTAAACTTAGCTCAACCTGAAAATGATCTGAGCAAGGACATAAAGCTAACCGAATCAAGCTTAACCAGTACATTAGGCATAGCATGGAATCCTCGTAATGATGAGTTTAAATTCTCTTACAATCCAAATCGAACGTATTCCAAGTACACAAAAAGGTCTATTTTGTCACTTTCATCATCGCTTTTTGTCCCATCATTATCAAAGCGAAGATAATTTTACAAAAACTTTGGATAGAAAAACTTGATTGGGATGCATCAATCCCACAAAACGTCGACACCGAATGGCGTCAGTTCATGACAGATTTACACTCGTTGCAAAACCTCTCTATTCCTAGATTCGCTATGATTGCTAGCAGACATTGTTACCAAATCCACGGATTCGCAGATGCATCAATGCATGCATACGGTTGTAGTCTTTACCTTAGAGTAATAGATACGTCGGGAACAGTGCAGGTACATCTCCTAGTAGCAAAATCGAGGGTGGCGCCAGCGTATAAGAAGCAACTTCCTCGCTTGGAACTTTGGGCAGCTCACCTATTGGCAAAACTTTGGTCGAAAACCAAAGTTATATTCAACAATGAATATTCAGAAGTTTACTTTTGGACCGATGCAGCTATCGTTCTTCATTGGATCGCAACACACTCTTCGAGACTCAGTACATTTGTAGGGAATAGAGTAGCCGAAATACAGGAAAAAACATATGAGAGGCTACAATCCGCTATGCGGATCGTTGAATACCCTATCCCATCCCATCCTTTAAATTAATATCCTCAAAATATAGGCCTTATGGCGATGAAAAACAGAAAATGACATTGTCACAATATATTGCTCAGACAGTTTCTCAAAATCTTTTGTGGTTCGACAAAAAACAACGTATTTCTATTGCTAATGCCTTGGGATGGGGTATACAAATGGTTTTTATAAGAAAACGCCCCCAAAATGTGGGTGTAGGTAAAAATGATCTATGCACAAAATGTTTATATTACCATCGCGGAAGTATTTGCATCAAAATTTTTTTCGAAAGTTTTAAAATTTGGACAAAAAACGTTTTTTTACTAAAAACGCCCCCAAAAAGTGGGCGTGGCAAAAAACTTTGTATGGACGAAATATAGATATTAGGATTGTCTAAATATGTTGCTAACACACTTTTTTGAAATTCCTTACGGTTTGGCTTAAAACTACGTTTTTTCTAAAAGGGGGCGTGGCAGTGGGCGGATTTTAAAAATTTTTACACTTGTTCTGGTGACTCGGCCAAGGATCCTATATACCAAATTTCATTATCCTAGCTCCAAATTTAAGGCCCAAAAATCGGTGACGAACAGACAGACGGACGGACGGACACACGGACGGACGGACGGACGGACAGACAGACATGGCTAATTCGACTCAGCTAGCGATTCTGAGTCGATCCATATACTTTGAGGTATATGTAGCTAAATTATTTCTCTATGTTTATACCCTATCCCATAGGGGGGTATATTAGTTTTGATACTTAGTTTGTAACATAGAGAAATAATTTTGCTACATATACCTCAAAGTATATGGATCGACTCAGAATCGCTAGCTGAGTCGATTAAGCCATGTCTGTCTGTCCGTCCGTCCGTCCGTCCGTCCGTCTGTACGTCACCGATTTTTAGGCCTTAAATTTTGAGCTAGGATAATGAAATTTGGTATATAGGATCCTCGTCTCTGCCTACAGAACAAGTGTAAAAATTTTTGAAATCCGCCCACTGCCACGCCCCCTTTTAAGAAAAACTCAGTTTTTGACCAAACCGTAAGGAATTTTAAAAAAGTTTCTGAACAACATATTTAGACAATATTAATATCTATATTTCGTCCATATAAAGTTTTTTGCCACGCCCACTTTTTGGGGCGTTTTCAATTAAAAACTGTTTTCGGTCAAATTTTAAATTTTTCGAAAAAAATTTTGATGCAGAATCATTAACATTATTAATATGAACATTTCGTCTGTATACCATTTTAACCCACGCCCACTTTTTGGGGGCGTTTTTATATAAAAACCATTTTTATACACTACCCCATAACATATGCAAAAGAAAACCTTGTCTTTTGTAGAACCGCAAAATTGTTTTGTAAGCAGTCTGAAGAACTTGTTGTCACTATATCTTTTTTTCTATTTTATCCACGTCGTGTTTTTAGCCATGTCCCCTTTTTTGGGGATTTTAGTTTTATGGATAGGATGGGATAGGGTATTCAACGATCCGCACAGCGGATTGTAGCCTTCTCATATGTTACAAACTAAGTATCAAAACTAATATACCCCCTATGGGATAGGGTATAAACACAAGGTGTCTTCTGGAAGCATGTACCGACACATGAAAATCCTGCAGACATAGTATCGAGAGGTTGTACTGTAGATGAATTGAAATCATCAATATGGTTTAATGGTCCAGCATTTTTATTGGAGAAAGAGGAGAAATGGCCGTCTATAGTCGAGATTCCACTTACAAAGGAGGAATCCACAATGGAAATGAAGAAAACTGTTCTTATATGTCAAACAACAAAGCCATCAGATATGATGAAGGCTCTAAATCGCTTTAGCTCATATAACAAAACCCTTAGAATCTTTTCATATGTTTTACGATTTGGTAATCGAAAAATAAATCAAACACCTAAATATAACCAACCTTTAACGCCTTCGGAATTGGAAAACGCACTTCTTCGTCTTACTCATCTAGTACAGAGCAACTCATTTTCAGTGGAAATCGATGCCATCAAGAACCAACGGAAGCTGAAAGGATCGATAAAGTGGCTGAATCCATTCCTGGACGAAAAAAACTGCTTTTGTCTACTGAAGGTAGGAGGACGATTGAAGCACGCTAACATTCCGGAGGAATGCAAACACCCGATTCTGCTTCCAAAGGACAGTAACCTAACTAAAATGCTCGTCAGACATATACATCTTTCAAACTATCACGCCGGTCCAAAAGCTCTTGTAGCGCTTATTAGGCAACGTTTTTGGATAACAAATGCGAGGGACATTGCACGAAAGACTGTACAACGATGCGTTCACTGCGTTAGGTACCGACCAAAGTTACTTGAGCAAGTGATGGGGGATTTGCCTCCAGAACGGTTGACTTCGTCACGACCCTTTCTATGCTGTGGAGTCGATTTCGCAGGTCCAATTTATACATATTTTAAAATTCGTGGTAAGGTACCGTATAAAAGCTATGTGGCGGTTTTTGTCTGCTTCTCATCTAAGGCAGTTCACCTAGAAGCGGTGTCAGACCTGTCAGCTGAAGCTTTTTTAGCGGCATTAAAACGTATGATAGGGTGAAAGGGTATTCCATCAGACATCCACTGCGATAACGCCACAAATTTTGTCGGGGCACAGTCCAAACTTGTCGAATTACACAATATGTTGTTCAAACAATCGTCTAAAGATACCATCACGAACTTTTGTACTAACACAAGAATAAACTTTCATTTTATTCCCCCTAGGGCACCACACTTTGGTGGACTTTGGGAGGCAGCCGTCAAGGTGGCAAAGGGGCATTTGCACCGGAGCTTAAGTGGTACAAAGCTTACATTCGAGGAACTGTCGACAGCGCTGGTGGAGATTGAAGCAGTAATGAACTCGAGGCCATTTAACACCAATGTCCTCTGACCCCAATGACTTTGAAGCCCTGACGCCTGGACATTTACTCATCGGAGAGCCACTCAGAGCAGTCCCGGAGCCACTGGTTGAGGCGGCCGACATTAGCTACATCCAAAGATGGCGTCGAATCAATGCTGTGAAAACCCACTTTTGGCAAAGGTGGTCAACCGAGTACATCCAAGAACTTCAAGGGCGATCTAAATGGAAGTCGTCTAGCCCTAACATCAACGTTGGTCATCTCGTCATCATACATGAAGACAACGTGCCACCCCAAAAATGGCTTTTGGGCAGAATCATCAACGTTATACATGGACCCGATGGCAAAGTCAGGGTTGCTGACGTTAAGACCGCTAAGGGAAATTTCAGACGTCCCATCCGCAAGCTAGCACCGATTCCAGTTTGAAAGGCAGAGCTTTCAAAGGGGGCGGAATGTTCAGTCAGTCTCATTTGAATCGAAATAAATGTATTAACAAAAACCCCAAATAATTAATATTTTGAATATTAAATCAAGTAATAAATTTGTAAGCCACTGTCAATAAGAAACATTCAAAAAGTATGAAGATAGTGGCGCCTAAGTGCCAAGGTTCGCCATCTTTTCCAATTTCAAATCGTTCCAATTCAATCCGCTACAATGAATAACTGACAATTATTGTACGGTAAAAACAAATCGCCTCGCCTATATAAGCGAGGCACAATAAAATCAGAGTCCTTCTCTTTTCTTTTTGTAACCCACACCACACGCATTTTCTTTTTATCGTCGTCGAAAGACGGATATCGTCGTAATCGTGTTTACGCAAGTATAGAACTTGTACCCAGGCCAGGTTAAGTACAATACCACCCCGCATAGTTGCCGGTCGGACAAAATAGTCGCGATCGTACACACTACCCCATAACATATGCAGGAGAAAACCTTGTCTTTTGTAGAACCGTAAAAGTTTTTAATAAACAGTCTGAAGAATTTGTTGTCACCATGTCATTTTCTTTATTTTATTCACATCGTGTTTTTAGCCATGTCCACTTTTTGGGGATTTTAGTTTTACAGATAGGATGGGATAGGGTATTTAACGATCCGCACAGTGGATTGTAGCCTTCTCATATGTTTATACCCTATCCCATAGGGGTATATTAGTTTTGATACTTAGTTTGTAACATAGAGAAATAATTTTGCTACATATACCTCAAAGTATAAGGATCGAATCAGAATCGCTAGCTGAGTCGAATTAGCCATGTCGGTCTGTCCGTCCGTCCGTCTGTCTGTTCGTCACCGATTTTTGGGCCTTAAATTTTGAGCTAGGATAATGAAATTTGGTATATAGGATCATCGTCCGTGCCACCAGAACAAGTGTAAAACATTTTGAAATCCGCCCACTGCCACGCCCCCTTTTTAGGAAAACTTATTTTTTGGCCAAACCTTAATGAAATTTAAAAAAGTGTCTGGGGAGCATGTTTAGAGAAGGGTAATATCTATATTTCGTCAATACAAAGTTTTTTGCCGCGCCCACTTTTTGGGGGCGTTTTCCATAAAAAAAACTTTTTTGGCCAAATTTGAAAATTTTCGAAAAAATTGTTGATGCAAAATCATTGGTAGTATTAATTTGAACATTTCGTCAATAGACCATTTTAACCCACGCCCACTTTTTGGGGGCGTTTTCAATAAAAAACTGTTTCCGGTCATATTTTAAATTTTTCGAAAAAAAAATTTATGCAGAATCATTAACATTATTAATATAAACATTTCGTCTATATTCCATTTTAACCCACGTCCGTTTGGGGGCGTTTTTATATAAAAACCATTTTTATACACTACCCCATAACATATGCAGGAGAAAACCTTGTCTTTTGTGGAACCGTAAAAGTGTTTTGTAAGCAGGCTGAAGAATTTGTTGTCACTTTATCATTTTTAACTTTCTCTTACAAAGAGAAAGATATTGTTTTCGTGAAAATTTTCGACCTCGAGATTTTGATTGATTCTAACATTACGATGATAGCGGAGCCTAAAAAAGTGGTTTTTGGAATTCCGTCCGTCGGTCCGTCGGTCCGTTGGTCCGTCGGTCCGTCTGTCCGTAATGGTCTCCCCAGCCTAAACGGCTTGACCGATTTTCTTCAAACTTCGTATCCAAGCTTGTTTTGATCATAATTCTAGGCCATTTTTATACCCTATCCCATAGGGGTATATTAGTTTTGATAATTAGTTTGTAACATAGAGAAATAATTTTGCTACATATACCTCAAAGTATATGGATCGACTCAGAATCGCTAGCTGAGTCGATTAAGCCATGTCTGTCTGTCTGTCCGTCCGTCCGTCCGTCTGTGCGTCGCCGATTTTTAGGCCTTAAATTTTGAGCTAGGATAATGAAATTTGGTATATAGGATCCTCGTCTCTGCCTACAGAACAAGTGTAAACATTTTTGAAATCCGCCCACTGCCACGCCCTCTTTTAAGAAAAACTCAGTTTTTGACCAAACCGTAAGGTATTTAAAAAAAGTTTCTGAACAACATATTTAGACAATATTAATATCTATATTTCGTCCATATAAAGTTTTTTGCCACGCCCACTTTTTGGGGGCGTTTTCAATTAAAAACTGTTTTCGGTCAAATTTTAAATTTTTTGAAAAAAATTTTGATGCAGAATCATTAACATTATTAATATGAAAATTTCGTCTATATACCATTTTAACCCACGTCCATTTTTTGGGGGCGTTTTTATATAAAACCATTTTTATACACTACCCCATAACATATGCAGGAGAAAACCTTGTCTTTTGTAGAACCGTAAAATTGTTTTGTAAGGAGTCTGAAGAATTTGTTGTCACTATATCATTTTTTCTATTTTATCCACATCGTGTTTTTAGACATGCCCACTTTTTTGGGGATTTTAGTTTTATGGATAGGATGGGATAGGGTATTCAACGATCCGCACAGTGGACTGTAGCCTTCTCATATGTTTATACCCTATCCCATAGGGGTATATTAGTTTTGATACTTAGTTTGTAACATAGAGAAATAATTTTGCTACATATACCTCAAAGTATATGGATCGACTCAGAATCGCTAGCTGAGTCGATTAAGCCATGTCTGTCTGTCCGTCCGTCCGTCCGTCCGTCCGTCCGTCCGTCCGTCCGTCCGTCCGTCTGTACGTCACCGATTTTTAGGCCTTAAATTTTGAGCTAGGATAATGAAATTTGGTATATAGGATCCTCGTCTCTGCCTACAGAACAAGTGTAAAAATGTTTGAAATCCGCCCACTGCCACGCCCCCTTTTAAGAAAAACTCAGTTTTTGACCAAACCGTAAGGAATTTTAAAAAAGTTTCTGAACAACATATTTAGACAATATTAATATCTATATTTCGTCCATATAAAGTTTTTTGCCACGCCCACTTTTTGGGGGCGTTTTCAATAAAAAACTGTTTTCGGTCAAATTTTAAATTTTTCGAAAAAAATTTTGATGCAGAATCATTAACATTATTAATATGAACATTTCGTCTATATACCATTTTAACCCACGCCCACTTTTTGGGGGCGTTTTTATATAAAAACCATTTTTATACACTACCCCATAACATATGCAAGAGAAAACCTTGTCTTATGTAGAACCGTTAAAGTGTTTTGTAAGCAGTCTGAAGAATTTGTTGTCACTATATCATTTTTTCTATTTATCCACATCGTGTTTTTAGCCATGTCCCCTTTTTTGGGGATTTTAGTTTTATGGATAGGATGGGATAGGGTATTCAACGATCCGCACAGCGGATTGTAGCCTTCTCATATGTTTTTTGTTTGCTTTTAGCCATGTTAATAACGGTACCTGCCATATAAAAATTACACATAAACTCAATTTTCTCGAAAACGGCTCTAACGATTTTGATTAAACTTTATATATACTATAACCATATTAGTTCCAACAAAACTGCATACCCAGTTTTTTCGAGAAAATCCATATAACGGATTTTGTCATTTAGGCCATATAAAGAAAATTGTTAATTTCTCGCAAAATATTATGTCAAATTGAATGAAATTTAATATATATACTACTATTACAGCTTGAAACAATTCCACATAATTAGTTTTAGCCAAACTATCACTAAACGGAATTTTCGGTTTTGGCCAAAAAAGGCAAATCATTATTATTCACATTGACATCGATTCGATTCAAATTTCGCAGTAAACATACGTATAAATACATTTTGACATTATTTATATCATTTAAGCATCAATAATCAAAATGCTTATGATTTGATCTAACGCCCAACTTGCTGTGAAAGAGAAAGTTGCGTACGACCCAGTCGTGCACCCACCACTCGTTTCTATTTTATCCACATCGTGTTTTTAGCCATGCCCACTTTTTTTAGGGATTTTAGTTTTATGGATAGGATGGGATAGGGTATTCAACGATCCGCACAGCGGATTGTAGCCTTTTCATATGTTTATACCCTATCCCATAGGGGGGAATATTAGTTTTGATACTTAGTTTGTAACATAGAGAAATAATTTTGCTACATATACCTCAAAGTATATGGATCGACTCAGAATCGCTAGCTGAGTCGATTAAGCCATGTCTGTCTGTCCGTCCGTCCGTCCGTCCGTCTGTACGTCACCGATTTTTAGGACTTAAATTTTGAGCTAGGATAATGAAATTTGGTATATAGGATCCTCGTCTCTGCCTACAGAACAAGTGTAAACATTTTTGAAATCCGCCCACTGCCACGCCCCCTTTTAAGAAAAACTCAGTTTTTGACCAAACCGTAAGGAATTTTAAAAAAGTTTCTGAACAACATATTTAGACAATAGCAATATCTATATTTCGTCTATTTAAAGTTTTTTGCCACGCCCACTTTGTTGGGGCGTTTTCAATTAAAAACTGTCTTAGGTCAAATTTTAAATTTTTCGAAAAAAATGTTGATGCAGAATCATTAAAATTATTGATATGAACATTTCGTCTATATACCATTTTAATCCACGTCCACTTTTTGGGGGCGTTTTTATATAAAAAACATATGAGAGGCTACAATCCGCTGTGCGGATCGTTGAATACCCTATCCCATCCCATCTTTAAAATAATATCCTCAAAATGTGGGCTTTATGGCGATAAAATACAGAAAATGACATTGTCACAATATATTGCTCAGAGAGTTTATCAAAACCTTTTGTGGTTCGACAAAAAACAACGTTTTTGTATTGCATATGCCTTGGGGTAGTGCATACAAATGGTTTTTGTAGGAAAACGCCAACAAAAAGTGGGCGTGGGTTAAAATGGTCTTCTGACGAAATGTTCATATTAATACTGCCTATGGTTTTGCATCAAAATTTTTTCTAAAATTTTCAAATTTGGCCAAAAAAGGTTTTTTATAGAAAACGCCCCCAAAAAGTGGGCGTGGCAAAAAACTTTGTATTGACGAAATATAGATATTACGATTCTAAAAATATGCTTCTCAGGCACTTTTTTAAAATTCCTTACGGTTTGGCCAAAACCTGAGTTTTTCTTAAAAGGGGGCGTGGCAGTGGGCGGATTTCAAAAATTTTTACACTTGTTCTGTAGGCACGGGCAAGGATCCTATATACCAAATTTCATTATCCTAGCTCAAAATTTAAGGCCTAAAAATCGGTGACTTACAGACGGACGGACGGACGGACGGACGGACAGACAGACATGGCTTAATCGACTCAGCTAGCGATTCTGAGTCGATCCATATACTTTGAGGTATATGTAGCTAAATTATTTGTCTATGTTACAAACAAAGTATCAAAACTAATATACCCCTATGGGACGTCCATACAAAGTTTTTTGCCACGCCCACTTTTTGGGGGCGTTTTTTTTGAGGTAGGATCCTCGTCCGTGCCTACAGAACAAGTGTAAAAATTTTTGTAATCCGCCCACTGCCACACCCCCTTTTAAGAATAACTCAGTTTCTGAACAAAATATTTAGACAATCTTAATATTTATAGTACGTCTATATAAAGTTTTTGCCAAAATGTTTGATGCAGAATCATTAACAATATTGATATGAACATTTCGTCTATATACCATTTTAACCCACGCCCACTTTTCGCGGGCGTTTCTATAGAAAAACCATTTTAAGACTATACCCCATAACATAATGCAGGAGAAAACCTTGTCTTTTGTAGAACCGTAAACGTGTTTTGTTACCAGTCTGAAGAATTTGTTGTCACTATATCAATTTTTCTATTTTATAAACATCGTGTTTTTAGCCATGCCCACTGTTTGGGGATTTTAGTTTTAGAGATGGGATGGGATAGGGTATTCAATATTCCGCACAGCGGATTGTAGCCTTCTCATATGTTTTCTCCTGCATATGTTATGGGGTAGTGTATAAAAATGGTTATACCCTATCCCATAGGGGTATATTAGTTCTGATACATTGTTTGTAACATAGAGGAATAATTTAGCTAGGTATACTTCAAAGTATATGGATCGACTCAGAATCGCTAGCTGAGTCGATTTAGCAATGTCTGTCTGCCCGTCCGTCCGTCTGTCTGTTCCTCACCGATTGTTGGGCCTTAAATTTTGAGCTAGGATAATGAAATTCGGTATATAGAATCCTTGTGCGTGCCACCAGAACAAGTGTAAACATTTTTGAAATCCGCTCACTGCCACGCCCCCTTTTTAGGAAAACGTATTTTTTGGCCAAACCATTAAGAATTTTAACAAAAATGTCTGAGCAGCATATTTAGAGAATCATAATATCTATATTTCATCAATATAGTTTTTTGCCACGCCCACTTTTTGGGGGCGTTTTTTATAAAAAAAAACGTTTTCTAGCCAAATTTTAAAATTTTCGAAAAAAAATTTGAACAACAATCATTGGTAGTATTAATATGAATATTTCGTCTATAGACCATTTTAACCCACGCCCACTTTTTGGGGGCGTTTTCTTACAAAAACCGAAAGTATACCCTACCCCATAGCATATGCTGGAGAAAAACGATGTTTTTTGTAAAACAACAAAAGATTCTGATAAAGTGTTTGACCAATATATTGTGACAATGTCATTTTCTATATTATAGGCCCATCAGGCCCACTTTTTGGAGATATTAATTTAAGGTATGGGATGGGATAGCGTATTCAACGATCCGCACAGCGGATTGTAGCCTTCTCATATGTTTATACCCTATCCCATAGGGGTATATTAGTTTTGATACATAGTTTGTAACAGAGAGAAATAATTTAGCTACATATACCTCAAAGTATATGGATCAACTCAGAATCGATAGCTGAGTCGATTTAGCCATGTCTGTCCGTCAGTCCGTACGTCACCAGTTATTGGGCCTTAAATTTTGAGTGAGAAGGATGAAATTTTGTACACTTGCTCTTTGTTGCTCCCAGCAGAACAAGTGTAAACATTTTTGAAATCCGCCCACTGCCACGCCTCCTTTTTAGAAAAACGTATTTTTTGGATAAACCATAAGGAATTTCGAAAAACTTTCTGAACATCATATTTACAGAATCTGAGTATCTGTATTTCGTTGTTATAAAGTTTTTTGCCACGCCCACTTTTTGGGGGCGTTTTTAATAAAAAAACGTTTTTCGGTCAAATTTTCAAATTTTCGAAAAAACTTTTGATGCAGAATCATTAGTAATATAAATATGAACATTTCGTCTATAGACCATTTTAACCCACGCCTACTTTTTGGGGGCGTTTTTATATAAACACGATTTTTTTACACTACCCCATAACATATGCAGGAGAAAACCTTGTCGTTTGTAGAACCGTAAAAGTTTTTTAAAAGCAGTCTGAAGAATTTGTTTTCACCATTTCCTTTTCTTTATTTTATTCACAACGTGTTTGTAGCCATGTCCACTTTTTGGGGATTTTAGTTTACAGATAGGATGGGATAGGGTATTCAACGATCCGCACAGTGGATTGTAGCCTTCTCATATGTTTTTCCTCTACAGTTTTACAGTTCGGAAAGTGTGTGCTTAAAAGAATGTTCAGGGTTTCAGCGGTTATTCTGTCCATTCATTTGCTGAAGTTTTGAGAAAACCTGGGCTGCTTGCTTCTTTTGATAGTATCTTCCTCAATCTGGCAGATTCATTGTTTTCCTCGATACTGCTGCAGATTTCTTTCCAAGCCTTTCTTCTGGCTGTTCTGATCTCTTTTTTGAATTTGCAGAGGCTGGTTCTATAAGAGTGCCAGTCTGTTTCTACGTTTGACCTTTTTGCCACTTTGAAGAGTTCTCTCGTTGCGCTGTGTTGGCTGGAAAGTTCCCTAGACCACCAGTGTTTGTTTCTTATGCTTTTTTGTATTTTTCTTAGTGGGCACGCTTTTGAAAAAGCATTCTTAAAAACTGTGACGAGTTCGTTGACGTTTGTGTCAACATCTGTTTGGTTACGGTTCTACAAACACAAGCTTTTTCTCCTGCAGATGTTATGGGGTAGTGTATAAAAATGGTTTTTGTTGGAACTAATATGCTCATAGTATATATAAAGTTTTCGAGAAAATTGAGGTTATGTGTAATTGTTATGTCGCAGGTACAGTTAATAACATGGCTAAAAGCAAACAAAAAATGGCCTAGAATTATGACCAAAAGAAATTTGGATACGAAATTTGAAGAAAATCGGCCAAGCCGTTAAGGCTGGGGAGACCGTTACGGACAGATGGACCGACGGACCGACGGACGGAATTCCGAAAACCACTTTTTTAAGCTCCGCTATCATCGTTATGTTAAAATCAATCAAAATCTCGAGGTCGAAAATTTTCACGAAAACAATATCTTTCTCTTTGTAAGAGAAAGTTAAAAAGTGTCTGAAAAGCATATATAGAGAATCATAATATCTATATTTCGTTAATATAAAGTTTTTTGCCACGCCCACTTTTTGGGGGCGTTTTAAAAAAAAAACCTTTTTTAGTCAAATTTTAAAAATTTCGAAAAAACTATTGATGCACAATCATTGGTAGTATTAGTGTGAACATTTTGTCAATAGACCATTTTAACCCACGCCCACTGGTTGGGGGCGTTTTCTTACAAAAACCATATGTATTCCCTACCCCAAGGCATATGCAATAGAAAATCGTACATTTTTAAAATCCGCCCACTGCCACGCCCCTTTTTTTAGAAAAACGTTTTTTTTGGCCAAACGATAGAGAATTTTGAAAATTGTCTGAACAAGAAATTTAGACAATCCTTAAATCTGTATTTTGTTCATACAAAGTTTTCTGCCACACTCACTTTTTGGGGGCGTTTTCAGTAGCAATCGGGTTTTGGTCAAATTTTAAAGAAATTCGAAAAAACTTTCGATGCAAATACTTCCGTAATGGCAATATAAACATTTCTTCTATAGATCACCTTAACCCCCGCCCACTTTTTGTATGTGTTTTTCCAAAAACCGAGTTTTATACTCTATACCATCGAATATGCCATAGACACAGGTGTATATAAGTCCGACCTAACGTTGTAAGTTTTTAGGATACTAAAATTTAGTATGTGAGTTCCTTGCCCATGCCTACAGTACAATTGTTAATATTTTCAAAATCCGCCCACTGCCACGCCCACTTTTCAGAAAAACGATTTTTTGATCGAACAATATATTTAGACAATATAACTGTCAATAATTCATTCATAAAAAAATTTTGTCACCTCCATCTTTTGGGGTCGTTTTTATACCCTATCCCATAGGGGGGTATATTAGTTTTGATACTTAGTTTGTAACATAGAGAAATAATTTTGCTACATATACCTCAAAGTATATGGATCGACTCAGAATCGCTAGCTGAGTCGAATTAGCCATGTCTGTCTGTCCGTCCGTCCGTCCGTCCGTCCGTCCGTCTGTCTGTTAGTCAGCGGTTTTTGGGCCTTAAATTTTGAGCTAGGATAATGAAATTTGGTATATAGGATCCTCGTCCGTGCCACCAGAAAAAGTGTAAAAATTTTTGAAATCCGCCCACTGCCACGCCCCCTTTTTAGGAAAACTTATTTATTGGCCAAACCGTAGGGAACTTCAAAAAAGTGTCTGAGTAGCATATTTAGCCAATCTTAATATCTATATTTCGTTCATACAAAGTTTTTTGCCACGCCCACTTTTTGGGGGCGTTTTAAGCAAAAAACGCTTTGTGTCCAATTTTTAAAACTTTCGAAAAAAAATTTTGATGCAAATACTTCCGAAATGGTAATATAAACATTTTGTCCATAGATCATTTTCACCTACGCCCACATTTTGGGGGCGTTTTCTTACAAAAACCATTTGTATACCCCATCCCAAGGCATTAGCAATAGAAATACGTTGTTTTTTGTCGAACCACACAAGATTTTGAGAAACTGTCTGAGCAATATATTGTGACAATGTCATTTTCTGTATTTCATCGCCATAAGGCCTATATTTTGAGGATATTAATTTAAAGGATGAGATGGGATAGGGTATTCAACGATCCGCATAGCGGATTGTAGCCTCTTATATGTTTTTCTATAAAATTATCCTAAATTTCTTAATTATATAATAAATTCATTTGGTCCCTACACATATATAACTTTTTACCTTATATCTATACACCTATTTACATACAAACAAAAATTTACTTAATTACCTAATTATAAAACCTAACCCCTATTTACCTACTTTATTCGTATATTGCACAAAACAATACCAATGAGAATACCTACACTATTCAATTAAAACTTAAAATTAAATATACACACAAAGAAAACCTAACATGAATAAAACACCTGAGACATATGAATGGATATGATAATATAATTACAATGGATCGTGTTTAAATTAGTACGCTTCTAAGGTAGTGGTCGTGTAACTGCAGAGTAAGGGTAGTTTCTTTGGGATTACTCTTAATTAAGATTGACAAAGAGTAGTCATGGTGCATCTTGACTCTAGTCGGATGTATTGGGGAGGGAATTGTCCATAATGTTTCGCAACACCTGGAACATCATCAGTGATCTTCGATCATACCCCTCTATTGACTTTCTCATTTCACCCATTCTCTCTTGAATACTTATCTTCTTTCTTTCTCTTCTTCTCTTTTCCTTCTTCCACCATTTACGGAATATTAATAAACCACCAGGCACGATATTACATGTGTGCATAGGGAGGCAGCAAGATCCCACCCCACCGTCGAGCTAACGCCGTGAGATCGCAAGCGTGCCTACTGCTGCCATGGGACTTAGGTCAACCACCACCCTCTTCGAACATCCCACCTAGCTATGACATTACATGCTAGTATATGCTCGTCCTAGCTCGTCGGATGGGGTGGTTCTTGCTGCTTCTGCACTGAACGGTGTTACGCATTTCATGCCACAGATATGGTGTAAGGTTCTGGATAATATTAAAAAGAGAGGCGCAAAAAATTTCTATCCGCATACACGTTTTGCGATAATTTAACTCAATCGTAAAAAAAAACATATGAGAAGGCTACAATCCGCTGTGCGGATCGTTGAATACCCTATCCCATCCTATCCATAAAACTAAAATCCCCAAAAAAGGGGACATGGCTAAAAACACGATGTGGATAAATAGAAAAAATGATATAGTGACAACAAATTCTTCAGACTGCTTACAAAACACTTTAACGGTTCTACATAAGACAAGGTTTTCTCTTGCATATGTTATGGGGTGGTGTATAAAAATGGTTTTTATATAAAAACGCCCCCAAAAAGTGGGCGTGGGTTAAAATGGTATATAGACGAAATGTTCATATTAATAATGTTAATGATTCTACATCAAAATTTTTTTCGAAAAATTTAAAATTTGAACGAAAACAGTTTTTTATTGAAAACGCCCCCAAAAAGTGGGCGTGGCAAAAAACTTTATATGGACGAAATATAGATATTAATATTGTCTAAATATGTTGTTCAGAAACTTTTTTAAAATTCCTTACGGTTTGGTCAAAAACTGAGTTTTTCTTAAAAGGGGGCGTGGCAGTGGGCGGATTTCAAAAATTTTTACACCTGTTCTGTAGGCAGAGACGAGGATCCTATATACCAAATTTCATTATCCTAGCTCAAAATTTAAGGCCTAAAAATCGGTGACGTACAGACGGACGGACGGACGGACGGACGGACAGACAGACATGGCTTAATCGACTCAGCTAGCGATTCTGAGTCGATTCATATACTTTGAGGTATATGTAGCAAAATTATTTCTCTATGTTACAAACAAAGTATCAAAACTAATATACCCCTATGGGATAGGGTATAAACATATGAGACGGCTACAATCCACTGTGCGGATTGTTGAATACCATATCCCATCCTATCTGTAAAACTAAAATCCCCAAAAAAGTGGGCATGGCTAAAAACACGATGTGGATAAAATAAAAAACATATGAGAGGCTACAATCCGCTATGCGGATCGTTGAATACCCTATCCCATCCCATCCTTTAAATTAATATCCTCAAAATATAGGCCTTATGGCGATGAAATACAGAAAATGACATTCTCACAATATATTGCTCAGACAGTTTCTCAAAATCTTGTGTGGTTCGACAAAAAACAACGTATTTCTATTGCTAATGCCTTGGGATGGGGTATACAAATGGTTTTTGTAAGAAAACGCCCCCAAAATGTGGGCGTAGGTGAAAATGATCTATGGACAAAATGTTTATATTACCATTTCGGAAGTATTTGCATCAAAATTTTTTTCGAAAGTTTTAAAATTTTGACAAAAAACGTTTTTTACTAAAAACGCCCCCAAAAAGTGGGTGTGGCAAAAAACTTTGTATGAACGAAACATAGATATTAGGATTGTCTAAATATGCTACTCAGACACTTTTTTAAAATTCTTTACGGTTTGGCCAAAAAAAAAGTTTTCCTAAAAAGGGGGCGTGGCAGTGGGCGGATTTCAAAAATTTTTACACTTGTTCTGGTGGCACGGACGAGGATCCTATATACCAAATTTCATTATCCTAGCTCAAAATTTAAGGCCCAAAAACCGCTGACGAACAGACAGACGGACGGACGGACGGACGGACAGACAGACATGGCTAATTCGACTCAGCTAGCGATTCTGAGTCGATCCATATACTTTGAGGTATATGTAGCAAAATTATTTCTCTATGTTACAAACTAAGTATCAAAACTAATATACCCCTATGGGATAGGGTATAAACATATGAGAGGCTACAATGCGCTATGCGGATCGTTGAATACCCTATCCCATCCCATCCTTTAAATTAATATCCTCAAAATATAGGCCTTATGGCGATGAAAAACAGAAAATGACATTGTCACAATATATTGCTCAGACAGTTTCTCAAAATCTTTTGTGGTTCGACAAAAAACAACGTATTTCTATTGCTAATGCCTTGGGATGGGGTATACAAATGGTTTTTGTAAGAAAACGCCCCCAAAATGTGGGTGTAGGTGAAAATGATCTATGGACAAAATGTTTATATTACCATTGCGGAAGTATTTGCATAAAATTTTTTTTCGAAAGTTTTAAAATTTGGACAAAAAACGTTTTTTACTAAAAACGCCCCCAAAAAGTGGGCGTGGCAAAAAACTTTGTATGGACGAAATACAGATATTAGGATTGTCTAAATATGTTGCTAACACACTTTTTTTTATATTCCTTACGGTTTGGCTTAAAACTAAGTTTTTTCTAAAAGGGGGCGTGGCAGTGGGTGGATTTTAAAAAAATTTACACTGGTTCTGGTGACTCGGCCAAGGATCCAATATACCAAATTTCATTATCCTAGCTCAAAATTTAAGGCCCAAAAATCGGTGACGAACAGACAGACGGACGGACGGACGGACAGACAGACATGGCTAATTCGACTCAGCTAGCGATTCTGAGTCGATCCATATACTTTGAGGTATATGTAGCTAAATTATTTCTCTATGTTACAAACTAAGTATCAAAACTAATATACCCCTATGGGATAGGGTATAAACATATGAGAAGGCTACAATCCGCTGTGCGGATCGTTTAATACCCTATCCCATCCCATCCTTAAAATTAATATCCCCAAAAGATGGTCTTTATGGTCATAAAGCATGGAAAATGACGTTGTTACAACATATTGTTCCGAAGGTTTATCAAATTCTTTTATGGTTCGACAAAAAACAACGTTTTACTTGCATATGCCTTGGGGTAGGGCATACAAATGGTTTTTGTAAGAAAACGCCCCCAAAAAGTGGACGTGGGTTGAAATGGTCTATAGACGAAATGTTGGTATTAATACTGCCAATGATTGTGCATCAAAATTTTTTTCGAAAATGTTAAAATTTGACCAAAAACATTTTTTATAAAAACGCCCCAAAAAGTGGGCGTGGCAAAAAACTTTGTATGGACGAAATATAGATATTAGGATTGTCTAAATATGTTGCAAACACACTTTTTTGAAATTCCTTACGGTTTGGCTTAAAACTACGTTTTTTCTAAAAGGGGGCGTGGCAGTGGGCGGATTTTATATACTTTGAGGTATATGTAGCTAAATTATTTCTCTATGTTACAAACTAAGTATCAAAACTAATATACCCCTATGGGATAGGGTATAATAAAACATATGAGAAGGCTACAGTCCGCTGTGCGGATCGTTGAATACCCTATCCCATTCCATCCGTTAAACTACTGTCACCAGAATGTGGACATGGCTTTAAACACGATGGGGATTAAACATAGAAAATCACATTGTCACAACAAATTGTACGGTTCTTGAAAAGACATGGTTTTTCTGCTGCATATGTTATGGGGTAGTGTATAAAAATGGGTTTTATATAAAAACGCCGCCAAAAAATGGGCGTGGTTTAAAATGGTCTATAGACGAAATGTTCATATTAATATTACTAATGATTATGCATCAACATTTTTTTCAAAAATTTTAACATTTGACCAAAAAACGTTTTATATTAAAAACGCCCTTAAAAAGTGGCGTGGCAAAAACATTCAAATAGTTTTTGTATGAAAACGCCCCCAAAATGTGGGTGTAGGTTAAAATGGTCTATTGACGAAATGTCCATATTAATACTACCAATGATGGTACATCAACATTTTTTTTCGAAAATTTTAAAATTTGACCGAAAAAAAAACGCCCCAAAAGTGGGCGTGGCAAAAAACTTTATACTGACGAAATATAGATATCACGATTCTCTAAATAACCTGCTCAGACACTTTTTTAATTTTTTTATGGTTTGGCCAAAAAATACGTTTTTCTAAAAATGGGGAGTGGCAGTGGGCGGATTTAAAAATGTTTACACTTGTTCTGCTGGGAGCAACAAAGACCACGTGTTCCAAATTTCATCCTTCTAGCTCAAAATTTAAGGCCCAAAAACTGGTGACATACGGACGGACGGACAGACGGACGGACAGACATGGCTAAATCGACTCAGTTTTCGATTCTGAGTCGATCCATATACTCTGAGGTATATGTAGCTAAATTATTTCTCTATGTTACAAACTATGTGTCAAAACTAATATACCCCTATGGGATAGGGTATAAAGACCAAAAAAAACATATGAGAGGCTACAATGCGCTATGCGGATCCTTGAATACCCTATCCCATCCCATCCTTTAAATTAATATCCTCAAAATATAGGCCTTATGGCGATGAAAAACAGAAAATGACATTGTCACAATATATTGCTCAGACAGTTTCTCAAAATCTTTTGTGGTTCGACAAAAAACAACGTATTTCTATTGCTAATGCCTTGGGATGGGGTACATAAATGGGTTTTGTAAGAAAACGCCCCCAAAATGTGGGTGTAGGTAAAAATGATCTATGGACATAATGTTTATATTACCATTGCGGAAGTATTTGCATCAAATTTTTTTTCGAAAGTTTTAAAATTTGGACAAAAAATGTTTTTTTACTAAAAACGCCCCCAAAAAGTGGGCGTGGCAAAAAACCTTGTATGGACGAAATATAGATATTAGGATTGTTTAAATATGTTGCTAACACACTTTTTTGAAATTCCTTACGGTTTGGCTTAAAACTACGTTTTTTCTAAAAGGGGGCGTGGCAGTGGGTGGATTTTAAAAATTTTTACACTTGTTCTGGTGACTCGGCCAAGGATCCTATATACCAAATTTCATTATCCTAGCTCAAAATGTAAGGCCCAAAAATCGGTGACGAACAGACAGACGGACTGACGGACGGACGGACGGACAGACAGACATGGCTAATTCGACTCAGCTAGCGATTCTGAGTCGATCCATATACTTTGAGGTATATGTAGCTAAATTATTTCTCTATGTTACAAACTAAGTATCAAAACTAATATACCCCTATGGGATAGGGTATAAACATATGAGAGGCTACAATCCGCTGTGCGGATCGTTGGATACCCTATCCCATCCCATCGTTATTATAAATATCGTCAAAATATAGGCCCTATGGCGATGAAATACAGAAAATGACATTGTCACAATATATTGCTCAGACAGTTTATCAAAATCTTTTGTGGTTCGACAAAAAACAACGTATTTCTAGTGCTAATGCCTTGGGAAGGTGTATACAAATGGTTTTTGTAAGAAAACGCCCCCAAAATGTGGGCGTAGGTGAAAATAATCTATGGACAAAATGTTTATATTACCATTGCGGAAGTATTTCCTCAAAAATTTTTTCGAAAGTTTTAAAATTTGGACAAAAAGCGTATTTTACTAAAAACGCCCCCAAAAAGTGGGCGTGGCAAAAAACTTTGTAAAGACGAAATATAGATATTGGGATTGTCTAAATATACTGCTCAGACACTTTTTTGAAATTCCTTACGGTTTGGCTTAAAACTACGTTTTTCTAAGAGGGGGCGTGGCAGTTGGCGGATTTCAAAAATTTTTACACTTGTTCTGCTTCGTCGGCCAGAGAGTCTATAAACCAAATTTCAACACTCTAGCTCAAAATTTAAGGCCCAAAAATCGGTGACACACAGACGGACGGACGGACAGACAGACATGGCTTAATCGACTCAGCTAGCGATTCTGAATCGATCCATATACTTTGAGGTATATGTATCGAAATTATTTCTCTATGTTACAAACTTAATGTCAAAACTAATATACCCCCTATGGGATAGGGTATAAAAACATATGAGAGGCTACAATCCGCTGTGCGGCTCGTTGAATATCCTATCCCATCCCACCTTAAAATGAATATCCTCAAAATATAGGCCTCATGGCGACGAAATACAGAAAATGACATTGTCACAATATATTGCTCAGACAGTTTATCAAAATCTTTTGTGGTTCGACAAAAAACAACGTATTTCTATTGCTAATGCCTTGGGATGGGGCAATCAAATGGTTTTTGTAAGAAAACGCCCCCAAAATGTGGGCGTAGGTGAAAATGATCTATAGACAAAATATTTATATTACCATTGCGGAAGTATTTGCATCAAAAATTTTTTCGAAAGTTTTAAAATTTGGACGAAAAGCGTTTTTTGCTTAAAACGCCCCCAAAAAGTGGGCGTGGCAAAAAACTTTGTATGGACGAAATATAGATATTAGGATTGTCTAAATATGCTGCTCAGACAGTTTTTTGATATTCCTTACCGTTTGGCTTTTAACTACGTTTTTCTTAAAGGGGGCGTGGCAGTGGGCGGATTTCAAAAATTTTTACACTTGTTCTGCTTCGTCAGCCAAAGAGTCTATTTACCAAATTTCAACACTCTAGCTCAAAATTTAAGGCCCAAAAATCGGTGACACACAGACGGACGGACGGTCGGACGGACGGACGGACAGACAGACATGGGTTAATCGACTCAGCTAGCGATTCTGAATCGATCCATATACTTTGAGGTATATGTATCGAAATTATTTCTCTATGTTACAAACTTAATGTCAAAACTAATATACCCCCTATGGGATAGGGTATAAAAACATATGAGAAGGCTACAATCCGCTGTGCGGATCGTTGAATACCCTATCCCATCCTATCCATAAAACTAGAATCCCCAAAAAAGTGGGCATGGCTAAAAACACGATGTGGATAAAATAAAAAAAATGATATAGTGACAACAAATTCTTCAGGCTGCTTACAAAACACTTTTACGGTTCTACCAAAGACAAGGTTTTCTCCTGCATATGTTATGGGGTAGTGTATAAAAATGGTTTTTATATAAAAACGCCCCCAAAAAGTGGGCGTGGGTTAAAATGGTATAAGGACGAAATGTTCATATTAATAATGTTAATGATTCTGCATCAAATTTTTTTTCGAAAAATTTAAAATTTGACCGAAAACAGTTTTTTATTGAAAACGCCCCCAAAAAGTGGGCGTGGCAAAAAATTTTATATGAACGAAATATAGATATTACGATTCTGTAAATAAGCTGTTCAGACACTTTTTTAAAATTCTTTACGGTTTTGCCAAAAATTACGTTTTTCTAAAAAGGGGGCGTGGCAGTGGGCGGATTTCAAAAATGTTTACACTTGTTCTGGTGACTCGGACAAGGATCCTATATACCAAATTTCATTATCCTAGCTCAAAATTTAAGGCCCAAAAATCGGTGACGAACATACAGACGGACGGACGGACACACGGACGGACGGACGGACGGACGGACGGACGGACGGACGGACAGACAGACATGGCTAATTCGACTCAGCTAGCGATTTTGAGTCGATCCATATACTTTGAGGTATATGTAGCAAAATCATTTCTCTATGTTACAAACTATGTATCAAAACTAATATACCCCCCTATGGGATAGGGTATAAACATATGAGAGGCTACAATCCGCTGTGCGGCTCGTTGAATACCCTATCCCATCCCACCTTAAAATGAATATCCTCAAAATATAGGCCTCATGGCGACGAAATACAGAAAATGACATTGTCACAATATATTGCACAGACAGTTTATCAAAATCTTTTGTGGTTCGACAAAAACCAACGTATTTCTATTGGTAATGCCTTGGGATGGGGTATACAAATGGTTTTTGTAAGAAAACGCCCCCAAAATGTGGGCGTAGGTGAAAATGATCTATAGACAAAATATTTATATTACCATTGCGGAAGTATTTGCATCAAAAATTTTTTCGAAAGTTTTAAAATTTGGACGAAAAGCGTTTTTTGCTAAAAACGCCCCCAAAAAGTGGGCGTGGCAAAAAACTTTGTATGGACGAAATATAGATATTAGGATTGTCTAAATATGCTGCTCAGACAGTTTTTTGAAATTCCTTACCGTTTGGCTTTTAACTACGTTTTTCTTAAAGGGGGCGTGGCAGTGGGCGGATTTCAAAAATTTTTACACTTGTTCTGCTTCGTCAGCTCAAAATTTAAGGCCCAAAAATCGGTGACACACAGACGGACGGACGGTCGGACGGACGGACGGACAGACAGACATGGGTTAATCGACTCAGCTAGCGATTCTGAATCGATCCATATACTTTGAGGTATATGTATCGAAATTATTTCTCTATGTTACAAACTTAATGTCAAAACTAATATAACCCCCTATGGGATAGGGTATAAACATGAGAAGGCTACAATGCGCTGTGCGGATCGGTGAATACCCTATCCCATCCCATCCTTAAAATTAATATCTCCAAAAAGTGTGCTTTATTAGCCTATAATATAGAAAATGACATTGTCACAACATATTGTTTATTGTTTATCAGAATCTTTTGTTGTTTGACAAAACACATAGTTTTCCTCCTGCATATGCTATGGGGTAGGGTATACAAACGGTTTTTGTAAGAAAACGCCCCCAAAAAGTGGGTGTGGGCTTAAATGATCTATAGTCGAAATGCTAATAGTAATATTACTAATTATTCTGCATCAAAATTTTTTTCGAAAATTTTACCGTCAAACGTTTTTTTATTAAAAACGCCCCCAAAAAGTCGGCTTGGTAAAAAACTTAATATATATAGATATTACGATTGTCTAACTATGTTCCTCAGACACTTTTTTAAAGTTCCTTACGGTTTGGCCAAAAACTACGTTTTTCTGAAATGGGGCGTGGCAGTGGGCGGATTTCAAAAATGTTTACACTTGTTCTGCTGGGAGCAACAAAGACCACGTGTGCCAAATTTCAT
Organism: Rhingia campestris; assembly: GCA_932526625.1. Lineage (NCBI taxonomy): Eukaryota > Metazoa > Arthropoda > Insecta > Diptera > Syrphidae > Rhingia > Rhingia campestris. Next base: position 128,176,088 of record OW052182.1, on the reverse strand, counting down.
CATTATAGCTTTAAATTTAAGGTCCAAAAACTGGTGACGTACGGACGGACAGACATGGCTAAATCGACTCAGTTTTCGATTCTGAGTCGATCCATATACTTTGAGGTATATGTAGCTTAATTATTTCTCTATATTACAAACTATGTATCAAAACTAATATACCCCTATGGGATAGGGTATAAACACTTAACCAGATATCCTGATTGCAAATGGGAAATATATTTAATATCATCAAACGCAAAATAAATACATATAAATACGAAAGATACGTGAAATAGTTTCAGACATAACGTCCCTACCAGTATAAACCGCCCATTTACCAGAAACTTTTTTTTTAAAATGTAATAAAATCGGTTTGTTATTCATTGGGCAAACACTTATGGATGTCTGGTAGGATATGATGTGAAATTACGTACATACCTTGTCAGACGTCTCCCGAATTACGTGCAAATTTATCCAAAGTATCTGAAGACTTCGGGATCTTATACCCGTTCGAGAATATTCGATATGTGTACACTGCGGACAATTATATTTTTCGAACACGTTTGGCGTTATTTTTTTCACTTAGGTCTACCCGCAAGCAATACGTTTCACGTACCTACACGTTATCAATTGTTGGCACTTTTTTATACTCTTTGTCGGAATTATAATATAAATATATATATATGTTTATTTAAATAAACATATGTTTATTTAAATATGTTAAACTTTTTAGTTGTTGATGTTATCGGCACACATTGGGAACATGGTATTTCGCAATCACATCAAATGTGTAAACACTTGAAAGCAACGAAAGAGCGAGCTAGTTAGATATGTTAATGACTACACACAGATTTCGATGATGGAGAGAGGAAACACTTCTAGGGGGGTGAACTCTTTAATATTTTTGGATATCCTTTTTATTTATTTTCTTATTAATTTATTTTTTTATTGCAAGATACCTACTAAAACAAATTTAAGGCAACAGCTAAAATCACACTCCAGTTATTCTAAAATTGGTATCGGATAGATTCGAATTTTTTCCGCTAAGAACAACTTCAACACAGCATCTGATTCGAATCGTTAACCGAGAGTAACTAAATATATGACACGAATGCGTTTAACTTAAAAAATATTTGTTGAATCTGTTTGGGCCAGCCCCAGCATCTCTTAGCTAGATAAAAAAAAGTTAGAAAGCACCACATTGAGTGCGAGTGAAAGCTAGGGGGGTGAATTTAACATCTGAAAGGATAAGAGCTTTCCTACTATTATTGTGATTTAAAAGTATAAATCTTTACCTTGTGCGAGTGCGAGTACTCTCCAAAAGAGGTGTAATCGTTGAAAAAATACAGGGAAATTCAACGAGAAAAGAGTGAGCTTTCGCTCACTGATAGTTTTTTTGGTTGTAATGACCTATTGTCCAAATTTATCTTAGCAATTAAGTTGCAGAAGTAGGTAAAATATTGTCGAACTCGAAAAATTGCTGAACGTTCCGGACACAATACGCTGTGCGGAAGATCAAAACCCTATCCCATCCTATTTTTTAAAATTAATATCCCCAAAATGTGGGCTTATGGCGATGAAATATAGAAAATGAAAGTGGGCGTGTGTCTAAATGATTTATATACGAAATGTTCATATTATCATAACTAATGATCTTGCATTGAAAGTTTTTTCTAATATTTTAAAATTCTACCGAAAAACTTTTTTCTGAAAACTCGCTCCAAAATATAGATATTGAGATTCTCTAAACATATTGTTCAGATACCTAACCCCTTCGGGTTAGGGGTCAGAATATACACGACAATATAGATTCTTACGTAAAATGCCAATGGCTTTTGGCAGAAACATGAATTATTTATGCAAGAAAAAGATATCGACGTCTGTTTAATATCCAAAATTCACGCAAAGAGTAAGAGTAATTCTAATTTAAAGATTAAAGGTTACCTTAAATATCATGCTCTACATCCATCAAATAAGGCTAGAGTGTATCGAACACTGGATTGATTTTAAATTAGAAGCCAACGAAATGCACGTTTGCTTTATACAAGTCAAACGCAGATAATCCATTCTGAAGATATATACTATTTACTGTGGTGGGCAGATGCAAGGCTGAGAAAATTAACTTTGCTTAATTTCCTTGGAAGAGGGCTCAGTGGCGCGATTGTTAGTGCGATGAACTGCCTCGCAGTAGGTCTGGGTTCAATTTCCAACCGTAGCAACACCTAAATGATTTTTCACTGGCCCTTATAGCTTATCTTAACTTAGCCGTTCGGAGTCGACTTAAAACAGGAGGTCCCGCCATCGTGCAAGAAATACACACGCACACATGAATGGTTGTGCGAAAGCTAGGCCCTGGGTACTAACGAGCCTGTTGCGCCAAAAATTTGTAAATGTATTTTTTTTTTCAATTTCCTTGGATAGAGTTTTGTCATCGGAGGGGACCTTAAACAAAACATATGAGAAGGCTACAATCCGCTGTGCGGATCGTTGAATAACCTATCCCATCCCATCCTTAAAATTAACATCCTTAAAATGTAGGCTTTATGGCCATGAAATACAGAAAATTACATTATCGCAACATATTGTTCAGACAGTTTATCAAACCTTTTGTGGTTCGACAAAAAACAACGTATTGCTATTGCTTATGCCTTGGGATGGGGTATACAAATGGATTTTGTAAGAAAACGACCTCAAAAAGTGGGCGTGGGGGAAAATGATCTAAGGACAAAAATGTTTATTTAATCATTACGGAAGTTTTTGCATCAAAAGTTTATTTTGAACTTTTTAAAATTTGGACAAAAAGCGTTTTTTAATAAAAACGCCACCAAAAAGTGAGCATGGCAAAAAACTTTGGATGTACGAAATATAGACATTAAGATTGTCTAAATATGCTGCCTAGACACTTTTTTAAGTTGGGTGTTGTAGAACGAGGGTAGACTCTGATTGGCGTTAACTTGGCAATGCCCAGTGTTGCAACTCTGACTACACATCAAATGTGCTTATCTTTACCTCCAAGTGGTAACCATCGGGTACTGGTCTCATCCAACCGGATTTGACTTGCTAAACGATAAGTGCGAGTGTTGATAACACGACGAAAAACGGCAACACTATAAACACCCTGGTGAGAATGGCACGGATGAATACCCGGCCTGCTGTCCCAGGCGAACCTAGATTCGGACAACAGGTTGTCTAGGAATTTCAAGGGTTAGTCAGGCCCCTTGAACAGAGATGGTGGCGGATGAACCGAAAGGCCAACGGCAGCGCTCAATCCCGTAGTGGATACTGATGGCCCCGTGTCCTAGGGGTATCTAATAAATTGGAACTGGCCCTCCAGGTTGGGGGTTGTGCTTTGTGTTAACTGCCCACCCACAGAAAAAAAACATGGTTACGAAGCAACCAATAGCCTCGGAAAGGACTGATTTTATTGTTGACGACCCTGCTAAACGAAAAAAGGACAACGACGTTCGTATCTGCACCTGGAATGTGAGAACATTAAACAGGAGAGGTGCAGGCGAACAACTAGCGGAAGCCCTAAACTGCTACAAAGCAGACATTACTGCCATCCAGGAAATACGATGGGATGGGCCGGGCAAAAAGAGGATGAAAAACTGTGACATATACTACGGACCGTGTTATAGTGAGCAGAAACAGCGACTATTCGGATGCGGATTTGTTATAAGTGCCAGACTTAGGCAAGAAGTCTTATGTTTCCAAGACATTAGCGAACGCATAGTAACAATCCGCATCAAGGCCAAATTCGCGAACATAAGCCTTATATGCGCTCACGCTCCGACGGAAGAAAAAGATGATATAGCTAAGGATTGCTTCTACGAGCTCCTCGACAAAACCTATGAGCGACTACCGAAGTACGATGTTAAAATCGTGCTGGGAGATTTTAACGCAAAGGTAGGAAGAGAAGACATCTTTAGAAGTATTGTCGGAAAACATAGCCTACACGACAACACGTCTGCTCACGGACTTAGGCTAATTGATTTCGCTACGGAACGAAATTCCATTATAGCCAGCACACGGTTTCCTCACCTCGATATCCATAAGGTGACATGGCGGTCTCCAGATCAACGAACGGTCAACCAAATTGATCACATTGCGATAGATAAGAGGCACGCATCCAGTATTTTGGATGTCCGAACATCCCGAGGAGCTAACATCGACTCGGATCACTACCTTGTAGCAGCCAAGGTAAGAATACGGATATCCACCACGCCACAACAATCCAGAAATACTGTGAAAAAATTTAATGTCGGAAGACTGCAATCGCAAGAGACCGCCAAGACCTTCGCACAACGCGTATCCCTTAACCTCTCGATTAACATCATACCACCAGCATCGAATGTCGAAGAGCAATGGCAACGATGCCAACAGGCCATTAGATCAGCCGCAACTGATGTGCTAGGTTTCTCGCGGCCACCAGCAAGAAACCCCTGGTTTGATGAGGAATGCCGACAGATGCTCGCAGCCAAGAATGAGGCCTACAAGGCTAAGCTGCAGGTGAAGACGAGAGCTGCCATTGAGCTCTATAGGCAAAGAAGAAGGGAAGAACATCGGCTTTTCAGCAAGAAGAAAAAAGAGCAAGAAAAGTGCGCGATCGAGGATATAGAGAGGTGCCACTCCAGGAACGATGTTCGCAAGTTTTACCAAAGTGTAAAACGTCAAAGCCAAGGATACAAGGCTCGAACAGAATCCTGTCGAGATGAACAAGGAAATATTGTAGTTGAGACACAGTCGATGCTGAGGATATGGAAGAACCACTTCTGCAGACTGTTAAACGGCGATGACGAACAACATTCCGCTGTCAGGCAGAACGAACCATTCAATATTGGCAACGACAGCGAAAACTGCCAACCACCCGACCTGAGTGAAGTGAGGATAGCAATATCTAAACTCAAGCTTAATAAGGCTGCCGGAAATGACGGCCTTCCCGCTGAGCTCTATAAGGCCGGCGGAGATGACTTGGTAAGTAACATCCACCAACTCATAAGCCAAATCTGGTCGGATGAAAATATGCCTGAAGAATGGAACCTCAGCATCGTTGGCCCGATCCACAAAAAAGGAGACCGTCTGAACTGCACCAACTACAGAGGCATAGGTCTCCTCAACATCGCCTACAAGATCCTATCTGCCGTAATATGTGAACGCCTGAAACCGTTTACCAACAACCTGATTGGCCCTTATCAGTGTGGTTTTAGGCCAGGAAAGTCCACAACCGATCAAATTTTCACACTTCGGCAGATCCTGGAAAAACTCAAGAAGTCCAAATTGATACCCACCACCTATTCATCGATTTCAAAGCCGCATATGACAGCATTTATAGAGACGAACTGTACAGAGCCATGTCTAGTTTTGGTATACCGCCCAAACTCGTCCGTTTGTGTAGGATGACGATAGAGAATTCTCGCTCCTCCATCAGGGTCGGTAACGACCTCACCGACACATTCGATACCAAAAAAGGATTTAGGCAAGGCGATGCGCTGTCATGTGACTTCTTTAATCTGATTCTTGAGAGAATTGTGCAAAACTCCAAAGCCAACACCAGAGGCACAATTTTCCAAAAGTCGGTGCAACTACTGGCATACGCTGACGATATTGACATCATTGGTAGGACTCAACGTGATGTCATAGCCACGTTTGCTAGTATAGAGAAGGAAGCGGCGAATTGGGTTTAGCAGTAAATGAGAGTAAGACTAAGTATATGCTGTCATCACGAAAGGACTCACAACATCGACGAATTTGACAGAACGTCACCATTGACAGATATAACTTTGAGGTAGTATGGGACTTTGTCTAACTCGGCTCCGCTATTAACTCTGACAACAACATCTCGTCAGAAATTAAACGAGGAATTACTCTTGCCAACCGCTGTTTCTTCGGGCTAAGAAGGCAATTTGGTAGTAAAGCCCTCACTCGAACTACTAAGGAGACCCTATATAAGACCCTGATCATCCCAGTCCTGCTCTACGGCGCTGAAGCATGGACCGTATCAAAAGCGGATGAAGAAATCCTTGGTAGATTCGAGAGGAAAATTCTTCGAAAAATCTTCGGTCCCGTTTGCGTTGACGGGCTATGGAGACGAAGATTCAACCAAGAACTATACGAGCTGTACAGCGATATGCCCCTGGTCAAAAAACTCCGCATTGGACGTTTAAGATGGCTAGGACATGTAGAACGAATGGACACCAATACTCCGGCTCGCAGAGTCTTCGATTCCCAGCCAGACGTCGGACGCAGTCGAGGAAGACATCGCCTTAAGTGGCGCGCACAAGTGGAAACCGACCTCAACGACCTTGGAGTGCGCAACTGGAGGCAGTTAGCTAAGGACCGGGCTAATTGGAGAGGCATGTTGGTTGAGGCCCAGGTTCATTCCGGATTGTAGCGCCACTTAAGTAAGCAAGTAAGTAAGTAGACACTTTTTATACCCTATTCCATAGGGGTATATTAGTTTTGATACTTAGTTTGTAACATAGAGAAATAATTTTGCTACATATGCCTCAAAGTATATGGATCGACTCAGAATCGCTAGCTGAGTCGATTAAGCCATGTCTGTCTGTCCGTCCGTCCGTCCGTCCGTCTGTACGTCACCGATTTTTAGGCCTTAAATTTTGAGCTAGGATAATGAAATTTGGTACATAGGATCCTCGTCTCTGCCTACAGAACAAGTGTAAAAATTTTTGAAATCCGCCCACTGCCACTCCCCCTTTTAAGAAAAAATCAGTTTTTGACCAAACCGTAAGGAATTTTAAAAAAGTTTCTGAACAGCATATTTAGACAATATTAATATCTATATTTCGTCCATATAAAGTTTTTTGCCACGCCCACTTTTTGGGGGCGTTTTTAATAAAAAACTGTTTTCGGTCAAATTTTAAATTTTTCGAAAAAAATTTGATGCAGAATCATTAACATTATTAATATCAACATTTCGTCTATATACCATTTTAACCCACGCCCACTTTTTGGGGGCGTTTTTATAAAAAAACATATGAGAAGGCTACAATCCGCTGTGCGGATCGTTGAATACCTTATCCCATCCCATCTTTAAAATAATATCCTCAAAATGTCGGCTTTATGGCGATAAAATACAGAAAATGACATTGTCACAATATATTGCTGAGACAGTTTATCCAAACCTTGTGTGGTTCGACAAAAAACAACGTTTTTGTATTGCATATGACTTGGGGAAGGACATACAAATGGTTTTTGTAGGAAATCGCCCCCAAAAAGTGGGCGTGGGTTAAAATGGTCATATTAATACTAGCAATGATAGTGCATCAATATTTTTTTCGAAAATTTTAAAATTTGGCCAAAAAATGTGGGCGTGGCAAAAAACTTTATATTGACGAAATATAGATATAACGATTCTCTAAATATGCTGCTCAGGGGGCGTGTCAGTGGGCGGATTTCAAATTTTTTTACACTTGTTCTGTTGGTACCCAACATAAAACAATAAGAATATCACCAAGAACTCAATTCACATTTCAACACATATCAACTTTATACAAAAACATATGAGAGGCTACAATCCGCTATGCGGATCGTTGAATACCCTATCCCATCCCATCCTTTAAATTAATATCCTCAAAATATAGGCGTTATGGCAATGAAAAACAGAAAATGACATTGTCACAATATATTGCTCAGACAGTTTCTCAAAATCTTTTGTGGTTCGACAAAAAACAACGTATTTCTATTGCTAATGTGGTTCGACAAAAAACAACGTATTTCTATTGCTAATGCCTTGGGATGGGGTATACAAATGGTTTTTGTAAGAAAACGCCCCCAAAATGTGGGCGTAGGTGAAAATGATCTATAGACAAAATGTTTATATTACCATTGCGGAAGTATTTGCATCAAAATTTTTTTCGAAAGTTTTAAAATTTGGACAAAAAAAAATTTTACTAAAAACGCCCCCAAAAAGTGGGCGTGGCAAAAAACTTTGTATGCACGAAATATAGATATTAGGATTGTCTAAATATATTTCTCACACACTTTTATGAAATTCCTTACGGTTTGGCTTAAAACTACGTTTTTTCTAAAAGGGGGCGTGGCAGTGGGCGGATTTTAAAAATTTTTACACTTGTTCTGGTGACTCGGCCAGGGATCCTATATACCAAATTTCATTATCCTAGCTCAAAATTTAAGGCCCAAAAATCGGTGACGAACAGACAGACGGACGGACGGACGGACGGATGGACGGACGGACGGACGGACAGACAGACATGGCTAATTCGACTCAGCTAGCGATTCTGAGTCGATCCATATACTTTGAGGTATATGTAGCAAAATTATTTCTCTATGTTACAAACTAAGTATCAAAACTAATATACCCCCCTATGGGATAGGGTATAAACATATGAGAAGGCTACAATCCGCTGTGCGAATCGTTGAATACCCTATCCCATCCTATCTGTAAAACTAAAATCCCCAAAAAGTGCACATGGCTAAAAATACGATGTGGATAAAATAGAAAAAATGATATAGTGACAACTAAATCTTCAGACTGCTTACAAAACACTTTTACGGTTCTACAAAAGACCAGGTTTTCTCCTTCATATGTTATGGGGTAGTGTATAAAAATGTTTTTTATATAAAAACGCCCCCAAAAAGTGGGCGTGGGTTAAAATGGTATAAAGACGAAATGTTCACATTAATAATGTTAATGATTCTGCATCAAAATTTTTTTCGAAAAATTTAAAATTTGACCGAAAACAGTTTTTTATTGAAAACGCCCCCAAAAAGTGGGCGTGGCAAAAAACATTATATGAACAAAATATAGATATTACCATTCTCTAAATATGCTGTTCAGACACTTTTTTAAAATTCTTTACGGTTTAGCCAAAAATTACGTTTTTCTAAAAAGGGGGCGTGGCAGTTGGCGGATTTCAAAAATTTTTACACTTGTTCTGGTGACTCGGACAAGGATCCTATATACCAAATTTCATTATCCTAGCTCAAAACTTAAGGCCCAAAAATCGGTGACGAACAGACAGACGGACGGACGGACACACGGACGGACGGACGGACGGACGGACGGACGGACAGACAGAAATGGCTAATTCGACTCAGCTAGAGATTCTGAGTCGATCCATATACTTTGAGGTATATGTAGCAAAATTATTTCTCTATGTTACAAACTATGTATCAAAACGAATATACCCCCCTATGGGATAGGGTATAATGAGAAGGCTACACTCCGCTGTGCGTATCGTTGAATACCCTATCCCATCCTATCCATAAAACTAAAATCCCCAAAAAGGGGGCATGGCTAAAACCACGATGTGGATAAAATAGAAAAAATGATATAGTGACAACAAATTCTTCAGACTGCTTACAAAACAATTTTACGGTTCTACAAAAGACAAGGTTTTCTCCTGCATATGTTATGGGGTAGTGTATAAAAATGGTTTTTATATAAAAACGCCCCCAAAAAGTGGGCGTGGGCTAAAATGGTATATAAACGAAATGTTCATATTAAAAATGTTAATGATTCTGCATCAAAATTTTTTTCGAAAAATTTAAAATTTGACCGAAAACAGTTTTTAATTGAAAACGCCCCCAAAAAGTGGGCGTGGCAAAAAACTTTATATGGACGAAATATAGATATTAATATTTTCTAAATATGTCATTCAGAAACTTTTTTTAAAATTCCTTACGGTTTGGTCAAAAACTGAGTTTTTCTTAAAATGGGGCGTGGCAGTGGGCGGATTTCAAAAATTTTTACACCTGTTCTGTAGGCAGCGACGAGGATCCTATAAACCAAATTTCATTATCCTAGCTCAAAATTTAAGGCCTAAAAATCGGTGATGTACAGACGGACGGACGGACGGACAGACAGACATGGCTTAATCGACTCAGCTAGCGATTCTGAGTCGATCCATATACTTTGAGGTATATGTAGCAAAATTATTTCTCTATGTTACAAACTAAGTATCAAAACTAATATACCCCTATGGGATAGGGTATAAAAACATTTTTATACCCTACCCCATAACATATTCAGGAGAAAACCTTGTCTTTTGTAGAACCGTAAAAGTGTTTTGTAAGCAGTCTGAAGAATTTGTTGTCACTATATCATTTTTTTCTATTTTATCCACATCGTGTTTTTAGAGATGCCCACTTTTTTGGGGATTTTAGTTTTATGGATAGGATGGGATAGGGTATTCAACGATCTGCACAGCGGATTGTATAGCCTTCTCATATGTTCCAAAAAAAATTTTGAAAATTTTTGAAAATTTTCGAAAAAACTTTTGATGCAGAATCATTAGTAATATAAATATGAACATTTCGTCCACAGACCTTTTTAACCCACGTCCACTTTTTGGGGGCGTTTTTAAATAAAAACATATGAGAAGGCTACAATCCGCTGTGCGGATCGTTGAATACCCTATCCCATCCTTTCCATAAAACTAGAATCCCCAAAAAAGTGGGCATGGCTAAAAACACGATGTGGATAAAATAAAAAAAAATGATATAGTGACAACAAATTCTTCAGGCTGCTTACAAAACACTTTTACGGTTCTACAAAAGACAAGGTTTTCTCCTGTATATGTTATGGGGGTAGTGTATAAAAATGGTTTTTATATAAAAACGCCCCCAAAAAGTGGGCGTGGGTTAAAATGGTATAAAGACGAAATGTTCATATTAATAATGTTAATGATTCTGCATCAAAAATTTTTTCGAAAAATTTAAAATTTGACCGAAAACAGTTTTTTATTGAAAACGCCCCCAAAAAGTGGGCGTGGTAAAAAACTTTATATGAACGAAATATAGATATTACGATTCTGTAAATATGCTGTTCAGACACTTTTTTAAAATTCTTTACGGTTTTGCTAAAAATTACGTTTTTCTAAAAAGGGGGCGTGGCAGTGGGCGGATTTCAAAAATTTTTACACTTGTTCTGGTGACTCGGACAAGGATCCCTTATACCAAATTTCATTATCCTAGCTCAAAATTTAAGGCCCAAAAATCGGTGACGAACAGACAGACGGACGGACGAACGGACGGACGGACGGACAGACAGACATGGCTAATTCGACTCAGCTAGCGATTCTGAGTCGATCCATATACTTTGAGGTATATGTAGCAAAATTATTTCTCTATGTTACAAACTATGTATCAAAACTAATATACCCCCCTATGGGATAGGGTATAAACATATGAGAAGGCTACAATCCGCTGTGCGGATCGTTGAATACCCTATCCCATCCTATCCATAAAACTAAAATCCCAAAAAAAAAGTGGGCATGGCTAAAAATACGATGTGGATAAAATAGAAAAAATGATATAATGACAACTAAATCTTCAGACTGCTTACAAAACACTTTTACGGTTCTACAAAAGACTAGGTTTCCTCCTTCATATGTTATGGGGTAGTGTATAAAAATGGTTTTTATATAAAAACGCCCCCAAAAAGTGGGCGTGGGTTAAAATGGTATAAAGACGAAATGTTCATATTAATAATGTTAATGATTCTGCATCAAAAATTTTTTCGAAAAATTTAAAATTTGACCGAAAACCGTTTTTTACTAAAAACGCCCCCAAAAAGTGGGCGTGGCAAAAAACTTTGTATGGACGAAATATAGATATTAGGATTGTCTAAATATGTTGGTAACACACTTTTTTGAAATTCCTTACGGTTTGGCTTAAAACCACGTTTTTCTAAAAGGGGGCGTGGCAGTGGGCGGATTTTAAAAATTTTTACACTTGTTCTGGTGACCCGGCCAAGGATCATATATACCAAATTTCATTGTCCTAGCTCAAAATTTAAGGCCCAAAAATCGGTGACGAACAGACAGACGGACGGACGGACACACGGACGGACAGACGGACGGACAGACAGACATGGCTAATTCGACTAGCGATTCTGAGTCGATCCATATACTTTGAGGTATATGTAGCTAAATTATTTCTCTATGTTACAAACTAAGTATCAAAACTAATATACCCCTATGGGATAGGGTATACAAATATTTTATGTCGTGTTCGCACCAGAAAGATGCAGAAAATTTCTGAATTAGTGTTGAAAAAAGATTTGTTGTAGTTTTGTGATATCAAATATATGATATCATCCGATGTGCGGATCGTTAAATACCCTATCTGTAAAAATAAAATCCCCAAAAAAGTGGGCATGGCTAAAAACACGATGTGGATAAAATAGAAAAAATGACATAGTGACAACTAATTCTTCAGACAGCTTATAAAACACATTTACGGTTCTAAAAAAGACAAAGATTTCTCCTGCATATGTTATGGGGTAGTATATAAAAATGGTTTTTATATAAAAACGCCCCCAAAAAGTGGGGGTGGGTTCGTCTAAAGACGAAATGTTTATATTAATATTACTAATTATTCTGCATCAATTTTTTTTCGAAAATTTTAAAATTTGACCGTAAAACTTTTTTTTTTAACGCCCCCAAAAAGTGGGCGTGGCAAAAATCTTTATATAACCGAAATATAGATATAACGATTGTCTAACTACGCTTGTCAACCCTTTTTTTTAAATTCCTCACGGTTTGGCTAAAAACAACGTTTTTCTGAAAAGGGCGCGTGGCAGTTTACGGATTTCAAAAATGTTTACACATGTTCTGCTAGGAGCTACAAAGACCACGTGTACCAAATTCCATCATTCTAGCTCAAAATTTAAGGCCCAAAAACTGGTGACGTACGGACGGACAGACATGGCTAAATCGACTCAGCTATCGATTCTGAGTCGACCCATATACTTTGAGGTATATGTAGCTTAATTATTTCTCTATGTTACAAACTACGTATCAAAACTAATATACCCCTATGGGATAGGGTATACAAATTTTCCGCCACCACCCACATGTCAGTAAAAATTTGTTTTCGACCAAACGGTAAACAATTTTGAACGAAGGTATGAAAAGCATATTTACCTATATTTCGTGCATATAAAGTTTTTGTCAGGCCCCTTTTTGGAGACATTTTGAGTAAAAATGTTTATGATCAATTTTTTGCAATATTCAAAAACACATTCGATACAAAATCATTGGCAATCTAATACATAAAACAAAACGATCGGCAAGTAAACGATACAGAAGTAAACGATATTTACGACAAATTGTGATTGTGCAAAACGAGAAATATTTTCGACAGCTTAAAGAAAACGAAAGCTATACGACTGTCAAATGTCAGTCGTAAGAACTTACGAGTATCGTAAAACCTAGAACGATACTAGTTTTACGTAATCCTATTTCAACAAGAACGGAGTGATCTCAACTATATTTTTTACTTTCTCTTACAAAGAGAAAGATATTGTTTTCGTGAAAATTTTCGACCTCGAGATTTTGATTGATTCTAACATTACGATGATAGCGGAGCCTAAAAAAGTGGTTTTTGGAATTCCGTCCGTCGGTCCGTCGGTCCGTCTGTCCGTGACGGTCTCCCCAGCCTAAACGGCTTGACCGATTTTCTTCAAACTTCGTATCCTAGCTTGTTTTGGTCATAATTCTAGGCCATTTTTTTTGTTTGCTTTTAGCCATGTTAAAACTGGTACCTGCCATATAAAAATTACACATTACCTCAATTTTCTCGAAAACGGCTCTAACGATTTTGATTAAACTTTATATATACTATAACCATATTAGTTCCAACAAAACTGCATACCCAGTTTTTTTGAGAAAATCCATATAACGGATTTTGTCATTTAGGCCATATAAAGAAAATTGTTAATATCTCGCAAACTATTTTGTCAAATTGAATGAAATTTAATACATATACTACTATTACAGCTTGAAGCAATTCCACATAATTAGTTTTAGCCCAACTATTACTAAACGGAATTTTCAGTTTTGGCCAAAAACGGAAAATCATTATTTTCAACATTGACATCAATTCCTTCAAATTTTGGAGTAAAAATTCGTATAAATACATTTCGACATTATTTATATCATTTTAGCGTCAATTATCAAAATGCTTATGATTAGATCTAACGCCCAACTTGCTGTGAAAGAGAAAGTTGCGTACGACCCAGTCGTGCACCCACCACTCGTTTCTATAGAATATGGTCTTTGGCAATGTAGCTTCCTTAAATTGGTAATAGATCATTTTAACCCAAGTACACTTTTTGGGGGCTTTTTCTATAAAACCATTTATATAATATACCCCATAGCATATACAGGAGAAAAACGTTGTTTTATTGTCGAACCATGAAATATTTTGATAAACTGTCTGTTTCGACAATGCCATTTTATATATTTCAACCCAATAAATTTATTTGGCACGCCCACCTTCTTATTTTTAACTTTCTCTTACAAAGAGAAAGATATTGTTTTCGTGAAAATTTTCGACCTCGAGATTTTGATTGATTCTAACATTACGATGATAGCGGAGCCTAAAAAAGTGGTTTTTGGAATTCCGTCCGTCGGTCCGTCGGTCCGTCTGTCCGTGACGGTCTCCCCAGCCTAAACGGCTTGACCGATTTTCTTCAAACTTCGTATCCAAGCTTGTTTTGGTCATAATTCTAGGCCATTTTTTTTGTTTGCTTTTAGCCATGTTAAAACTGGTACCTGCCATATAAAAATTACACATAACCTCAATTTTCTCGAAAACGGCTCTAACGATTTTGATTAAACTGTATATATACTATAACCATATTAGTTCCAACAAAACTGCATACCCAGTTTTTTCGAGAAAATCCATATAACGGATTTTGTCATTTAGGCCATATAAACAAAATTGTTAATATCTCGCAAACTATTGTGTCAAATTGAATGAAATTTAATACATATACTACTATTACAGCTTGAAGCAATTCCACATAATTAGTTTTAGCCCAACTATTACTAAACGGAATTTTCAGTTTTGGCCAAAAACGGAAAATCATTATTTTTCACATTGACATCGATTCCTTCAAATTTTGGAGTAAAAATTCGTATAAATACATTTCGAAATTATTTATATCATTTTAGCATCAATAATCAAAATGCTTATGATTAGATCTAACGCCCAACTTGCTGTGAAAGAGAAAGTTGCGTACGACCCAGTCGTGCACCCACCACTCGTTTTCTTTAATTTTTCATTTGAGATTTTTGATTTTTGCTTTGGGGTAGGGCATACAAATGGATTTTATAAGAAAACGCCAACAAAAAGTGGACGTGGGTTAAAATGGTCTATTGACGAAATGTTCACATTAACACTACCAATGATTTTGCATCAACATTTTTTTCAAATTATTAAACATTTGACCAGACAACGTTTTTTATAAAAAACGCCCTCAAAAACGCCCTCAAAGGTGGACAAAAAACTTTATATTGACGAAATACATATAGATATTACGATTTTTTAAATGTGCTGTTCAGGACCTTTTTTAAAATTCTTTACGGTTTGGCCAAAAAATACGTTTTCCTAAAAGGGGGGGTGTCAGTGGGTGGATTTCAAAAATGTTCTGGTGGCACGGAAAAGGATCCTATATATCAAATTTCATTATCCTAGCTCAAAATTTAAGGCTAAAAAATCGGTGACGAACAGACAGACAGACATGACTAATTCGACTCAGCTAGCGATTCTGAGTCGATCCATATACTTTGAGGTATATGTAGCAAAATTATTTCTCTATGTTACAAACTATCTATCAAATCTCATATACCCCTATGGGATAGGGGATGTACGAATGAAGCCGTTTTCACTTGCGAACTGGGAAAATTCATGTTTTGTTTTCTCCTCGGGGAAATTCCCAATTCTAAAACTGTGCGAGACGACGAGCTATATAAAACATATGAGAGGCTACAATCCTCTGTGCGGATCGTTGAATACCCTATCCCATCCCATCCCATCCTTAAAATTAATATCCTCAAAATGTAGGCTATATGGCGATGAAATACAGAAAATGACATTGTCACAACATATTGTTCAGACAGTTTAGCAAAACCTTTAGTGGTTCGACAAAAAACAACGTTTTTCTATTGCATTTGCCTTGGGGTAAGGCATACAAAGGTTTTTGTAAGAAAACGCCCCCAAAAAATGCGTGTAGGTGAAAATGATATATGGACAAAATGTTTATACCCTATCCCATAGGGGGGTATATTAGTTTTGATACTTAGTTTGTAACATAGAGAAATAATTTTGCTACATATACCTCAAAGTATATGGATCGACTCAAAATCGCTAGCTGAGTCGAATTAGCCATGTCTGTCTGTCCGTCCGTCCGTCCGTCCGTCCGTCTGTCTGTTCGTCACCGATTTTTGGGCCTTAAATTTTGAGCTAGGATAATGAAATTTGGTATATAGGATCCTTGTCCGAGTCACCAGAACAAGTGTAAAAATTTTTGAAATCCGCCCACTGCCACGCCCCCTTTTTAGAAAAACGTAATTTTTGGCAAAACCGTAAAGAATTTTAAAAAAAGTGTCTGAACAGTATATTTAGAGAATCGTAATATCTATATTTTGTTCATATAATGTTTTTTGCCACGCCCACTTTTTGGGGGCGTTTTCAATAAAAAACTGTTTTCGGTCAAATTTTAAATTTTTCGAAAAATTTTTTTATGCAGAATCATTAACATTATTAATGTGAACATTTCGTCTTTATACCATTTTAACCCACGCCCACTTTTTGGGGGCGTTTTCATATAAAAACCATTTTTATACACTACCCCATAACATATGAAGGAGAAAACCCAGTCTTTTGTAGAACTGTAAAAGTGTTTTGTAAGCAGTCTGAAGATTTAGTTGTCACTATATCATTTTTTTCTATTTTATCCACATCGTATTTTTAGCCATGCCCACTTTTTTTTTGGATTTTAGTTTTATGGATAGGATGGGATAGGGTATTCAACGTTCCGCACAGCAGATTGTAGCCTTCTCATATGTTTTTTTGTTTTTTTTTTTGTTTTTTCAAACTTTTTAAAATTAGGACAAAAAGCGTTTTTTTACTAAAAACGCCCCCAAAAAGTAGACGTGGCAAAAAACTTTGTATAGACGAAATACATTATTATATTAGGATTGTCTAAATATGTTGTTCAGACACTATTTTGAAATTCCTTACAGTTTGGCTTCAAACTACGATTTTCTAAAAGGGGGCGTGGCAGTGGGCGGATTTCAAAAATGTTTACACTTGCTCTGCTTCGTCGGCCAGAGAGTCTACATACCAACTTTCAACACTCTAGCTCAAAATTTAAGGCCCAAAAATCGGTGACACACAGACGGACGGACGGACAGACAGACATGGCTTAAGCGACTCAGTTTTCGATTATGAGTCGATCCATATACTTTGAGGTATATGTATCGAAATTATTTCTCTATGTTACAAACTTAATGTCAAAACTAATATACCCCTATGGGATAGGGTATAAACAACAGATTCGATTGACTGTTTAATTTCAATAGGCAACAACATTTGCCTTTGGCATAATGACACCTCGTTATTGGTAAAATAAATTACAAAAAGATTGCGAACCTTGGCAATGTAGCGCCGAATTTAAATCTAAAATAATAAATTTGATGCGAACAAATAAGTTTAATAGTTAGAGATGGTACTTTACACAATTCTCTTACAATTTTTAAAACTATATAATTCGTTGTTTAGCCGGCTCCAACATCCCGACCTCTTTGAAAGAACCCCTTTCAAACCGGTAGTAAGGCCAGTTTTCGGATCGCTCGACGAAATGTGTCTTGATATCAGCTACGCGAGTTATGCCATCCTTGCCCTTAACGACGTCGATGACTCTTCGTAATTGCCATTTTTGAGGGGGCAAATTATCTTCGTGAACGATAACCATTGCTCCGATGTTGAGATTTGGTTGCGTATCTGACCACTTTGACCGAGTTTGCAATTTTTGATATACTCAGCCGTATAGGGTCAGAAGATAAAGGTGTTATGGGACGAGAATTCATCACAGCAAGTGCGGTGGTGAGCTTTTCGAATGTTAGTTTTGCATTTGCCTGACTTCGGTACAGGTGCCCCTTTGCAACTTTCACCGCGGCTTCCCAAAGTCCACCAAAGGAGGTGCCCTGGGTGGAATAAAGTTAAAATTTAAACTATGATTAGTATAAAATTTTGATAAATCATTTTTGGTATTTTTTGAAAATAAGAAATTTCGCAGATCGTTCAACTTTGTCTTCGCTCCAACGAAATTTGTAGCATTATCACAGAAAATGTTCTGTGGTAGACCTCGACGACCTATGAATCGTTTCAACGCTGCTATAAATTCATCTGATGATAAATCGGAAACTGCCTCTAAATGCACCGCTTTCGAAGCAAAGCATACAAATACTGCTACATATGGGATAGGGGATGTACGAATGAAGCCGTTTTCACTTGCGAACTGGGAAAATTCATGTTTTGTTTTCTCCTCGGGGAAATTCCCAATTCTAAAACTGTGCGAGACGACGAGCTATATAAAACATATGAGAGGCTACAATCCTCTGTGCGGATCGTTGAATACCCTATCCCATCCCATCCCATCCTTAAAATTAATATCCTCAAAATGTAGGCTATATGGCGATGAAATACAGAAAATGACATTGTCACAACATATTGTTCAGACAGTTTAGCAAAACCTTTAGTGGTTCGACAAAAAACAACGTTTTTCTATTGCATTTGCCTTGGGGTAAGGCATACAAAGGTTTTTGTAAGAAAACGCCCCCAAAAAATGCGTGTAGGTGAAAATGATATATGGACAAAATGTTTATACCCTATCCCATAGGGGGGTATATTAGTTTTGATACTTAGTTTGTAACATAGAGAAATAATTTTGCTACATATACCTCAAAGTATATGGATCGACTCAAAATCGCTAGCTGAGTCGAATTAGCCATGTCTGTCTGTCCGTCCGTCCGTCCGTCCGTCCGTCTGTCTGTTCGTCACCGATTTTTGGGCCTTAAATTTTGAGCTAGGATAATGAAATTTGGTATATAGGATCCTTGTCCGAGTCACCAGAACAAGTGTAAAAATTTTTGAAATCCGCCCACTGCCACGCCCCCTTTTTAGAAAAACGTAATTTTTGGCAAAACCGTAAAGAATTTTAAAAAAAGTGTCTGAACAGTATATTTAGAGAATCGTAATATCTATATTTTGTTCATATAATGTTTTTTGCCACGCCCACTTTTTGGGGGCGTTTTCAATAAAAAACTGTTTTCGGTCAAATTTTAAATTTTTCGAAAAATTTTTTTATGCAGAATCATTAACATTATTAATGTGAACATTTCGTCTTTATACCATTTTAACCCACGCCCACTTTTTGGGGGCGTTTTCATATAAAAACCATTTTTATACACTACCCCATAACATATGAAGGAGAAAACCCAGTCTTTTGTAGAACTGTAAAAGTGTTTTGTAAGCAGTCTGAAGATTTAGTTGTCACTATATCATTTTTTTCTATTTTATCCACATCGTATTTTTAGCCATGCCCACTTTTTTTTTGGATTTTAGTTTTATGGATAGGATGGGATAGGGTATTCAACGTTCCGCACAGCAGATTGTAGCCTTCTCATATGTTTTTTGTTTTTTTTTTGTTTTTTCAAACTTTTTAAAATTAGGACAAAAAGCGTTTTTTTACTAAAAACGCCCCCAAAAAGTAGACGTGGCAAAAAACTTTGTATAGACGAAATACATTATTATATTAGGATTGTCTAAATATGTTGCTCAGACACTATTTTGAAATTCCTTACAGTTTGGCTTCAAACTACGATTTTCTAAAAGGGGGCGTGGCAGTGGGCGGATTTCAAAAATGTTTACACTTGCTCTGCTTCGTCGGCCAGAGAGTCTACATACCAACTTTCAACACTCTAGCTCAAAATTTAAGGCCCAAAAATCGGTGACACACAGACGGACGGACGGACAGACAGACATGGCTTAAGCGACTCAGTTTTCGATTATGAGTCGATCCATATACTTTGAGGTATATGTATCGAAATTATTTCTCTATGTTACAAACTTAATGTCAAAACTAATATACCCCTATGGGATAGGGTATAAACAACAGATTCGATTGACTGTTTAATTTCAATAGGCAACAACATTTGCCTTTGGCATAATGACACCTCGTTATTGGTAAAATAAATTACAAAAAGATTGCGAACCTTGGCAATGTAGCGCCGAATTTAAATCTAAAATAATAAATTTGATGCGAACAAATAAGTTTAATAGTTAGAGATGGTACTTTACACAATTCTCTTACAATTTTTAAAACTATATAATTCGTTGTTTAGCCGGCTCCAACATCCCGACCTCTTTGAAAGAACCCCTTTCAAACCGGTAGTAAGGCCAGTTTTCGGATCGCTCGACGAAATGTGTCTTGATATCAGCTACGCGAGTTATGCCATCCTTGCCCTTAACGACGTCGATGACTCTTCGTAATTGCCATTTTTGAGGGGGCAAATTATCTTCGTGAACGATAACCATTGCTCCGATGTTGAGATTTGGTTGCGTATCTGACCACTTTGACCGAGTTTGCAATTTTTGATATACTCAGCCGTATAGGGTCAGAAGATAAAGGTGTTATGGGACGAGAATTCATCACAGCAAGTGCGGTGGTGAGCTTTTCGAATGTTAGTTTTGCATTTGCCTGACTTCGGTACAGGTGCCCCTTTGCAACTTTCACCGCGGCTTCCCAAAGTCCACCAAAGGAGGTGCCCTGGGTGGAATAAAGTTAAAATTTAAACTATGATTAGTATAAAATTTTGATAAATCATTTTTGGTATTTTTTGAAAATAAGAAATTTCGCAGATCGTTCAACTTTGTCTTCGCTCCAACGAAATTTGTAGCATTATCACAGAATATGTTCTGTGGTAGACCTCGACGACCTATGAATCGTTTCAACGCTGCTATAAATTCATCTGATGATAAATCGGAAACTGTCTCTAAATGCACCGCTTTCGAAGCAAAGCATACAAATACTGCTACATATGTTTTGTAAGGGGTTTTTCCACGAATTTTAAGATAATTAAATATAGGTCCACAAAAATCAAGTCCACAGTTTTGAAATGCGCGTGATGGATTTTCTCTTTCTGCAGGTAAGTCTCCCATTATTTGATGTAGAAGTTTTGGGCGATATCTTGTGCAATGAATGCAGCTTCTAACAGTTTGACGAGCTAAGGCCCGTGCGTTTATAACCCAAAACCTATTTCTAATTAGATTTACCAAGGTTTTCTGTCCGGCGTGATAATTTAAAAGATGCAAATGTATAGCTAAACATTTCGCAAAATGACAATTTTTCGGCAAAAACATTGAATTTTTTTGTGCTTCAGGGATCAACGCGTTCTGCAATCTGCCACCTACTTTTAGTATTTGAAGCCCATCAACCTCTTCAATGAATGGATTAAGCCATTTGATTGATCCTTTTAGTTGTTCCCTTTTTCTTAATGACTTGATAACTTCTACGAAGTATTCCTGCTGAACAATCCATGTGATGCATAATATAGCTGCTTCGATATCCTCTGCATGCAACGATAAATCTCCCTTTGTATTTAATGCAAAACTACGGTTTTTGAAGACTTTAATCTTGTATGCGACAATGCGAATGAATTTACTATACGAACTGTATCTTTTTATTTGATCTGTCAAGTAATTTGGTTCCTGTGCCTTAGTCACTAAAACAGATTTGGTCTGGCGGCAATGTATGGTTAAACTCAGGTGGCCATTCTTCAGGGTTCTTTAAGAGAAATCGTGGACCCGAAAACCAAATTGAGTCCCTTAAATCGTCGACGGTACAACCTCTCGATACTTTGTCAGCAGGATTTTCGTTTGTGGGTACGTGCCTCCAGGATATTTATACCCTATCCCATAGGGGGGTATATTAGTTTTGATACTTAGTTTGTAACATAGAGAAATAATTTTGCTACATATACCTCAAAGTATATGGATCGACTCAGAATCGCTAGCTGAGTCGAATTAGCCATGTCTGTCCGTCCGTCCGTCCGTCCGTCCGTCCGTCCGTCCGTCTGTCTGTTCGTCAGCGGTTTTTGGGCCTTAAATTTTGAGCTAGGATAATGAAATTTGGTATATAGGATCCTCGTCCGTGCCACCAGAACAAGTGTAAACATTTTTGAAATCCGCCCACTGCCACGCCCCCTTTTAAGGAAAACTTATTTTTTTGCCAAACCGTAAGGAATTTCAAAAAACTGTCTGAGTAGCATATTTAAATTTTTAAAACTATATAATTCGTTGTTTAGCCGGCTCCAACATCCCGACCTCTTTGAAAGAACCCCTTTCAAACCGGTAGTAAGGCCAGTTTTCGGATCGCTCGACGAAATGTGTCTTGATATCAGCTACGCGAGTTATGCCATCCTTGCCCTTAACGACGTCGATGACTCTTCGTAATTGCCATTTTTGAGGGGGCAAATTATCTTCGTGAACGATAACCATTGCTCCGATGTTGAGATTTGGTTGCGTATCTGACCACTTTGACCGAGTTTGCAATTTTTGATATACTCAGCCGTATAGGGTCAGAAGATAAAGGTGTTATGGGACGAGAATTCATCACAGCAAGTGCGGTGGTGAGCTTTTCGAATGTTAGTTTTGCATTTGCCTGACTTCGGTACAGGTGCCCCTTTGCAACTTTCACCGCGGCTTCCCAAAGTCCACCAAAGGAGGTGCCCTGGGTGGAATAAAGTTAAAATTTAAACTATGATTAGTATAAAATTTTGATAAATCATTTTTGGTATTTTTTGAAAATAAGAAATTTCGCAGATCGTTCAACTTTGTCTTCGCTCCAACGAAATTTGTAGCATTATCACAGAATATGTTCTGTGGTAGACCTCGACGACCTATGAATCGTTTCAACGCTGCTATAAATTCATCTGATGATAAATCGGAAACTGTCTCTAAATGCACCGCTTTCGAAGCAAAGCATACAAATACTGCTACATATGTTTTGTAAGGGGTTTTTCCACGAATTTTAAGATAATTAAATATAGGTCCACAAAAATCAAGTCCACAGTTTTGAAATGCGCGTGATGGATTTTCTCTTTCTGCAGGTAAGTCTCCCATTATTTGATGTAGAAGTTTTGGGCGATATCTTGTGCAATGAATGCAGCTTCTAACAGTTTGACGAGCTAAGGCCCGTGCGTTTATAACCCAAAACCTATTTCTAATTAGATTTACCAAGGTTTTCTGTCCGGCGTGATAATTTAAAAGATGCAAATGTATAGCTAAACATTTCGCAAAATGACAATTTTTCGGCAAAAACATTGAATTTTTTTGTGCTTCAGGGATCAACGCGTTCTGCAATCTGCCACCTACTTTTAGTATTTGAAGCCCATCAACCTCTTCAATGAATGGATTAAGCCATTTGATTGATCCTTTTAGTTGTTCCCTTTTTCTTAATGACTTGATAACTTCTACGAAGTATTCCTGCTGAACAATCCATGTGATGCATAATATAGCTGCTTCGATATCCTCTGCATGCAACGATAAATCTCCCTTTGTATTTAATGCAAAACTACGGTTTTTGAAGACTTTAATCTTGTATGCGACAATGCGAATGAATTTACTATACGAACTGTATCTTTTTATTTGATCTGTCAAGTAATTTGGTTCCTGTGCCTTAGTCACTAAAACAGATTTGGTCTGGCGGCAATGTATGGTTAAACTCAGGTGGCCATTCTTCAGGGTTCTTTAAGAGAAATCGTGGACCCGAAAACCAAATTGAGTCCCTTAAATCGTCGACGGTACAACCTCTCGATACTTTGTCAGCAGGATTTTCGTTTGTGGGTACGTGCCTCCAGGATATTTATACCCTATCCCATAGGGGGGTATATTAGTTTTGATACTTAGTTTGTAACATAGAGAAATAATTTTGCTACATATACCTCAAAGTATATGGATCGACTCAGAATCGCTAGCTGAGTCGAATTAGCCATGTCTGTCCGTCCGTCCGTCCGTCCGTCCGTCCGTCCGTCCGTCTGTCTGTTCGTCAGCGGTTTTTGGGCCTTAAATTTTGAGCTAGGATAATGAAATTTGGTATATAGGATCCTCGTCCGTGCCACCAGAACAAGTGTAAACATTTTTGAAATCCGCCCACTGCCACGCCCCCTTTTAAGGAAAACTTATTTTTTTGCCAAACCGTAAGGAATTTCAAAAAACTGTCTGAGTAGCATATTTAGACAATCCTAATATCTATATTTCGTTCATACAAAGTTTTTTTGCCACGCCCACTTTTTGGGGGCGTTTTTAGTAAAAAACGCTTTTTGTCCAAATTTTAAATCTTTCGAAAAAAATTTTGATGCAAATACTTCCAAAATCATTTTCACCTACGCCCACATTTTGGGGGCGTTTTCTTACAAAAACCATTTGAATACCCCATCCCAAGGCATTAGCAATAGAAATACGTTGTTTTTTGTCGAACCACACAAGATTTTGAGAAACTGTCTGAGCAATATATTGTGACGATGTCATTTTCTGTATTTCATCGCCATAAGGCCTATATTTTGAGGATATTAATTTAAAGGATGGGATGGGATAGGGTATTCAACGATCCGCATAGAGGACTGTAGCCTCTCATATGTTTTTTCTTTAAGTTCTTGGATATCAGCAACCCTGTTATCAACGAACGTATTCAGCTTGTATGATTGCGTGTAAATCCAATATAGAACCACTTCAAAATCTGTCCAAAGATAGACATTGGATATCGGATCCTTGAACAACTTCTTCGTTCTTGACCAAAGTTTAGCCAACAAGTGTGTGCCACACAACTCTAGTCTTGGAAGTTGTTTTTTCCTAGCTGGAGAAACTCTTGATTTAGCAGTCAACAACTTCACCGTTATAGTTCCGCTCCAATCTGTAGTTCTGACATAGATGCAACAGCCATACGCGTTAATGGATGCATTTGAGAATCCATGTATCTGTATATACCTTTTCGTATCAGATAAAACAAATCTGGGAATCGAAAGATCTTTCAACGAGCTGAGATCTAGAAGAAACTGTTTCCATTCGGATTCAATACTTTGGGGAATGGATGCATCCCAGTCCAACTTCTCTACCCATAGTCTTTGCAAAATAATTTTGGCCTTAATTATAATTGGACTTAACAACGTATAGGTTTGCTAAACAAACAACGAAGATGAAAGAGAAAGTATTGTTCTTTTCGTAATATTGGTATAAGTCTTGGAACGATTATATGTAAATTTAAGGTTATCTTTCGTTGAATCCCATGTTATGCCCAATGCGCTAGTAAGACTCGATTCGGACAACTTTAACTCTTTGTCCGACGACTGCAGAAAACCATCCACGTTACCATGCCACTTTGATAGCTCAAATTCAGATGAAGCCAAGATCTGTACAACTTCTTTTCGTATTTGTTCCTGTGTCCCATTCTGTTATATTCTTCCAAAAACGATGAATATTGCGACTTCAAAGTATTGTCTTTGCTAATTCTACGCTCTAGTGACAAAAATCTTCGAAACGCGATATCGTATGAGGA
The DNA here is from genome assembly GCA_932526625.1 of Rhingia campestris. Lineage (NCBI taxonomy): Eukaryota > Metazoa > Arthropoda > Insecta > Diptera > Syrphidae > Rhingia > Rhingia campestris. Next base: position 128,150,719 of record OW052182.1, on the reverse strand, counting down.
TCCTAAGCATTTCGGATCGTCTTTGAATGGTAACTTAACCATAAAACTACCAGTACGTATAATTCTTCAATAGTGTCCTTGAAAATTTGTTCGCATTGCATTTGTTTCTCTGTCCATATTGCCCTTCGAGCACGTACCTCCTCCAATTCCCAAAATTTCTCTACATATCTAACTCTTCTCCTACGATTTGTGTACAACAGATTTGAGTTTGTTTTTCAGTTGATTCTTTAAACTTTCCAGACACGATCCACCCCAGCAATGTTTTCTGAAGTCGAGTCTTATTTGACCTCTCGATAACAGATCAAAGAAAGCTTCCGCGCCAAGAAGCATATCGATTTGCGAGGGCTTATTAAAATCCTCATCAGCTAACTCTATATTCTTTGGAATATTCCAGTCTATAATATGTAATGTTTTATCTGGTTGATATCCCGTTATGGATGGAGTTATTAGGAACTCAAGAGATACTTTGAAATTATTAAACCGAGAGCGAATTGTTGTTTCAGTTTGGTAATTAACTTTTGTTTTTGAAACACCAATGCCCACTAGGTCTACGAGTTTCCTATTCTTCGGAAGGCTCACCTGCGATCCTGAATCAAGAAGTAGGTACTCTACCTAACTGGTAGATTCCTAACAAGTCCCTCACCAATACCAGTGCCGTGGCAAGAATTACATTATCTGTTGAAGAACCTCCGTAATTCGCTGACACAGATGTTGAAGCTTCTTCTTTGCTGCTATTGTTGTTGTTGTCCGATTGTTGTGGCCGATGTAACAAGCTATGATGGGGCTGTTTTGCAGGTTTTGATGGACATTTTGACATACCATGACCCTTAACCAGGCAATTAATGCATAGTCCAAATTTTTTTATTGCCTTGAATCTTTCCATAACCGATAATTTAATAAAATTAGTGCAGTTGCTATTTGTATGCCCACCTTCTCTACAAAATGCACATGACCGTTGTGTAATAGTAAGTGAAGTCTGTTGTTTATGACTCCATCTTTGGGGTTGAGCATTGTTCGACAATTTTTGAGAAAAATGAGACCGAGATTGTTTGCTTTCCCTAGCTTCTAAATACTAACAATGCTTGCTTAGCATTTTCGCGCACTCGTCCCATTTCGGAAGTTTGGTGTAATCCAGATATTAGTCCCATTTAGACTGTGTTTCAGAATCTACTTTCGACATAACAATGTAAATTAAGAACGCATTAGATAGCTATTTCCTGTTCAGATCCTAGCGAAGTAAGCGAATTATAAGCGGCGGATACATCATCTACCATATTACGTAAATGTGACGGCGATGCTTTAGTAAGTTTGGGGATTTCAAATATGGATGAAACGTTTTCCAAAAATATCAAACAATTATTATAGATACCCTATCCCACAGGGGTATATTAGTTTTGATACTTAGTTTGTAACATAGAAAAATAATTTAGCTACATATACCTCAAAGTATATGGATCGACTCAGAATCGCTAGCTGAGTCACCAATTTTTGGGCCTTAAATTTTGAGCTAGGATAATGAAATTTGGTATATATGATCCTTGGCCGAGTCACCAGAACAAGTGTAAACATTTTTAAAATCCGCCCACTGCCACGCCCCCTTTTAGAAAAACGTGGTTTTAAGCCAAACCGTAAGGAATTTCGAAAAAGTGTATAAACAACATATTTAGACAATCCTAATATCTATATTTCGTCCATACAAAGTTTTTTGCCGCGCCCACTTTTTGGGGCGTTTTTAGTAAAAAACGCTTTTTGTCCAAATTTTAAAAAAATCGAAAAAACTTTTGATGCAAATGCTTCCGTAATGATAAAATAAACATTTTGTCTATATATCATTTTCACCTACACCCACTTTTTGGGTGCGTTTTATTACAAAAACCATTTGTATGCCTTACCCCAAGGCATATGCAATAGAAACATATGAGAGGCTACAATCCGCTATGCGGATCGTTGAAAACCCTATCCCATCCCATCCTTAAAATTAATATCCTTAAAATATAGGCTTTATGGCGATGAAATACAGAAAATGACATTGTCACAATATATTGCTCAGACTGTTTATCAAAATCTTTTGTGGTTCGACAAAAAACAACGTATTTCTATTGCTAATGCCTTGGGATGGGCTATACAAATGGTTTTTGTAAGAAAACGCCCCCAAAATGTGGGCGTAGGTGAAAATGATTTATGGACGGAAGAAAGACCACCAATATATATACCAACCCCAAAATCAGCCGGACCAAAGGCTCTAACTATCGAGCAATATAGAAAGAGACAAGAAGTCCTGACGCAACAGCGAGCTGAAAAGGAACAGAAAGACACAAAAAAGAGAAGAAGCAGAGGGGGAAGGAAAGTTAGACAACGGCAGCTGCGGGCGGAGCTGCATAAAATTATCCCTATAACTGCTGACGCCCAACTGAAAAAGAAACTAATCGACCAGTTACAGAAATTAAGAGAAAAAACATATGAGAAGGCTACAATCCACTGTGCGGATCGTTGAATACCCTATCCCATCCTATCTGTAAAACTAAAATCCCCAAAAAGTGGACATGGCTAAAAACACGATGTGGATAAAATTAAGAATATGACATGGTGACAACAAATTCTTCAGACTGCTTATAAAAAACTTTTACGGTTCTACAAAAGACAAGGTTTTCTCCTGCATATGTTATGGGGTAGGGTATAAAAATGGTTTTTATATAAAAACGCCCCCAAAAAGTGGGTGTGGGTTAAAATGGTCTATTGACGAAATGTTCATATTTATATTACTAATGATTCTGCATCAAAATTTTTTTAGAAAATTTTAAAATTTGACCGAAAAACGTTTTTTTATTAAAAACGCCCCCAAAAAGTGGGCGTGGCAAAAAACTTTGTATGGACGAAATATAGATATTAGGATTATCTAAATATGCTGCTCAGGCGTTTTTTTGAAATTCCTTACGGTTTGGCTTAAAACTACGTTTTTCTACAAGGGGCTTGGCAGTGGGCGGATTTCAAAAATTTTTACACTTGTTCTGCTTCGTCGGACAGAGAGTCTATATACCAAATTTGAACACTCTAGCTCAAAATTTAAGGCCCAAAATTCGGTGACACACAGACGGACGGACGGACGGACGGACGGACGGACAGACAGACATGGCTTAATCGACTCAGCTAGCGATTCTGAATCGATCCATATACTTTGAGGTATATGTATCGAAATTATTTCTCTATGTTACAAACTTAATGTCAAAACTAATATACCCCCCTATGGGATAGGGTATAAACATATGAGAGGCTACAATCCGCTGTGCGGATCGTTGAATACCCTATCCCATCCCATCCTTAAAATTAATATCCTCAAAATATAGGCCTTATGGCGATGAAATACAGAAAATGACATTGTCACAATATATTGCTCAGACAGTTTATCAAAATCTTTTGTGGTTCGACAAAAAACAACGTATTTCTATTGCTAATGCCTTGGGATGGGCTATACAAATGGTTTTTGTAAGAAAACGCCCCCAAAATGTGGGCGTAGGTGAAAATGATCTGTAGACAAAATGTTTATATTACCATTGCGGAAGTATTTGCATCAAATTTTTTTTCGAAAGTTTTAAAATTTGGACAAAAAACGTATTTTACTAAAAACGCCCCTAAAAAGTGGGCGTGGCGAAAAACTTTGTATGAACGAAATATAGATATTAGGATTGTCTAAATATGCTGCTCAGGCACTTTTTTGAAATTCCCTACGGTTTGGCTTAAAACTACGTTTTTCTAAAAGGGGGCGTGGCAGTGGGCGGATTCCAAAAATTTTTACACTTGTTCTGCTTCGTCGGCCAGAGAGTCTATATACCAAATTTAAACACTCTAGCTCAAAATTTAAGGCCCATAAATCGGTGACACACAGACGGACGGACGGACGGACAGACAGACAGAACTGGCTTAATCGACTCAGCTAGCGATTCTGAATCGATCCATATACTTTGAGGTATATGTATCGAAATTATTTCTCTATGTTACAAACTTAATGTCAAAACTAATATACCCCCCTATGGGATAGGGTATAAACATATGAGAGGCTACAATCCGCTATGCGGATCGTTGAATACCCTATCCCATCCCATCCTTTAAATTAATATCCTCATAATATAGGCCTTATGGCGATGAAATACAGAAAATGACATTGTCACAATATATTGCTCAGACAGTTTCTCAAAATCTTTTGTGGTTCGACAAAAAACAACGTATTCCTATTGCTAATGCTTTGGGATTGGGTATACAAATGGTTTTTGTGAGAAAACGCCCCCAAAATGTGGGCGTAGGTGAAAATGATCTATGGACAAAATGTTTATATTACCATTGCGGAAGTTTTGCATCAAAAATTTTTTTGAAAGTTTTAAAATTTGGACAAAAAGCGTTTTTTACTAAAAACGCCCCCAAAAAGTAGGCGTGGCAAAAAACTTTGTATGAACGAAATAAAGATATTATGCTGCTCAGACACTTTTTTGAAATTCCTTATGGTTTGGCCAAAAAATAAGTTTTCCTAAAAAGAGGGCGTGGCAGTGGGCGGATTTCAAAACCTTTTACACTTGTTCTGGTGGCACGGACGAGGATCATACATACCAAATTTCATTATCCTAGCTCAAAATTTAAGGCCCAAAAATCGGTGACGAACAGACAGACGGACGGACGGACGGACGGACGGACAGACAGACATGGCTAATTCGACTCATCTAGCGATTCTAAGTCGATCCATATACTTTGAGGTATATGTAGCAAAATTATTTCTCTATGTTACAAACTAAGTATCAAAACTAATATACCCCCCTTTGGGATTGGGTATAAAAATGTAAAAAATGTCAGACCATGAAAGCAACACCATTGATACGAATGCCAATGATGATCACTGATATCGCCGAAAAACCTTTTGATAAAGTGTATTTAGATATCGTAATCCCATTAGATAAGTCAGAGTCTGGAAATTTGTATATCCTAACTTTTCAGGATAACTTGACGAAAATTGTTGATTGCCATGCCATGCAAAATGCAGAGGCCCAAACAGTAGCTCAAGTTGTTTTTGATTACATAATTACACGTTTCGGTATTCCTAAACGGATTGTAACGGATCAAGGGACAAATTTTCTCAGTGACTTATTTAAAGGGCTCTGCAAACTACTTAAGATAAAAAAGTTACAGACAACAGCTTACCATCCCCAATGGGGATGGACAGAGAGACAGAGAGCCTGAACCTATATATAAGAGAGCCTGAACCTATATATAATCATGAAAATTATTGCAATATTCTAAAATATAGACTTCAAAAATCGTATTCCATTGCCAGGCGTAACATATTAGCAAGCAAACACAAATCGAAAAACTATTACGATAAAACAATAAGGCCTCATTCATTTCATGTAGGGGATAAAGTACTTATCAAAAGCGAAAGGGAAAATTATTACCCATATGGAGAGGGCCTTATTTAGTAACAAGTATATAAGGACCCGTAAATACTGCTATAAAAAATGGTAGAAAAGAAATAGTGATCCATAATAACCGTTTAAAGCCTAACTATGAATAATTAAATTGAAACTCTAGATATAACTAATCCCTTCTATGTGATCGAAAGGATAGACAAATTGGCGAATTGGCCTGAAAATAAACGAGGTCATAGAACTAACAGACGATTTCGCCAAAATACAGTTGAGGCAGGAAATCATAACAAGTATCCTCCTACAAGTCCTTGAAATAGAAACACGTCAAACTATGTTAATTGACATCATATTAGCCTCCAGAAATAACCAAATACATCCTTTATTGATCTCCCCAAATACATTTTCAGCTATTTATAAGCGGTCGAATGTTATGCCAAACTGTACACTTAAAGTCACACCTTTTACAAGAAAAACTAGTAATTTAAATCACCCTTCCTATTTTCGCATTACCCAAGATGCAATTTTCCCAAATTCGTTGTTTTCCGATACATCTGTTAGCTGGACAATCTGTAGTACCGGATATAAAGTTTTCCCATCTAGCTTCTGAAACAGAATCCCAACAATTTTTGCTCTTAGAAAGCGGAGAAGCTAAGGCTTTTGTTACCATAACAGATGGGTTAAATGTAACTACTTACGTGGGGAAACTCAATACCCCTGTAACGCGTGCAACGGCCACAAATGAGTGCATCACTAAGGTTTTTTTTTAATCCTTTAAACAACAGAATAAAATGCCATTATCGGGTGCAGTTTCCCTCTCAGGAAACATTCATTAAACTGAATAAACCAAATACTTGGTTATATTCGGTCACCCAACCCACGATTATCCATGTTGTCTGCTCAAAGACATTATCCACACCTAGATTGACAGGACAAGGAATCCTGACAATAAACGAACCTTGTCAAGTACAAATACTCGAACATATGAGAAGGCTACAATCCACTGTGCGGATCGTTGAATACCCTATCCCATCCTATCTGTAAAACTAAAATCCCCAAAAAGTGGACATGGCTAAAAACACGATGTGGATAAAATTAAGAATATGACATGGTGACAACAAATTCTTCAGACTGCTTATAAAAAACTTTTACGGTTCTACAAAAGACAAGGTTTTCTCCTGCATATGTTATGGGGTAGGGTATAAAAATGGTTTTTATATAAAAACGCCCCCAAAAAGTGGGCGTGGGTTAAAATGGTCTATTGACGAAATGTTCATATTTATATTACTAATGATTCTGCATCAAAATTTTTTTAGAAAATTTTAAAATTTGACCGAAAAACGTTTTTTATTAAAAACGCCCCCAAAAAGTGGGCGTGGCAAAAAACTTTATATGAACGAAATACAGATATTCAGATTGTCTAAATATGTTGTTCAGAAAGTTTTTCAAAATTCCTTATGGTTTGGCCAAAAAATACGTTTTTCTAAAAAGAGGGCGTGGCAGTGGGCGGATTTCAAAAATTTTTACACTTGTTCTGCTGGGAGCAACAAAGAGCACGTGTACCAAATTTCATCCTTCTAGCTCAAAATTTAAGGCCCAAAAACTGGTGACGTACGGACGGACGGACGGACGGACAGACATGGCTAAATCGACTCAGCTATCGATTCTGAGTCGATCCATATACTTTGAGGTATATATAGCTAAATTATTTCTCTATGTTACAAACTATGTATCAAAACTAATATACCCCTATGGGATAGGGTATAAACATATGAGAGGCTACAATCCGTTATGCGGATCGTTGAATACCCTATCCGATCCCATCCTTTAAATTAATATCCTCAAAATATAGGCTTTATGGCGATGAAATACAGAAAATGACATTGTCACAATATATTGCTCAGACAGTTTCTCAAAATCTTTTGTGGTTCGACAAAAAACAACGTATTTCTATTGCTAATGCCTTAGGATGGGGTATACAAATGGTTTTCGTAAGAAAACGCCCCCAAAATGTGGGCGTAGGTGAAAATGATCTATGGACAAAATGTTTATATTACCATTGCGGAAGTATTTGCATCAAAATTTTTTTCGAAAAATTTGGACAAAAAGGGTTTTTTTCTAAAAACGCCCCCAAAAAGTGGGCGTGGCAAAAAACTTTGTATGTACGAAATAGAGATATTAGGATTGTCTAAATATGCTGCTCAGACACTTTTTTGAAATTCCTTACGGTTTGGCCAAAAAATAAGAATTTCAAAAATTTTTACACTTGTTCTGGTGGCACGGACGAGGATCCTATATACCAAATTTCATTATCCTAGCTCAAAATTTAAGGCCCAAAAATCGGTGACGAACAGACAGACGGACGGACGGACGGACGGACAGACAGACATGGCTAATTCGACTCAGCTAGCGATTCTGAGTCGATCCATATACTTTGAGGTATATGTAGCAAAATTATTTCTCTATGTTACAAACTAAGTATCAAAACTAATATACCCCCCTATGGGATAGGGTATAAACATATGAGAGGCTACAATCCGCTGTGCGGCTCGTTGAATAGCCTATCCCATCCCACCTTAAAATGAATATCCTCAAAATATAGGCCTCATGGCGACGAAATACAGAAAATGACATTGTCACAATATATTGCTCAGACAGTTTATCAAAATCTTTTGTGGTTCGACAAAAAACAACGTATTTCTATTGCTAATGCCTTGGGATGGGGCAATCAAATGGTTTTTGTAAGAAAACGCCCCCAAAATGTGGGCGTAGGTGAAAATGATCTATAGACAAAATATTTATATTACCATTGCGGAAGTATTTGCATCAAAAATTTTTTCGAAAGTTTTAAAATTTGGACGAAAAGCGTTTTTTGCTAAAAACGCCCCCAAAACGTGGGCGTGGCAAAAAACTTTGTATGGACAAAATATAGATATTAGGATTGTCTAAATATGCTGCTCAGACAGTTTTTTGAAATTCTTTACCGTTTGGCTTTTAACTACGTTTTTCTAAAAGGGGGCGTGGCAGTGGGCGGATTTCAAACATTTTACACTTGTTCTGCTTCGTCAGCCAAAGAGTCTATATACCAAATTTCAACACTCTAGCTCAAAATTTAAGGCCCAAAAATCGGTGACATACAGACGGACGGACGGACGGACGGACGGACACACAGACATGGCTTAATCGACTCAGCTAGCGATTCTGAATCGATCCATATACTTTGAGGTATATGTATCGAAATTATTTCTCTATGTTACAAACTTAATGTCAAGACCAATATACCCCCCTATGGGATAGGGTATAAAGAATAATAAAAACTATTTATCTATAAAAAAAAAACATATGAGAAGGCTACAATCCACTGTGCGGATCGTTGAATACCCTATCCCATCCTATCTGTAAAACTAAAATCCCCAAAAAGTGGACATGGCTAAAAACACGATGTGGATAAAAAAAAGAATATGACATGATGACAACAAATTCTTCAGACTGCTTATAAAAAACTTTTACGGTTCTACAAAAGACAAGGTTTTCTCCTGCATATGTTATGGGGTAGGGTATAAAAATGGTTTTTATATAAAAACGCCCCCAAAAAGTGGGCGTGGGTTAAAATGGTCTATTGACGAAATGTTCATATTTATATTACTAATGATTCTGCATCAAAATTTTTTTAGGAAATTTTAAAATTTGACCGAAAAACGTTTTTTATTAAAAACGCCCCCAAAAAGTGGGCGTGGCAAAAAACTTTATATGAACGAAATACAGATATTCAGATTGTCTAAATATGTTGTTCAGAAAGTTTTTCAAAATTCCTTATGGTTTGGCCAAAAAATACGTTTTTCTAAAAAGGGGGCGTGGCAGTGGGCGGATTTCAAAAATGTTTACACTTGTTCTGCTGGGAGCAACATAGAGCACGTGTACCAAATTTCATCCTTCTAGCTCAAAATTTAAGGCCCAAAAACTGGTGACGTACGGACGGACGGACGGACGGACAGACATGGCTAAATCGACTCAGCTATCGATTCTGAGTCGATCCATATACTTTGAGGTATATATAGCTAAATTATTTCTCTATGTTACAAACTATGTATCAAAACTAATATACCCCTATGGGATAGGGTATAAAAAATCTATTTTAAATTAAAAATCTTTAAAAAAAAAAAAAAAAACATATGAGAGGCTACAATCCGCTATGCGGATCGTTGAATACCCTATCCCATCCCATCCTTTAAATTAATATCCTCAAAATATAGACCTTATGGCGATGAAATACAGAAAATGACATTGTCACAATATATTGCTCAGACAGTTTCTCAAAATCTTGTGTGGTTCGACAAAAAACAACGTATTTCTATTGCTAATGCCTTGGAATGGGGTATACAAATGGTTTTTGTAAGAAAACGCCCCCAAAATGTGGGCGTAGGTGAAAATGATCTATGGACAAAATGTTTATATTACCATTTTGGAAGTATTTGCATCAAAATTTTTTTCGAAAGATTTAAAATTTGGACAAAAAGCGTTTTTTACTAAAAACGCCCCCAAAAAGTGGGCGTGGCAAAAAAAACTTTGTATGAACGAAATATAGATATTAGGATTGTCTAAATATGCTACTCAGACAGTTTTTTGAAATTCCTTACGGTTTGGCAAAAAAATAAGTTTTCCTTAAAAGGGGGCGTGGCAGTGGGCGGATTTCAAAAATTTTTACACTTGTTCTGGTGGCACGGACGAGGATCCTATATACCAAATTTCATTATCCTAGCTCAAAATTTAAGGCCCAAAAACCGCTGACGAACAGACAGACGGACGGACGGACGGACGGACGGACGGACGGACGGACAGACAGACATGGCTAATTCGACTCAGCTAGCGATTCTGAGTCGATCCATATACTTTGAGGTATATGTAGCAAAATTATTTCTCTACGTTACAAACTAAGTATCAAAACTAATATACCCCCCTATGGGATAGGGTATAAAAACAAAATATATATAACAAATTTTATAGAATTCAAAAAAAAAATTTCTTTTAATAATTTCATTTTTTTTTTCTCAAATATGGGGACCCAATCCAAAGCTGAAGAGGTCGTTATTAAAAACAACGGTCCTCAACAGAACCAAATGGATGGATCCACCCATTTTGGCATTGACGTAACAATGATTATTATTATAATAGCCATTATAATCTGTCTTAAATTTATAAAAGATAAATTACAAAAAAAACATATGAGAAGGCTACAATCCGCTGTGCGGATCGTTGAATACCCTATCCCATCCTATCCATAAAACTAAAATCCCCAAAAAGCTAAAAACACGATGTGGATAAAATAGAAAAAATGATATAGTGACAACGAATTCTTCAGACTGCTTACAAAACACTTTTACCGTTCTACAAAAGACAAGGTTTTCTCCTGCATATGTTGTGGCCTGTGGGTTAGTGTATAAAAATGGTTTTTATATAAAAACGCCCCAAAAAGTGGGCGTAGGTTAAAACTATATATCGACCAAATGTTTATATTAATAATGTTAATGATTCTGCATCAAAATTTTTTTCGAAAAATTTAAAATTTGACCGAAAACAGTTTTTTATAAAAAACGCCCCCAAAAAGTGGGCGTGGCAAAAAAACTTTATATAGACGAAATATAGATATTAATATTGTCTAAATATGTTGTTTAGAAACATTTTTAAAATTCCTTACGGTTTGGTCAAAAACTGAGTTTTTCTTAAAAGGGGGCGTGGCAGTGGGCGGATTTCAAAAATGTTTACACTTGTTCTGTAGGCTGAGACGAGGATCCTATATACCAAATTTCATTATCCTAGCTCAAAATTTAAGGCCTAAAAATCGGTGACGTACAGACAGACGGACGGACGGACAGACAGACATGGCTTAATCGACTCAGCTAGCGATTCTGAGTCGATCCATATACTTTGAGGTATATGTAGCGAAATTATATCCCTATGTTACAAACTAAGTATCAAAACTAATATACCCCTTGGGATAGGGTATAATAAAAATAAATAAAAACATATGAGAGGCTACAATCCGCTGTGCGGATCGTTGAATACCCTATCCCATCCCATCCTTAAAATTAATATCTCCAAAAAGTGGGCTTTATTAGCCTATAATATAGAAAATGACATTGTCACAACAATATATTGTTCAAACAGTTTATCAGAATATTTTGTTGTTTGACAAAACACATCGTTTTCCTCCTGTATATGCTATGGGATAAGGTATACAAACGGTTTTTGTAAGAAAACGCCCCCAAAATGTGGGCGTAGGTGAAAATGATCTATTGACAAAATGTTTATATTACCATTGCGGAAGTATTTGCATCAAAATTTTTTTCGAAAGTTTTAAAATTTGGACAAAAAACGTATTTTACTAAAAACGCCCCCAAAAAGTGGGCGTGGCAAAAAACTTTGCATAGAAGAAATATAGATATTAGGATTGTCTAAATATGTTGCTAACACACTTTTTTGAAATTCCTTACGGTTTGGCTTAAAACTACGTTTTTTCTAAAAGGGGGCGTGGCAGTGGGCGGATTTCAAAAATGTTTACACTTGTTCTGCTTCGCCGGCCAGAGAGTCTGTATACCAAATTTGAACACTCTAGCTCAATATTAAGGCCCAAAAATCGGTGACACACAGACGGACGGACGGACGGACGGACAGACAGACATGGCTTAATCGACTCAGATAGCGATTCTGAATCGATCCATATTCTTTTAGGTATATGTATCGAAATTATTTCTCTATGTTACAAACTTAATGTCAAAACTAATATACCCCCCTATGGGATAGGGTATAAAAACAATCCGCTGTGCGGATCGTTGAATACCCTATCCCATCCTATCCATAAAACTAAAATCCCCAAAAAAGGGGACATGGCTAAAAACACGATGTGGATAAATAGAAAAAATGATATAGTGACAACAAATTCTTCAGACTGCTTACAAAACACTTTAACGGTTCTACAAAAGACAAGGTTTTCTCTTGCATATGTTATGGGGTAGTGTATAAAAATGGTTTTTATATAAAAACGCCCCCAAAAAGTGGGCGTGGGTTAAAATGGTATATAGAAGAAATGTTCATATTAATAATGTTAATGATTCTGCATCAAAATTTTTTTCGAAAAATTTAAAATTTGACCGAAAACAGTTTTTTATTGAAAACGCCCCCAAAAAGTGGGCGTGGCAAAAAACTTTATATGGACGAAATATAGATATTAATATTGTCTAAATATGTTGTTCAGAAACTTTTTTAAAATTCCTTACGGTTTGGTCAAAAACTGAGTTTTTCTTAAAAGGGGGCGTGGCAGTGGGCGGATTTCAAAAATTTTTACACTTGTTCTGTAGGCAGAGACGAGGATCCTATATACCAAATTTCATTATCCTAGCTCAAAATTTAAGGCCTAAAAATCGGTGACGTACAGACGGACGGACGGACGGACGGACGGACGGACGGACGGACGGACGGACGGACGGACGGACGGACGGACAGACAGACATGGCTTAATCGACTCAGCTAGCGATTCTGAGTCGATCCATATACTTTGAGGTATATGTAGCAAAATTATTTCTCTATGTTACAAACTAAGTATCAAAACTAATATACCCCTATGGGATAGGGTATAAACATATGAGAGGCTACAATCAGCTATGCGGATCGTTGAATACCCTATCCCATCCCATCCTTTAAATTAATATCCTCAAAATATAGGCCTTATGGCGATGAAAAACGGAAAATGACATTGTCACAATATATTGCTCAGACAGTTTCTCAAAATCTTGTGTGGTTCGACAAAATACAACGTATTTCTATTGCTAATGCCTTGGGATGGGTATACAAATGGTTTTTGTAAGAAAACGCCCCCAAAATGTGGGCGTAGGTGAAAATGATCTATGGACAAAATGTTTATATTACCATTGCGGAAGTATTTGCATCAAAATTTTTTTCTAAAGTTTTAAAATTTGGACAAAAAACGTTTTTTACTAAAAACGCCCCCAAAAAGTGGGCGTGGCAAAAAACTTTGTATGGACGAAATATAGATATTAGGATTGTCTAAATATGTTGCAAACACACTTTTTTGAAATTCCTTACGGTTTGGCTTAAAACTACGTTTTTTCTAAAAGGGGGCGTGGCAGTGGGCGGATTTTAAAAATTTTTACACTTGTTCTGGTGACTCGGCCAAGGATCCTATACACCAAATTTCATTATCATAGCTCAAAATTTAAGGCCCAAAAATCGGTGACGAACAGACAGACGGACGGACGGACGGACGGACGGACGGACGGACGGACGGACGGACGGACGGACGGACAGACAGACATGGCTAATTCGACTCAGCTAGCGATTCTGAGTCGATCCATATACTTTGAGGTATATGTAGCAAAATTATTTCTCTATGTTACAAACTAAGTATCAAAACTAATATACCCCCCTATGGGATAGGGTATAAACATATGAGAGGCTACAATCCGCTATGCGGATCGTTGAATACCCTATCCCATCCCATCCTTTAAATTAATATCCTCAAAATATAGGCCTTATGGCAATGAAATACAGAAAATGACATTGTCACAATATATTGCTCAGACAGTTTCTCAAAATCTTGTGTGGTTCGTATTTCTATTGCTAATGCCTTGGGATGGGGTATACAAACGGTTTTTGTAAGAAAACGCCCCCAAAATGTGGGCGTAGGTGAAAATGATCTATGGACAAAATGTTTATATTACCATTTCGGAAGTATTTGCATCAAATTTTTTTTCGAAAGTTTTAAAATTTGGACAAAAAGCGTTTTTTACTAAAAACGCCCCCAAAAAGTGGGCGTGGCAAAAAACTTTGTATGAACGAAATATAGATATTAGGATTGTCTAAATATGCTACTCAGACACTTTTTTGAAATTCCTTACGGTTTGGCCAAAAAATAAGTTTTCCTAAAAAGGGGGCGTGGCAGTGGGCGGATTTTAAAAATGTTTACACTTGTTCTGGTGGCACGGACGAGGATCCTATATACCAAATTTCATTATCCTAGCTCAAAATTTAAGGCCCAAAAACCGCTGACGAACAGACAGACGGACGGACGGACGGACGGACGGACGGACGGACGGACGGACGGACGGACGGACGGACGGACGGACAGACAGACATGGCTAATTCGACTCAGCTAGCGATTCTGAGTCGATCCATATACTTTGAGGTATATGTAGCAAAATTATTTCTCTATGTTACAAACTAAGTATCAAAACTAATATACCCCCCTATGGGATAGGGTATAAAAATTCAAAAGACTGTACGTAAGCAGATCATTCAGCACAACGTTGCTTCCAGAAGAATGTCTGTTTGAAAGAATTATTGGACAAACCTTTTTATACCCTATCCCATAGGGGGGTATATTAGTTTTGATACATAGTTTGTAACATAGAGAAATAATTTTGCTACATATACCTCAAAGTATATGGATCGACTCAGAATCGCTAGCTGAGTCGAATTAGCCATGTCTGTCTGTCCGTCCGTCCGTCCGTCCGTCCGTCCGTGTGTCCGTCCGTCCGTCTGTCTGTTCGTCACCGATTTTTGGGCCTTTAATTTTGAGCTAGGATAATGAAATTTGGTATATAGGATACTTGTCCGAGTCACCAGAACAAGTGTAAAAATTTTTGAAATCCGCCCACTGCCACGCCCCCTTTTTGGGAAAACTTTTTTTTTGGCCAAACCGTCAGGAACTTAAAAAAAGTGTCTGAGCAACATATTTAGACAATCCTAATATCTATATTTCGTTCATACAAAGTTTTTTGCCACGCCCACTTTTTGGGGGCGTTTTTAGTAAAAAACGCTTTTTGTCCAAATTTTAAAACTTTCGAAAAATTTTTTGATGCAACTACTTCCGCAATAGTAATATAAACATTTTGTCTATAGATCATTTTCACCTACGCCAACATTTTGGGGGCGTTTTCTTACAAAAACCATTTGTATACCCCATCCCAAGGCATTAGCAATAGAAAAACGTTGTTTTTTGTCGAACCACAGAAGATTTTGGTAAACTGTCTGAGCAATATATTGTGACATAGGGGGGTATATTAGTTTTGATACTTAGTTTGTAACATAGAGAAATAATTTAGCTACATATACCTCAAAGTATATGGATCGACTCAGAATCGCTAGCTGAGTCGAATTAGCCATGTCTGTCTGTCCGTCCGTCCGTCCGTCTGTCTGTTCGTCACCGATTTTTGGGCCTTAAATTTTGAGCTAGGATTATGAAATTTGGTATATAGGATCCTTGGCCGAGTCACCAGAACAAGTGTAAAAATTTTTGAAATCCGCCTACTGCCACGCCCCCTTTTTAGAAAAACGTAATTTTTAGCAAAACCGTAAAGAATTTTAAAAAAGTGTCTGAACAGCATATTTACAGAATCGTAATATCTATATTTCGTTCATATAAAGTTTTTGCCACGCCCACTTTTTGGGGGCGTTTTCAATAAAAAACTGTTTTCGGGCAAATTTTAAATTTATCGAAAAAAATTTTGATGCAGAATCATTAACATTATTAATATGAACATTTCGTCTTTATACCATTTTAACCCACGCCCACTTTTTGGGGGCGTTTTTATATAAAAACCATTTTTATACACTACCCCCATAACATATACAGGAGAAAACCTTGTCTTTTGTAGAACCGTAAAAGTGTTTTGTAAGCAGCCTGAAGAATTTGTTGTCACTATATCATTTTTTATACCCTATCCCATAGGGGGGTATATTAGTTTTGATACTTAGTTTGTAACATAGAGAAATAATTTTGCTACATATACCTCAAAGTATATGGATCGACTCAGAATCGCTAGCTGAGTCGAATTAGCCATGTCTGTCTGTCCGTCCGTCCGTCCGTCCGTCCGTCCGTCCGTCCGTCCGTCCGTCCGTCCGTCCGTCCGTCTGTCTGTTCGTCACCGATTTTTGGGCCTTAAATTTTGAGCTAGGATAATGAAATTTGGTATATAGGATCCTCGTCCGTGCCACCAGAACAAGTGTAAAAATTTTTGAAATCCGCCCACTGCCACGCCCCCTTTTTAGAAAAACTCATTTTTTGGCCAAACCGTAAGGAATTTCAAAAAAGTGTCTGAGCAGGATATTTAGACAACCCTAATATCTATGTTTCGTTCATACAAAGTTTTTTGCCACGCCCACTTTTTGGGGGCGTTTTTAGTAAAAAACGCTTTTTGTCCAAGTTTTAAAACTTTCGAAAAAATTTTTGATGCAAATACTTCCGCAATGGTAATATAAATATTTGGTCCATAGATCATTTTCACCTACGCCCACATTTTGGGGGCGTTTTCTTACAAAAACCATTTGTATACCCAATCCCAAGGCATTAGCAGTAGAAATACGTTGTTTTTTTGGCGAACCACAAAAGATTTTGATAAACTGTCTGAGCAATATATTGTGACAATGTCATTTTCTGTATTTCATCGCCATAAGGCCTATATTTTGAGGATATTTATAATAACGATGTGATGGGATAGGGTATCCAACGATCCGCACAGCGGATTGTAGCCTCTCATATGTTTTTATTTTATCCACATCGTGTTTTTAGCCATGCCCACTTTTTTGGGGATTCTAGTTTTATGGATAGGATGGGATAGGGTATTCAACGATCCGCACAGCGGATTGTAGCCTTCTCATATGTTTTTTCTTCATTTTCTTGTTTTCGTTTAATCAAAGTTTCCATTACCATTTTTTTTGACCAAACATTTTTTTGTATTTTCGTAGTTATCTGAATTAATGGACTTTAAACTCTTGGAAGAAGCTGTAGGGAAATTAAAAAATTGTTACCAAAGTTTAAAAAAATCTCCGAAATCGAAAACCCAAAGGGGCAAGCGAGAAATTAAAAGAAATATTAGCACTTTGGGACGATTTTATTATCCACTACTTAGCTTTGGACCAAAAGAGTTTGTCCCCTATAGAACTAGGATTTTTAGAACGGTTAACAACCGAGGCAAAATCATATAGAAAAGAATCAGAAGAAATAGTAAACAACAATATCGATTTAGGAGATACCACCGAGGCCGACCTCGAAGAAAAGTTAAGAGCAATAAAAATATACTCTAAACCCAAATTCGAAATGAGTGAGTTCGATTTTAACACGGCGCAAAAGTTGCCCGTGCTAACTTGCGACACAGGTAGCAACCGAACTGAGAGTATAAGAGATTTCTTAAATAGCGTAGAATTCTACTACGACACTCTCAATGACTCTTCAAAAACTACACTCATAACATTTTTGCTAAAATGCAAAATAAAGGGAAAATCCTTAACGTAATTAGGGACCGTAAAAACGGAAACTTTTGCAGAACTAAAAACAAACTTAATAGCTAAATGCGGGGATAGAGATACTATAGAGAGTATCCAGGCTAAATTGGAGATAGGTATCCAAGGCGAAGGATCCAGGGAAACGTTAAAGGTAGCCAATGAACATAGAGAGCTAGCGTTCCTAAAAAAGGAGTTAGTGACCGGTTCAAAATAATTCTCGATAGTGCGCGGCATACAAAAATGCAAGATGCTATCGAACATTTGTTGGAATTAGCTCCAAGTGCGGCACCCGACACGGAAACCATCCAATATGCCAACAACCCTCGATTTCCCCAAAGATCTTCGAATGATTTTCCCAGCAATTCGTACCAAGCTAATTATAACCGTCAAAATACACAGAACTATCAAAACAATCGTAATTTCCAAAGACAACCCAACAATATCTATCAACCGAATTCGACCCAGCAACCACCTCGTTTCAATAATTACCGAGGTAACACGAATAATTATCACCCAAGGAATAATAATAATAACCCACAAAGACGGGGGATAATAACTATAATAACGGTCCACGACAAGCAAACCATGTTAGAAATCAAAGACCACAAGGGAATAACAGAAATTATTCGCGTAACAATGGTGTATCAAACCAACATCGGAGCAGTACTACTCAGGATGAATACCGACAGGGAGAATCTATGTATATGATGAATGAGGGAAACGATCTACCCACCGATGGGGAAGCCGGCCAATCGGGGGGCAATCACTAAGTTTACTGCCACATATTGCAATATGTACAGGGGGCATAGCAAACGGCCTATATGTCCAACTCAATGTTAATAACAAAACAAATATCAAATTCTTATTAGACACTGGTGCATCAATTTGTACAATAAAACAACAAATTATAGATCAACATATTTCAGTAAATACAGGCAATAGAATAACCATAATGGGTATTTCTGGCGAACTAACAACTATAGGTACATGTACCAACACACTTCTGTTAGGACAACATGAAACAGCCTACACTTTTTACGTTGTACCAGACTCATTCCCGGTACCATTAGACGGTATTATCGGTGCAAATTTTCTAAAAGACTTTGGTGCAATAATTGACTTAGAACATTTCACACTAATATTAGCTACAGATATTAATCAAATTTCTTTACCCATATTTAACTCAGAACAGTTATGTACACTTCATATTTCACCTAGATCTGAAACCACTTACTGGTTAGAAAGCAAACATACAGATGTCCGAGTATTTCATTCACAAGAATTGTGTGAAGGAGTATTTATGGCAAGCTCTATATCTCAAAGTAAGCAAGGAAAAATACCAATAAAAATTTTAAACACTTGGGAATCCGAAGTAAGAATAAAATGGATAGAGCCAAAGTCAACACCTTTATCAGACTATGATGTATTAAAACACGAACAAACACCACAGTTCTCCCATACACGAACACAACAGTTACTAAAAGAAATAAATTTTGATACACTTAACGAGGAAGAAAAAAAAAACTATATGCTCTAAATTTCAAGATATTTTCCATCTAGACCAAGACAAATTAACACACACACATATAGGTCAGGCCCAAATAACACTAAAAGAAGGAGTCAACCCTAAATATACTAAGCCATACAGATTACCCCATTCTCAGAAAACAGACGTCCAAGCCGAAGTAAAAAAGATGCTTGCGGACGATATTATTGAACCATCAATTTCCGCATGGAATTCACCCATCCTTATTGTACCTAAGAAAAAAGATCCAGTAACAGGGGTACACATCAAATGTGCTTATCTTTACCTCCAAGTGGTAACCATCGGATACTGGTCTCATCCAACCGGATTTGACTTGCTAAACGATAAGTGCGAGTGTTGATAACACGACGAAAAACAGCAACACTATAAACACCCTGGTGAGAATGGCACGGATGAATACCCGGCCTGCTGTCCCAGGCGAACCTAGATGAGCTGCTCTGACATATTCGGACAACAGGTTGTCTAGGAATTTCAAGGGTTAGTCAGGCCCCTTGAACAGAGATGGTGGCGGATGAACCGAAAGGCCAACGGCAGCGCTCAATCCCGTAGTGGATACTGATGGCCCCGTGTCCTAGGGGTATCTAATAAATTGGAACTGGCCCTCCAGGTTGGGGGTTGTGCTTTGGGTTAACTACCCACCCACAGAAAAAAAAACATGGTTACGAAGCAACCAATAGCCTCGGAAAGGACTGATTTTATTGTTGACGACCCTGCTAAACGAAAAAAGGACAACGACGTTCGTATCTGCACCTGGAATGTGAGAACATTAAACAGGAGAGGTGCAGGCGAACAACTAGCGGAAGCCCTAAACTGCTACAAAGCAGACATTACTGCCATCCAGGAAATACGATGGGATGGGCCGGGCAAAAAGAGGATGAAAAACTGTGACATATACTACGGACCGTGTTATAGTGAGCAGAAACAGCGACTATTCGGATGCGGATTTGTTATAAGTGCCAGACTTAGGCAAGAAGTCTTATGTTTCCAAGACATTAGCGAACGCATAGTAACAATCCGCATCAAGGCCAAATTCGCCAACATAAGCCTTATATGCGCTCACGCTCCGACGGAAGAAAAAGATGATATAGCTAAGGATTGCTTCTACGAGCTCCTCGACAAAACCTATGAGCGACTACCGAAGTACGATGTTAAAATCGTGCTGGGAGATTTTAACGCAAAGGTAGGAAGAGAAGACATCTTTAGAAGTATTGTCGGAAAACATAGCCTACACGACAACACGTCTGGTAACGGACTTAGGCTAATTGATTTCGCTACGGAACGAAATGCCACTATAGCCAGCACACGGTTTCCTCACCTCGATATCCATAAGGGGACATGGCGGTATCCAGATCAACGAACGGTCAACCAAATTGATCACATTGCGATAGATAAGAGGCACGCATCCAGTATTTTGGATGTCCGAACATTCCGAGGAGCTAACATCGACTCGGATCACTACCTTGTAGCAGCCAAGGTAAGAATGCGGATATCCACCACGCCACAACAATCCAGAAATACTGTGAAAAAATTTAATGTCGGAAGACTGCAATCGCAAGAGACCGCCAAGACCTTCGCACAACGCGTATCCCTTAACCTCTCGATCAACACCATACCACCAGCATCGAATGTCGAAGAGCAATGGCAACGATGCCAACAGGCCATTAGATCAGCCGCAACTGATGTGCTAGGTTTCTCACGCCCACCAGCAAGAAACCCCTGGTTTGATGAGGAATGCCGACAGATGCTCGCAGCCAAGAACGAGGCCTACAAGGCTAAGCTGCAGGTGAAGACGAGAGCTGCCATTGAGCTCTATAGGCAAAGAAGAAGGGAAGAACATCGGCTTTTCAGCAAGAAGAAAAAAGAGCAAGAAAAGCGCGCGATCGAGGATATAGAGAGGTGCCACTCCAGGAACGATGTTCGCAAGTTTTACCAAAGTGTAAAACGTCAAAGCCAAGGATACAAGGCTCGAACAGAATCCTGTCGAGATGAGCAAGGAAATATTGTAGTTGAGACACAGTCGATGCTGAGGATATGGAAGAACCACTTCTGCAGACTGTTAAACGGCGATGACGAACAACATTCCGCTGTCAGGCAGAACGAACCATTCAATATTGGCAACGACAGCGAAAACTGCCAACCACCCGACCTGAGTGAAGTGAGGATAGCAATATCTAAACTCAAGCTTAATAAGGCTGCCGGAAATGACGGCCTTCCCGCTGAGCTCTATAAGGCCGGCGGAGATGACTTGGTAAGTAACATCCACCAACTCATAAGCCAAATCTGGTCGGATGAAAATATGCCTGAAGAATGGAACCTCAGCATCGTTTGCCCGATCCACAAAAAAGGAGACCCTCTGAACTGCGCCAACTACAGAGGCATAAGTCTCCTCAACATCGCCTACAAGATCCTATCTGCCGTAATATGTGAACGCCTGAAACCGTTTACCAACAACCTGATTGGCCCTTATCAGTGTGGTTTTAGGCCAGGAAAGTCCACAACCGATCAAATTTTCACACTTCGGCAGATCCTGGAAAAAACTCAAGAAGTCCAAATCGATACCCACCACCTATTCATCGATTTCAAAGCCGCATATGACAGCATTTATAGAGACGAACTGTACAGAGCCATGTCTAGTTTTGGTATACCGCCCAAACTCGTCCGTTTGTGTAGGATGACGATAGAGAATTCTCGCTGCTCCATCAGGGTCGGAAACGACCTCACCGACACATTCGATACCAAAAAAGGATTTAGGCAAGGCGATGTGCTGTCATGTGACTTCTTTAATCTGATTCTTGAGAGAATTGTGCAAAACTCCAAAGCCAACACCAGAGGCACAATTTTCCAAAAGTCGGTGCAACTACTAGCATACGCTGACGATATTGACATCATTGGTAGGACTCAACGTGATGTCATAGCCACGTTTGCTAGTAAAGAGAAGGAAGTGGCGAAAATGGGTTTAGCAGTAAATGAGGGTAAGACTAAGTATATGCTGTCATCACGAAAGGACTCACAACATCGACGAATTGGACAGAACGTCACCATTGACAGATATAACTTTGAGGTAGTACGGGACTTTGTCTACCTCGGCTCCGCTATTAGCTCTGACAACAACATCTCGTCAGAAATTAAACGAAGAATTACTCTTGCCAACCGCTGTTTCTTCGGGCTAAGAAGGCAATTTAGTAGTAAAGCCCTCACTCGAACTACTAAGGAGACCCTATATAAGACCCTGATCATCCC
Source organism: Rhingia campestris (assembly GCA_932526625.1). Taxonomy (NCBI): domain Eukaryota; kingdom Metazoa; phylum Arthropoda; class Insecta; order Diptera; family Syrphidae; genus Rhingia; species Rhingia campestris. Next base: position 128,128,231 of record OW052182.1, on the reverse strand, counting down.
AGTCCTGCTCTACGGCGCTGAAGCATGGACCGTATCAAAAGCGGATGAAGAAATCCTTGGTAGATTCGAGAGGAAAATTCTTCGAAAAATCTTCGGTCCCGTTTGCGTTGACGGGCTATGGAGACGAAGATTCAACCAAGAACTATACGAGCTGTACAGCGACATGCCCCTAGTCAAAAAACTCCGCATTGGACGTTTAAGATGGCTAGGACATGTAGAACGAATGGACACCAATACTCCGGCTCGCAGAGTCTTCGATTCCCAGCCAGACGTCGGACGCAGTAGAGGAAGACCTCGCCTTAAGTGGCGCGCACAAGTGGAAACCGACCTCAACCAACTTGGAGTGCGCAACTGAAGGCAGTTAGCTAAGGACCGGGCTAATTGGAGAGGCATGTTGGTTGAGGCCCAGGTTCATTCCGGACTGTAGCGCCACTTAAGTAAGTAAGTAAGTACAGGGGTACAAAAATTTAGACTGGTAATCGACTACAGAAAAGTGAACGATGTTATTGAAGATGATAAGTTCCCTCTACCGAATATAGCTGATATATTTGACATGGTAGGCGGAGCAACATATTTTTCATGTATAGATTTAAGTCAAGGATATTACCAAATGGAATTAGAAAAGAATAGTAGACCTTGCACTGCATTTTCGACAGAAAACGGTCATTACCAACTCAAACGCCTTCCAATGGGTCTAAAAATATCACCTAGAACTTTTTCTAGGATGATGTCAGTAGCTATGTCCGGTTTAACTTACTCACGTTGTTTCGTATACCTTGATGGTTTGATAGTTTTTGGTAGAAATTTGAAACACCACAATAAGAATTTGATTGACGTTTTTGAAAGACTAAGGGTAGTAAACCTTAAAATACACCCTAAGAAATGTACTTTCCTCAGAAAAGAAGTACTATATTTAGGACATATAATATCTGACAAGGGAATCGTACCGGATCCCTCAAAATCAAGCGTTATGAAAAATTACCCTAATCCTCAAAACGCAGACGAAGTACGAAGATTCGTGGCATTTGCCAACTATTATAGGAAATTCATACCAAATTTCGCTACACTAGCAACTCCTCTTAATCGGTTATTAAGGAAGAATGTAGAATTCAATTTTAATAAAGACTGTGAAACAGCCTTCGAATTGCTAAAAGAATTTTTAATAAGCCCAACAATTCTACAATTCCCAAATTTTGAAAAGGAATTCATATTACGAACAGACGCGTCAGGATTTGCGTTAGGTGCCGTTTTATCAAATTTCGATGATAAACCAGTTGCCTACGCAAGTAAAACTCTTAACAAAGCCGAGAAAAATTACAGCACTATCGAAAAGGAATTACTCGCGATAGTGTGGGCAATAAAGCACTACCGACCATATCTGTTCGGAAGACGATTCAAAATTTTAACTGACCACAGGCCTCTAGTGTACTTGTTCTCACTAAAAGAACCTTCCAGTCGATTAACTAAATTCAGGTTATTGTTGGAAGAATATAATTTTTACGTCGAGTATTCACCAGGAAAAAATAACTGCACTGCAGACGCTCTGAGCAGAATACAATATAGTTCAGAAGATTTAAAAAGGTTATACGTTTGTGTTACAACTAGAGCACAAGCCAAACAGTCTGATTCAAACCAACAGGAGGAAAACACTACTAAGGAAAGTAAAAACCACGAAGAGATAATAAGGGAACTTTTAAAACCACCAGACAAAGGATTAAAAATAGTTGAACTAAAAATAATAAATAGCTTCATGAAAGATGATGAAGAATTTGCAAAATTAAAGGGTACCAGAGTAGTAAGTCCAAATGAAATATTGGGTTACGTACCAGACAGTAGTTGTCTAATTTTAAATCGGTCCAAGATAAGCACTAATGCCCGATCGACATCATTTGACAAAATGTTGTCGAGGGACGTGCAGAAAACTTGCGTACCATTATTAAATGATGAAGATAAATCTAAGAACAGCACTACCGCCCGATCGGCATCATTTGACAAAATGTTGTCGAGGGACGTGCATAAAATTTGCGGACCTTTATCCATCAAGAAAGTTTACATTACAAAAGAAGAATTGTTAAAGCTCTCAGACGGCCGTCATAAGGAGAAAATTAATATATTAAAGAAGAAAATAAAAGAAATATTTAAAGAAAATAAAATTATTGTACACCTTTTGAACAACGTAACGAAGATTACAGACCCTTGCAAAATAAAACTATTATTGAATGATTATCATATGTTACCAACAAGTGGACATGCTGGAATAAATCGCATGTTAAGAAATATAAGAAAGAAATATATATGGACAGGGATGCAAAACGATGTGACGACATACGTAAAGCACTGCCCAATGTGTCAACGAAATAAACATATTCAACCAAAAAAACAGCCATTAGCAATTACAACGACAGCTGAATCGAGTTTCGAAAAAATCTTTCTAGACTTAGTAGGACCCCTCGATGAATCAGAAAATGGATCTAAATACATTTTAACTTTGCAAGACGACCATTGCCAAATAAAGAAGCTAACACAGTTGCTAAGGGACTCGTTGAACGTTTCGTTCTTAAATATGGGGTACCTAGTAGAATAGCATCAGATCAAGGTACCGAATTTTTGAATAAGGTATTCAAAGATATGTGTAAATTGCTGAAGATAGAACAGTTGCAATCAACAGCTTACCATCACGAAAGCATAGGAGCATTAGAGAATACGCATAAAGTTTTAGGAGCGTATCTTAGGAGTTATGTATCTGAGAAACATACAGATTGGAGCACATGGCTACCATATTATGTTTTCTGCTACAATACTACAGTACATTCGGAAACAGGGTTTACACCTTTTGAACTAGTGTTCGGAAGACAATGCGAACTACCTTCCAACCTAACCAAAACTGTAGATCCAGTTTATAACTACGAAGACTATGTGATAGACCTAAAACATAAATTGCAGATTGTTCATAAAGATGTCCGAGATACCTTAATAGCAAAGAAAATAATAAGAAAACATATGAGAAGGCTACAATCCACTGTGCGGATCGTTGAATACCCTATCCCATCCTATCTGTAAAACTAAAATCCCCAAAAAGTGGACATGGCTAAAAACACGATGTGGATAAAATTAAGAATATGACATGGTGACAACAAATTCTTCAGACTGCTTATAAAAAACTTTTACGGTTCTACAAAAGACAAGGTTTTCTCCTGCATATGTTATGGGGTAGGGTATAAAAATGGTTTTTATATAAAAACGCCCCCAAAAAGTGGGCGTGGGTTAAAATGGTCTATTGACGAAATGTTCATATTTATATTACTAATGATTCTGCATCAAAATTTTTTTAGAAAATTTTAAAATTTGACCGAAAAACGTTTTTTTATTAAAAACGCCCCCAAAAAGTGGGCGTGGCAAAAAACTTTATATAAACGAAATACAGATATTCAGATTGTCTAAATATGTTGTTCAGAAAGTTTTTCAAAATTCCTTATGGTTTGGCCAAAAAATACGTTTTTCTAAAAAGGGGGCGTGGCAGTGGGCGGATTTCAAAAATGTTTACACTTGTTCTGCTGGGAGCAACAAAGAGCACGTGTACCAAATTTCATCCTTCTAGCTCAAAATTTAAGGCCCAAAAACTGGTGACGTACGGACGGACGGACGGACGGACGGACGGACGGACGGACAGACATGGCTAAATCGACTCAGCTATCGATTCTGAGTCGATCCATATACTTTGAGGTATATATAGCTAAATTATTTCTCTATGTTACAAACTATGTATCAAAACTAATATACCCCTATGGGATAGGGTATAAACATATGAGAGGCTACAATCCGCTATGCGGATCGTTGAATACCCTATCCCATCCCATCCTTTAAATTAATATCCTCAAAATATAGACCTAATGACGATGAAATACAGAAAATGACATTGTCACAATATATTGCTCAGACAGTTTCTCAAAATCTTGTGTGGTTCGACAAAAAACAACGTATTTCTATTGCTAATGCCTTGGAATGGGGTATACAAATGGTTTTTGTAAGAAAACGCCCCCAAAATGTGGGCGTAGGTGAAAATGATCTATAGACAAAATGTTTATATTACCATTTCGGAAGTATTTGCATCAAAATTTTTTTCGAAAGTTTTAAAATTTGGACAAAAAGCGTTTTTTACTAAAAACGCCCCCAAAAAGTGGGCGTGGCAAAAAACTTTATATGAACGAAATATAGATATTAGGATTGTCTAAATATGCTACTCAGACACTTTTTTCAAATTCCTAACGGTTTGGCCAAAAAAAAGGTTTTCCTAAAAAGGGGGCGTGGCAGTGGGCGGATTTCAAAAATTTTTACACTTGTTCTGGTGGCACGGACGAGGATCCTATATACCAAATTTCATTATCCTAGCTCAAAATTTAAGGCCCAAAAACCGCTGACGAACAGACAGACGGACGGACGGACGGACGGACGGACGGACGGACAGACAGACATGGCTAATTCGACTCAGCTAGCGATTCTGAGTCGATCCATATACTTTGAGGTATATGTAACAAAATTATTTCTCTATGTTACAAACTATGTATCAAAACTAATATACCCCCCTATGGGATAGGGTATAAAAATTCCCATCTGTTTTTGCGTTGTACGACATAGAGTAAGCATTATAATTAAAAACATATGAGAAGGCTACAATCCGCTGTGCGGATCGTTGAATACCCTATCCCATCCTATTCATAAAACTAGAATCCCCAAAAAAGTGGACATGGCTAAAAACACGATGTGGATAAAATAAAAAAAATGATATAGTGACAACAAATTCTTCAGGCTGCTTACAAAACACTTTTACGGTTCTACAAAAGACAAGGTTTTCTCCTGTATATGTTATGGGGTAGTGTATAAAAATGGTTTTTATATAAAAACGCCCCCAAAAAGTGGGCGTGGGTTAAAATGGTATAAAGACGAAATGTTCATATTAATAATGTTAATGATTCTGCATCAAAAATTTTTTCGAAAAATTTAAAATTTGACCGAAAACAGTTTTTTTTATTGAAAACGCCCCCAAAAAGTGGGCGTGGCAAAAAACTTTATATGAACGAAATATAGATATTACGATTCTGTAAATATGCTGCTCAGACGCTTTTTTAAAATTCTTTACGGTTTTGCCAAAAATTACGTTTTTCTAAAAAGGGGGCGTGGCAGTGGGCGGATTTCAAAAATTTTTACACTTGTTCTGGTGACTCGGACAAGGATCCTATATACCAAATTTCATTATCCTAGCTCAAATTTTAAGGCCGAAAAATCGGTGACGAACAGACAGACGGACGGACGGACGGACGGACAGACAGACATGGCTAATTCGACTCAGCTAGCGATTCTGAGTCGATCCATATACTTTGAGGTATATGTAGCAAAATTATTTCTCTATGTTACAAACTATGTATCAAAACTAATATACCCCTATGGGATAGGGTATAAACATATGAGAAGGCTACAATCCGCTGTGCGGATCGTTGAATACCCTATCCCATCCTAACCATAAAACTAGAATCCCCAAAAAAGTGGGCATGGCTAAAAACACGATGTGGATAAAATAAAAAAAATGATATAGTGACAACAAATTCTTCAGGCTGCTTACAAAACACTTTTACGGTTCTACAAAAGACAAGGTTTTCTCCTGTATATGTTATGGGGTAGTGTATAAAAATGGTTTTTATATAAAAACGCCCCCAAAAAGTGGGCGTGGGTTAAAATGGTATAAAGACGAAATGTTCATATTAATAATGTTAATGATTCTGCATCAAAAATTTTTTCGAAAAATTTAAAATTTGACCGAAAACAGTTTTTTATTGAAAACGCCCCCAAAAAGTGGGCGTGGCAAAAAACTTTATATGAACGAAATATAGATATTACGATTCTGTAAATATGCTGCTCAGACACTTTTTTTAAATTCTTTACGGTTTTGCCAAAAATTACGTTTTTCTAAAAAGGGGGCGTGGCAGTGGGCGGATTTCAAAAATTTTTACACTTGTTCTGGTGACTCGGACAAGGATCCTATATACCAAATTTCATTATCCTAGCTCAAATTTTAAGGCCGAAAAATCGGTGACGAACAGACAGACGGACGGACGGACGGACGGACAGACAGACATGGCTAATTCGACTCAGCTAGCGATTCTGAGTCGATCCATATACTTTGAGGTATATTTAGCAAAATTATTTCTCTATGTTACAAACTATGTATCAAAACTAATATACCCCCCTATGGGATAGGGTATAAACATATGAGAAGGCTACAATCCGCTGTGCGGATCGTTGAATACCCTATCCCATCCTATCCATAAAATTAAAATCCCCAAAAAAGGGGGCATGGCTAAAAACACGATGTGGATAAAATAGAAAAAATGATATAGTGACAACAAATTCTTCAGACTGCTTACAAAACAATACAAAAAACGGTTCTACAAAAGACAAGGTTTTCTCCTGCTTATGTTATGGGGTAGTGTATAAAAATGGTTTTTATATAAAAACGCCCCCAAAAAGTGGGCGTGGGTTAAAATGGCATATAGACGAAATGTTCATATTAATAATGTTAATGATTCTGCATCAAAATTTTTTTCGAAAAATTTAAAATTTGACCGAAAACAGTTTTTAATTGAAAACGCCCCCAAAAAGTGGGCGTGGCAAAAAACTTTATAAAGACGAAATATAGATAATAATATTGTCTAAATATGTTGCTCAGAAACTTTTTTAAAATTCCTTACGGTTTGGTCAAAAACTGAGTTTTTCTTAAAAGGGGGCGTGGCAGTGGGCGGATTTCAAAAATTTTTACACTTGTTCTGTAGGCAGAGACGAGGATCCTATATACCAAATTTCATTATCCTAGCTCAAAATTTAAGGCCTAAAAATCGGTGACGTACAGACGGACGGACGGACGGACGGACGGACGGACGGACAGACAGACATGGCTTAATCGACTCAGCTAGCGATTCTGAGTCGATCCATATACTTTGAGGTATATGTAGCAAAATTATTTCTCTATGTTACAAACTAAGTATCAAAACTAATATACCCCTATGGGATAGGGTATAAAGAAACATGCATATATTTATAAAATAATAAAATCAAAATTGTATAAAGAACATATGAGAAGGCTACAATCCACTGTGCGGATCGTTGAATACCCTATCCCATCCTATCTGTAAAACTAAAATCCCCAAAAAGTGGACATGGCTAAAAACACGATGTGGATAAAATTAAGAATATGACATGGTGACAACAAATTCTTCAGACTGCTTATAAAAAACTTTTACGGTTCTACAAAAGACAAGGTTTTCTCCTGCATATGTTATGGGGTAGGGTATAAAAATGGTTTTTATATAAAAACGCCCCCAAAAAGTGGGCGTGGGTTAAAATGGTCTATTGACGAAATGTTCATATTTATATTACTAATGATTCTGCATCAAAATTTTTTTAGAAAATACAGATATTCAGATTGTCTAAATATGTTGTTCAGAAAGTTTTTCAAAATTCCTTATGGTTTGGCCAAAAAATACGTTTTTCTAAAAAGGGGGCGTGGCAGTGGGCGGATTTCAAAAATGTTTACACTTGTTCTGCTGGGAGCAACAAAGAGCACGTGTACCAAATTTCATCCTTCTAGCTCAAAATTTAAGGCCCAAAAACTGGTGACGTACGGACGGACGGACGGACGGACGGACGGACAGACATGGCTAAATCGACTCAGCTATCGATTCTGAGTCGATCCATATACTTTGAGGTATATATAGCTAAATTATTTCTCTATGTTACAAACTATGTATCAAAACTAATATACCCCTATGGGATAGGGTATAAAAAATCAATAGCATAATAATGTAAACAGACATTGCTAATTATAAATCCTTTTGTACAAACGGCGCAGAAAAAGAAGAAATCAAAACATGTATGATTTCTCCTTTTTTTTCCCCAAGAAGGGTGGTGTGAAGGGGATCGCACCAGCGACCGTTTAATATCCACATAGCAATGCATCCATTCGTGCTCGATATTTGACACTCACGTATGCATGGGCATAAAGTATTTTATAGCCGACCGGTAATAAACATATGAGTACACAATAAGTAATAAACATATGAGTACACAATAAGCACACGCCAGAAAGTGTATCATATGTTTGTTGCGAGCTCAGCATTAGAAGTCCGCTGCAGTGAGTGTGTTTGGATATTGGATTGTGCAAGATGGACAATTCTCTGAATGTCCGGGCATTAACCCAAATATGCATATGAGGCAATCGAACAACGAGAGGTCAGCGATCGATGTACGATGGATATGTTCGATAGAACAAAAGAAATTGTATATAAATACCAAACAAATTTATTAATAAAATCAGTCTTGAACTTACTCTCGACTCTCAACTTATTTTCACTGCGGCCGTAACTGTCCATACTCTTTCGGCGAGCTGCGCCTTAAAATCAGTAGCGTGCTGCGCTTTAAACAGCTTAGGGCTGTATAGGTATTTATCTGGTAGAAATTTACAACTTTACACTTACCCCAAGGCATATGCAATAGAAAAACGTTGTTTTTTGTCGAACCACAAAAGATTTTGATAAACAGTCTGAGCAATATATTGTGACAATGTCATTTTCTGTATTTCATCGCCATACAACCTATATTTTTAGGATATTAATTTTAAGGATGGGATGGGATAGGGTTTTCAACGATCCGCATAGCGGATTGTAGCCTCTCATATGTTTGTATGTCATATGCCTTGGGGGGCATACAAATGGTTTTTGTAAGAAAACGCCCCAAAAAACTGGGAGTGGGTTAAAATTGTCTACTGACGAAATGTTCATATTAATACTACCAATGATTTTGCATCAAATTTTTTTTCGAAAATTTTCAAAGGCCAAAATAGGTTTTTTATGGAAAACGCCCCCAAAAAGTGGGCGTGGCAAAAAACTTTGTATTGACGAAATATAGATATTACGATTATCTAAATATGCTACTCAGATGCTTTTTTAAAGTTCCTTACGGTTTGGCCAAAAACTGAGTTAATCTTAAAAGGGGGCGTCAGTAGGCGGATATCAAAAATTTTTAAACTTGTTCTGTAGGCACGGGCGAGGATCCCATATACCAAATTTCATTATCCTAGCTCAAAATTTAAGGCCTAAAAATCGGTGACGTACAGACGGACGGACGGACGGACCGACGGACGGACAGACAGACATGGCTTAATCGACTCAGCTAGCGATTCTGAGGTTATGTAGCTAAATTATTTCTCTATGTTTAAAACTAAGTATCAAAACTAATATACCCCTATGGCAGTGGTGTCTCGTCAGGGTGTGCAAGGTGTGCATTGCACACCCTGATCTAACAAAAAAATCCCTCTTTGAACACTGTGTAATAATAATAACACTCACAAATATGCACATCACAATTACACAAAACAAAAAAACCACCATCTAACAGCCTACACGCTACACGCTACACCCTACACCATATTCATATTTATCCTTCCTAATTTGTCTTTCAAAATTCCTTTATCGTTGAGTAACAAACAAAATAAACTCGCACGAAATCTCGCTGTGCACTTGTTCTGTTGATTTCATCAAATAAATTCATCCAACCTCAAACTGCCTATATAAGTTAACACCGTCAACCACTCGCACGCGCAGCGGAAATGCTGACCTAGCGTCTGGGGCGAGAAACGAATTTCCAGGGAAATTCACGTTGGGAAATAAAAAGTGCAAGCTTCAATAATTTCAATAATTTTACTTGTAAGAGTTTCTTTAGCTTTAGTTTAGTCTTAATCGATATCTCATACAATAAAGGTCAGGGCAATCTGCCCCGAAAAATATTTTTTTAACAAATTCGGCGTAAATTTTATTAACTGGCGCCCGAGCAGGGACCGTGCGGTTTTACTAAACAGTCAATACGCGTACGAATAATAAACGCACTTATAAATTAAAAATAATCGTGGAAATAGTGCTAGTGATAAAATATAGTGGACACCAAGCCGCGAAATCATCGTTAGTGCGTGAGACAAAATAGTGGACACCAAGCCGCAAGTTTCATAGTGGACATCAAGTCACGAAATTTTCACCATAGTGCGTGTAAGCAACAAAAGTGGACACCAAGCCGCAAGTTGTGTAAAGTGGACACCAAGCCACGAAATTATTGATAGTGTGTGTAAAACAAAGTGGACACCAAGCCACAAGTTTCGTAACGTGGACACCAGGCCACGAGACTGATTAGTAATTGTGTAGGGGAAAAGAGGCCCCCAAGTAATCCTGTAAAACAGGGATAAAAAGGAGTTCCGGAATAGCGAACAGCCGCCCCAACCAAGAACCCATCTACGTTATGAGAATTGAAGCCGTATTATTTTTGTAAGAATATTTTTTGTCCTTTGTAATTTTTAATCGATTTTGTAACATCCTAAGACTCAACTAGAATAAGACTCAAATTTTAATTTCTGTAAGAATATTTTTTTTTATACCCTATCCCATAGGGGTATATTAGTTTTGATACTTAGTTTGTAACATAGAGAAATAATTTTGCTACATATACCTCAAAGTATATGGATCGACTCTGAATCGCTAGCTGAGTCGATTAAGCCATGTCTGTCTGTCCGTCCGTCCGTCCGTCCGTCCGTCTGTACGTCACCGATTTTTAGGTCTTAAATTTTGAGCTAGGATAATGAAATTTGGTATATAGGATCCTCGTCTCTGCCTACAGAACAAATGTAAAAATTTTTGAAATCCGCCCACTGCCACGCCCCTTTTAAGAAAAACTCAGTTCTCGACCAAACCGTAGGGAATTTTAAAAAAGTTTCTGAACAACATATTTAGACAATATTAATATCTATATTTCGTCCATATAAAGTTTTTTGCCACGCCCACTTTTTGGGGGCGTTTTCAATAAAAAAACTGTTTTCGGTCAAATTTTAAATTTTTCGAAAAAAATTTTGATGCAGAATCATTAACATTATTAATATGAACATTTCGTCTATTTACCATTTTAACCCACGCCCACTTTTTGGGGGCGTTTTTATATAAAAACCATTTTTATACACTACCCCATAACATATGCAAGAGAAAACCTTGTCTTTTGTAGAACCGTTAAAGTGTTTTGTAAGCAGTCTGAAGAATTGTTTGTCACTATATCATTTTTTCTATTTATCCACATCGTGTTTTTAGCCATGCCCCCTTTTTTGGGGATTTTAGTTTTATGGATAGGATGGGATAGGGTATTCAACGATCCGCACAGCGGATTGTAGCCTTCTCATATGTTTTTATTTTTAACTTTCTCTTACAAAGAGAAAGATATTGTTTTCGTGAAAATTTTCGACCTCGAGATTTTGATTGATTCTAACATTACGATGATAGCGGAGCCTAAAAAAGTGGTTTTTGGAATTCCGTCCGTCGGTCCGTCTGTCCGTGATGGTTTCCCCAGCCTAAACGGCTAGAACAATTTTCTTCAAACTTCGTATCCAAGCTTATTTTAGTCATAATTCTCGGCCATTTTTTTTGTTTGCTTTTAGCCATGTTAATAAAGGTACCTGCCATATAAAAATTACACATAACCTCAATTTTCTTGAAAACGGCTCTAACGATTTTGATTAAACTTTATATATACTATAACCATATTAGTTCCAACAAAACTGCATACCCAGTTTTTTCGAGAAAATCCATATAACGGATTTTGTCATTTAGGCCATATAAGGAATATTGATAATTTCTCGCAAACTATTATGTCAAATTGAATGAAATTTAATATATATACTACTATTATAGTTTTAAACAATTCCACATAATTAGTTTTAGCCCAACTATCACTTAACGGAATTTTCAGTTTTGGCCAATAACGAAAATAATTATTTTTTCACATAGACACCGATTCCTTCAAATTTTGGAGTAAACGTTCGTATAATCACATTTCAAAATTTTTTATAATTTTTAGCATTAATTAACCCAACTCGCTGTGAAAGAGAAAGTTGCGTACGACCCAGTCGTGCACCCACCACTCGTTTATTTCGTGATTATTTGTGTAAAAACTTAAGACCCATTTTAATTATCTTGATTCAATCTCAATTGCGAATCTCGGTTCATATTCATTGACTTAATTTCAAAATGTCGAACCCAAATAACTTAATCAGACCAGCCCGCTTAGAAGTACCAGGAGAAAATGCTGCTCCTCCTGCTCCTCCTGCCCCCTCCTTTACAAACCAAATAGACGATAACTTGGTACATCTCATAACCAGACTCGTAACCGAAACACTACACATTCAGGGACGACAGATATTCAATTCAATTATGAATCCAGCCTCAGATATCAAAAATGATATTGATCAACCGATTAACACCACTGATCAGAATCATTCCTACATGGACAAAGTTCCAGATGTGGTTAAAAGTTTGCGCGAATTTTCAGGTGAAGCTCAGGAGTTCAACTCGTGGAAGAAAAGTGTTGAAAGAATACTTAAGATCTACGAGCACCTTAAGGGTACTCCAAAATATTATGGCATCTTGTCCGTTATTAGGAATAAAATAACAGGCCATGCCGATATAGCGCTCGAATCATATAATACCCCTTTAAACTGGGAAAAGATTTCTAAATGTTTGACTCTGCATTATGCAGATAAAAGGGATCTAGGGACCCTCGAGTACCAAATGACGACTTTGGTACAGGGTAACAATACAATACCCGAATTCTATCAAGCATTTTATCATCATTTATCTCTGATTCTTAACAAACTCGGTTGTATTGACATGAGCCATGAGTCGTTAAATAACATGACTCAATGTTATAGAGATAAGGCACTTGATACTTTCGTTAGAGGACTGAAGGGCGACCTCCCCAGACTACTCAGTATAAGGGAACCCGCAGATTTGCCGCAGGCTCTGCATCTTTGTCTTAAACTCCAAAATGTTGACTTCAGAACTCAACACGCTAATAATTCCCAATCAACAGCTCGGAAAACCTTCCAGCAAACGCCTCCACCGGTTCCTCCTTGAAGATTCAATTCCCCACACCCAGTTCCTGTTCCAGCCCCAAGGAGAGAGTTCTTTCCACAATTGCTTCATGACCCTAGTCAACCTCAGCAACCCCAATGTCACAGGCAACCACAATATCATTCTAGGTCTTTCCAACAAGCCCAACCGCAACGGTTTCCACCAAACCAACGCGAACCTCCTCCCAAGCCTATGGACATAGACCATTCCATTAGAACTCAGAGGGTAAATTACCTAAATAGACCAAGAAACCAGCCTACTGCACAGAAACGAGAGCACTCAACACAAGTTCATCAACCCTATAAAATGCAACGAGTCTACCATACTGAAGAAGCCGTCGCCGAAGAACAAGAAATAGAACAATACGAAGCCACGATGAACGGAATACAGCGACGATCAAACAGGCGAACAATATTATGATCCACCGCAACAAGTTGATGACATATATTTTTTAGACTTAAACACTCTTCGCTTCCTTATTTCGAGCACGTTGCAAAGAGTGGACAGGTGTATAAATTTCTAATTGACACAGGCTCGAACAAAAATTATATTCAACCACGACATGTACGCAATCCTCTCCCCAACAAAAAGATTTTCTATGCTAACTCCGTAGGGGGAAACATTAGAATAACTCACCATAGTCTTATTCCTCTTTTTGGTTCCGAAATAGGCCCCTTACAATTTTTTATACTTCCTACCCTTATATCATTCGACGGCATTATAGGAAACGATACCCTTAAAAGCTTGAATGCGGTTATTTACATAAATGATAACTATATGAAAGTTCAACAGAACACCTTTATCGAACTTAAACAGCATCTAACTGAAACCGTAAATAGCGTAAATATCCGAACATCCCATCTGAACGATGAAGACTCTAACTATCTCACTAAAGTTATTGGATCTTTTCCGAAACTCTTCTCTGATCCTGACGAGAGACTTACTTACGCGACAACTGTGAAAGGAGAAATTCGTACAATAGGTAACGAACCAGTCTATTCCAAATCTTACCCCTACCCAAGAGGACTCAAAGAAGAAGTTGAAAAACAAATCAACCAACTTCTAAATGATAGTATTATCAGGCCATCAAAATCTCCATATAATTCGCCAGTCTGGATCGTCAACAAAAAATGGACGCTTCAGGCGAAAAAAAATATCGAATGGTGATCGATTACCGAAAACTCAACTCGGTCACCATTGCCGATAGATACCCCATTCCAGAAATCAATGAGGTCCTAGCTAACCTCGGCGACAATAGATCTTCCAAACAATAGATCTCCGGCAATCTTCCAAAGAGCTCTCGATGATATCTTAAGAGAGCACATCGGGAAACGATGTAACGTCTACATCGATGACATCGTCATCTTTGGAAAAGACAAGGCTGAACATTTTGAAAACCTGAAAGCCGTCTTTGATACTCTAGAATGCGCCAACATGAAAATCCTATTGGATAAATGCGAATTTTTCAAGACCGAAGTGGAATTCTTAGGATTCATCATCAGCACTGATGGCATTAAGACTAACCCTAAGAAGGTTCATGCCATTACAGAACTACCACCCCCAAAAACGCTTAAAGAACTGAGATCCTTTCTAGGTATGTCAGGGTATTATCGCGGATTTATCAGAGATTATGCGAAAATAGCGAAACCCCTGACATCCCTTTTAAAAGGGGAAGATGGACGAGTGTCCAGACATCTATCTAAAAATAAAACTATAGATCTTGACGAAAATTGCATTTACTCATTTAACCAAATTAAAGACTCCTTAACTTCAGAAGAAGTAACTCTCACTCACCCGAACTTTAACAAAGACTTTGAACTCACGACGGACGCATCCGACTATGCAATTGGTGCTGTCCTATCCCAGGACAGAAAACCCATAACATTTCTCTCAAGGACACTGACAAAGACAGAAGAAAGCTACGCCACTAACGAGAAAGAGATGCTCGCCATCATCTGGGCTCTAAACTCGCTTAGGAATTTCCTTTACGGATCAAAAAAGGTAAAAATTTATACGGACCACCAGCCATTAACATATGCGCTGAGTAATAGAAACACAAACCACAAGATGAAGCGATGGAAGGCAATTCTGGAGGAGTACAACTACGAACTCAAGTACAAACCAGGAAAAGAAAATGTAGTTGCCGATGCTTTATCTCGACTGCCACTAAAAACACAAATAAATTCAATGACCATGACGCAACATAGTGATGAGAGTTCTTCACATAACCTGATACCAGCAGTTGAAGTACCCATTAACGTTTTTCGAAATCAGCTGATTTTAGAAATCGGGGACACAACTAGCCATCAATTCTTAATTCCTTTCCCCACGTACCACAGACACGTTTTTGTGCAACCCAGTTATAGCAACTCAGATATCATTTCAATTTTTAAAAAAATATTTAAATCCCAGTGTAATAAATGGCTTGCAAACAAAAGAAGAAATTATGGGCCGAATACAAAACATTTATCCCGAACATTTTTCAAAATACAAAATTAGGTACACTCAGACAATGGTAGAAGATCTGGCTAACGAAACGAAGCAAGAAGAAAACATATGAGAAGGCTACAATCCACTGTGTGGATCGTTGAATACCCTATCCCATCCTATCTGTAAAACTAAAATCCCCAAAAAGTGGACATGGCTAAAAACACGATGTGGATAAAATTAAGAATATGACATGGTGACAACAAATTCTTCAGACTGCTTATAAAAAACTTTTACGGTTCTACAAAAGACAAGGTTTTCTCCTGCATATGTTATGGGGTAGGGTATAAAAATGGTTTTTATATAAAAACGCCCCCAAGAAGTGGGCGTGGGTTAAAATGGTCTATTGACGAAATGTTCATATTTATATTACTAATGATTCTGCATCAAAATTTTTTTAGAAAATTTTAAAATTTGACCGAAAAACGTTTTTTATTAAACGCCCCCAAAAAGTGGGCGTGGCAAAAAACTTTATATGAACGAAATACAGATATTCAGATTGATTAAATATGTTGTTCAGAAAGTTTTTCAAAATTCCTTATGGTTTGGCCAAAAAATACGATTTTCTAAAAAGGGGGCGTGGCAGTGGGCGGATTTCAAAAATTTTTACACTTGTTCTGCTGGGAGCAACAAAGAGCACGTGTACCAAATTTCATCCTTCTAGCTCAAAATTTAAGGCCCAAAAACTGGTGACGTACGGACGGACGGACAGACATGGCTAAATCGACTCAGCTATCGATTCTGAGTCGATCCATATACTTTGAGGTATATATAGCTAAATTATTTCTCTATGTTACAAACTATGTATCAAAACTAATATACCCCCCTATGGGATAGGGTATAAAAATATTAAGTATTCATCGTAGGGCACACCGTTATCCAGAAGAAAACCGCATACAACTTCTCCAACACTTCTATTTTCCGAAAATGGCATCAAAAATCAAAAGACTAGTAAAAGTATGTAGAATCTGCAAAGAAAACAAATATGAACGACACCCAAATAAACCTATCCTTGAACCAACTCCAATCCCTAATTATCCTGGCCACACTCTGCATTTAGATATTTATTCAACGGAAAAAAACCTGGTATTAACCGCCATATGCAAGCTCACCAAGTTCGCCAAGACTAAAATTATCAGGCAACTCTTCGAACTCTTCTTTGGTCGATCTCCACAAATAACCCCCGAAGAACTTGATAAAACTAGGCAGAATAACATAGATAAAATTATCCAGAAACAAGAACAAGATTTAAGCTATCATAACCAAACCAGGAAACCATGTAAGATGTACCATCCTGGAGACGCCATTTACATAAAACATAACAAAAGAATTGGTTCTAAACTCACCGTCCGATATAAAAAGGAAGTAGTTAAGGAAAACAAAAATACAACTGTCGTGACGGAATCCGGCAAAACGATCCACAAAAGCAATATTAGGAACTGAACAATAAATTTCACATCTCTCTTTTCAGACATGCATTATGCATCGCGGAAGCGGAAATCCAAATTTTGGACTTAACTAATTCTCAATTCGTTTCAATACACACTGGACAAACAAAGATACAGAATGGAAATTTCAAACTAATTCATGACATTGACCTTGACCAATACGAACAACTAGTGACCAAAATTTCTTAAACTTAACGAAACAAGGAACGATTCCCTTTTCCTATACCTTTCCCATGAGCACGAGCAAATAAAAAATTTGATATCTAACCTAAAACCAAAAAGGGTAAGAAGATCTCTAGACTTTATAGGTTCGACGTGGAAGTGGATCGCTGGCAATCCCGACCACAACGATTTCATTACTATCAAAAGAAAAATGAATAACCTACTTAGTAACTCTAACGATCAAGTTGTAATAAATAAATTACATAATGAAAGAATTAATAACATAACCAAGATTACGAATGAGATTGAATCAATGCTAAAAACCAATAAAAATTTCAACAGAGATGTAATATTAAATATTCAATACAAATTTAAAATTTTAAAAGAAGAATTAGTTAACATTAATTTGGCAATACATTGGGCGAAACTAGGAATTGTTAATTCAATGATTTTATCAAAAGAAGAAATAAGCCTAGCTGTAAAAACATATGAGAAGGCTACAATCCGCTGTGCGGATCGTTGAATACCTTATCCCATCCTATCCATAAAACTAGAATCCCCAAAAAAGGGGGCATGGCTAAAAACACGATGTGGATAAATAGAAAAAATGATATAGTGACAACAAATTCTTCAGACTGCTTACAAAACACTTTAACGGTTCTACAAAAGACAAGGTTTTCTCTTGCATATGTTATGGGGTAGTGTATAAAAATGGTTTTTATATAAAAACGTCCCCAAAAAGTGGGCGTGGGTTAAAATGGTATATAGACGAAATGTTCATATTAATAATGTTAATGATTCTGCATCAACATTTTTTTCGAAAAATTTAAAATTTGACCGAAAACAGTTTTTTATTGAAAACGCCCCCAAAAAGTGGGCGTGGCAAAAAACTTTATATGGACGAAATATAGATATTAATATTGTCTAAATATGTTGTTCAGAAACTTTTTTAAAATTCCTTACGGTTTGGTCAAAAACTGAGTTTTTCTTAAAAGGGGGCGTGGCAGTGGGCGGATTTCAAAAATGTTTACACTTGTTCTGTAGGCAGAGACGAGGATCCTATATACCAAATTTCATTATCCTGGCTCAAAATTTAAGGCCTAGAAATCGGTGACGGACGGACGGACGGACGGACGGACAGACAGACATGGCTTAATCGACTCAGCTAGCGATTCTGAGTCGATCCATATACTTTGAGGTATATGTAGCAAAATTATTTCTCTATGTTACAAACTAAGTATAAAAACTAATATACCCCTATGGGATAGGGTATAAACACTATATCAAGATAATGTCCCTTTCACTACTATAGAAGAAGCTCTCAATTTTGCTGAAATAAAGATAATAACAATCACAGCTTCCATACTTTATATTGTTAATATCCCTACTACCGATCCTACCACATATGAACGAATATTGTTAAAACCTGTGAAGAGAAATGGAATAGCCATAGAAATAGACTATAAAGAAGTTGTAAGAAACAAAAACGAAATATTTGGCGTAACTAATGATTGTAAAGTAATAAATAGTGTTTCAATTTGTAATAAAAGAGATCTTATAAATATTGTTAACTCAGCATGTATTCCCAACCTATTAAATAGTAAAATAGCAACATGTAATAAAGTGAATAGTCAGCATATCCCGTCGATCGAGGAAATAACAAATGGAATGATCCTGCTTAACGACTTTAACGGAACTCTCCAAGTCGAATCCACACCTCGGAACCTTACTGGTACCTTCCTTATTAAATACGAGAAAACCAACATAACAATAAATAATAGAGTATTTGCGGCATACGAAGCCTCTACACACACCGTTCTTCCAGCCATACTGCAGCCAACACCCATAGAGAACAGATTCCATCGACTATTGTCGCTCGAAATGATGGGCGAACTCCACATCAATAATACCAAAAGTATCGAGTTGCTCAAAAGCGAAAACGAAACTTACGCATTCATCAGCTGCGGAACAATAAGTCTCATCGGGATTATCCTAGTAATTATCACCATCTATAGAATCATAACAAGGCATTCAAGTAGTGAAACCAGAGTCATGATCCAGCAACAAGAAATTAAGAACATCGAAGCTCCACCACACACTGGAAGTTTACCAAAAGGAAAAATCCAACAAACAAAGTTCAACGACCTTCCTTACTTTTAGGCGATTGAGGACCATCGCATTTAAAGGGGGAAGAGTTAACACCGTCAACCACTCGCACGCGCAGCGGAAATGCTGACCTAGCTTCTGGGGCGAGAAACGAATTTCCAGGGAAATTCACGTTGGGAAATAAAAAGTGCAAGCTTCAATAATTTCAATAATTTTACTTGTAAGAGTTTCTTAAGCTTTAGTTTAGTCTTAATCGATATCTCATACAATAAAGGTCAGGGCAATCTGCCCCGAAAAATATTTTTTTAACAAATTCGGCGTAAATTTTATTAACTGGCGCCCGAGCAGGGACCGTGCGGTTTTACTAAACAGTCAATACGCGTACGAATAATAAACGCACTTAAAAATTAAAAATAATCGTGGAAATAGTGCTAGTGATAAAATATAGTGGACACCAAGCCGCGAAATCATCGTTAGTGCGTGAGACAAAATAGTGGACACCAAGCCGCAAGTTTCATAGTGGACATCAAGTCACGAAATTTTCACCATAGTGCGTGTAAGCAACAAAAGTGGACACCAAGCCGCAAGTTGTGTAAAGTGGACACCAAGCCACGAAATTATTGATAGTGTGTGTAAAACAAAGTGGACACCAAGCCACAAGTTTCGTAACGCGGACACCAGGCCACGAGACTGATTAGTAATTGTGTAGGGGAAAAGAGGCCCCCAAGTAATCCTGTAAAACAGGGATAAAAAGGAGTTCCGGAATAGCGAACAGCCGCCCCAACCAAGAGCCACGGTCCAGAACCCATCTACGTTATGAGAATTGAAGCCGTATTATTTTTGTAAGAATATTTTTTGTCCTTTATAATTTTTAATCGATTTTGTAACATCCTAAGACTCAACTAGAATAAGACTCAAATTTTAATTTCTGTAAGAATATTTTTTTTTTTATTTTTAACTTTCTCTTACAAAGAGAAAGATATTGTTTTCGTGAAAATTTTCCAAATTTATCCAAGCTTATTTTAGTCATAATTCTAGGCCATTTTTTTTGTTTGCTTTTAGCCATGTTAATAACGGTACCTGCCATATAAAAATTACACATAACCTCAATTTTCTTGAAAACGGCTCTAACGATTTTGATTAAACTTTATATATACTATAACCATATTAGTTCCAACAAAACTGCATACCCAGTTTTTTCGAGAAAATCCATATAACGGATTTTGTCATTTAGGCCATATAAGGAAAATTGATAATTTCTCGCAAACTATTATGTCAAATTGAATGAAATTTAATATATATACTACTATTATAGTTTTAAACAATTCCACATAATTAGTTTTAGCCCAACTATCACTTAACGGAATTTTCAGTTTTGGCCAATAACGAAAATTAATTATTTTTTCACATAGACACCGATTCCTTCAAATTTTGGAGTAAACGTTCGTATAATCACATTTCAAAATTTTTTATAATTTTTAGCATTAATTAACCCAACTCGCTGTGAAAGAGAAAGTTGCGTACGACCCAGTCGTGCACCCACCACTCGTTTATTTCGTGATTATTTGTGTAAAAACTTAAGACCCATTTTAATTATCTTGATTCAATCTCAATTGCGAATCTCGGTTCATATTCATTGACTTAATATCAAAATGTCGAACCCAAATAACTTAATCAGACCAGCCCGCTTAGAAGTACCAGGAGAAAATGCTGCTCCTCCTGATCCTCCTGCCCCCTCCTTTACAAACCAAATAGACGATAACTTGGTACATCTCATAACCAGACTCGTAACCGAAACACTACACATTCAGGGACGACAGATATTCAATTCAATTATGAATCCAGCCTCAGATACCAATAATGATATTGATCAACCGATTAACACCACTGATCAGAATCTTTCCGACATGGACAAAGTTCCAGATGTGGTTAAAAGTTTGCAAGAATTTTCAGGTGAAGCTCAGGAGTTCAACTCGTGGAAGAAAAGTGTTGAAAGAATACTTAAGATCTACGAGCACCTTAAGGGTACTCCAAAATATTATGGCATCTTGTCCGTTATTAGGAATAAAATAACAGGCCATGCCGATATAGCGCTCGAATCATATAATACCCCTTTAAACTGGGAAAAGATTTCTAAAGTACCAAATGACGACTTTGGTACAGGGTAACAATACAATACCCGAATTCTATCAAGCAGTTTATCATCATTTATCTCTGATTCTTAACAAACTCGGTTGTATTGACATGAGCCATGAATCGTTAAATAACATGACTCAATGTTATAGAGATAAGGCACTGGATGCTTTCGTTAGAGGACTGAAGGGCGACCTCCCCAGACTACTCAGTATAAGGGAACCCGCAGATTTGCCGCAGGCTCTGCATCTTTGTCTTAAACTCCAAAATGTTGACTTCAGAACTCAACACGCTAATAATTCCCAATCAACAGCTCGGAAAACCTTCCAGCAAACGCCTCCACCGGTTCCTCCTTGAAGATTCAATTCCCCACACCCAGTTCCTGTTCCAGCCCCAAGGAGAGAGTTCTTTCCACAATTGCTTCATAACCCTAGTCAACCTCAGCAACCCCAATTCCACAGGCAACCACAATATCATTCTAGGAAAAGAAAATGTAGTTGCCGATGCTTTATCTCGACTGCCACTAAAAACACATATAAATTCAATGACCATGACGCAACATAGTGATGAGAGTTCTTCACATAACCTGATACCAGCAGTTGAAGTACCCATTAACGTTTTTCGAAATCAGCTGATTTTAGAAATCGGGGACACAACTAGCCATCAATTCTTAATTCCTTTCCCCACGTACCACAGACACGTTTTTGTGCAACCCAGTTATAGCAACTCAGATATCATTTCAATTTTTAAAAAAATATTTAAATCCCAGTGTAATAAATGGCTTGCAAACAAAAGAAGAAATTATGGGCCGAATACAAAACATTTATCCAGAACATTTTTCAAAATACAAAATTAGGTACACTCAGACAATGGTCGAAGATCTGGCTAACGAAACGGAGCAAGAAGAAAAAATATTAAGTATTCATCGTAGGGCACACCGTAATCCAGAAGAAAACCGTATGCAACTTCTCCAATACTTCTATTTTCCGAAAATGGCATCAAAAATCAAAAGACTAGTAAAAGTATGTAGAATCTGCAAAGAAAACAAATATGAACGACACCCAAATAAACCTATCCTTGAACCAACTCCAATCCCTAATTATCCTGGCCACACTCTGCATTTAGATATTTATTCAACGGAAAAAAAACCTGGTATTACCCGCCATATGCAAGCTCACTAAGTTCGCCAAGACTAAAATTATCATGTCAAGAGCAATAACCGACCTCAGGCAACCTCTTCGAGAAATCTTATTCTCTTTCTGCATTCCCGAGAGTGTTGTCATAGACAATGAAAAAGCCCTTAATTCGGTATCCATATTATCCATGATGGAAGATGAGTTGGGCATTCGCATTCACAGAACACCACCCTACAAATCCGAAGTAAACGGGCAGATTGAGCGGTTCCATTCAACTCTCTCAGAGATCATGAGATGCCTCAAAGCTGAAAAGGTATCCCGATCCTTCGAGGAACTGCTCGAAAGAGCCACTAACGAATATAATTTTACAATTCACTCCACAACGGGAAAAAAACCGGTCGAACTCTTCTTTGGTCGATCTCCACAAATAACCCCCGAAGAACTTGATAAAACTAGGCAGAATAACATAGATAAAATTATCCAGAAACAAGAACAAGATTTAAGCTATCATAACCAAACCAGGAAACCATGTAAGATGTACCATCCTGGAGACGTCATTTACATAAAACATAACAAAAGAATTGGTTCTAAACTCACCGTCCGATATAAAAAGGAAGTAGTTAAGGAAAACAAAAATACAACTGTCGTGACGGAATCCGGCAAAACGATCCACAAAAGCACTATTAGGAACTGAACAATAAATTTCACATCTCTCTTTTCAGACATGCATTATGCATCGCGGAAGCGGAAATCCAAATTTTGGACTTCACTAATTCTCAATTCGTTTCAATACACACTAGACAAACAAAGATACAGAACGGAAATTTCAAACTAATTCATGACATTGACCTTGACCAATACGAACAACTCGTGACCAAAATTTCTCCAATGCTTAAACTTAACGAAACAAGGAACGATTCCCTTTTCCTATACCTTTCCCATGAGCACAAGCAAATAAAAAATTTGATATCTAACCTAAAACCAAAAAGGGTAAGAAGATCTCTAGACTTTATAGGTTCGACGTGGAAGTGGATCGCTGGCAATCCCGACCACAACGATTTCATTACTATCAAAAGAAAAATGAATAACTTACTTAGTAACTCTAACGATCAAGTTGTAATAAATAAATTACATAATGAACGAGTGGTGGGTGCACGACTGGGTCGTACGCAACTTTCTCTTTCACAGCAAGTTGGGCGTTAGATCAAATCATAAGCATTTTGATTATTGATTCTTAAATGATATAAATAATGTCGAAATGTATTTTTCCGAAATTTGAAGGAATCGATGTCAATGTGAATAATAATGATTTTCCGTTATCGGCCAAAACTGAAAATTGCGTTTAGTGATATTTGGGCCAAAACTAATTATGTGGAATTGTTTCAAGCTGTAATAGTAGTATATATATTAAATTTCATTCAATTTGACATAGTAGTTTGCGAGAAATTATCAATTTTCCTTATATGGCCTATATGACAAAATCCGTTATTTGGATTTTCTCGAAAAAACTGGGTATGCAGTTTTGTTGGAACTAATATGCTTATAGTATATATAAAGTTTAATCAAAATCGTTAGAGCCGTTTTCGAGAAAATTGAGGCTATGTGTAATTTTTATATGGCAGGTACCGTTATTAACATGGCTAAAAGCAAACAAAAAAAATGGCCTAGAATTATGACCAAAACAAACTTGGATACGAAGTTTGAAGAAAATCGGTCAAGCCGTTTAGGCTGGGGAGACCATTACGGACCGACGGACCGACGGACGGAATTCCAAAAACCACTTTTTTAGGCTCCGCTATCATCGTAATGTTAAAATCAATCAAAATCTCGAGGTCGAAAATTTTCACGAAAACAATATCTTTCTCTTTGTAAGAGAAAGTTAAAAATTAATAACATAACCAAGATTACGAATGAGATTGAATCAATGCTAAAAACCAATAAAAAATTCAACAGAGATGTAATATTAAATATTCAATACAAATTTAAAATTTTAAAAGAAGAATTAGTTAACATTAATTTGGCAATACATTGGGCGAAACTAGGAATTGTTAATTCAATGATTTTATCAAAAGAAGAAATAAGCCTAGCTGTAAAAACACTAAATCAAGATAATGTCCCTTTCACTACTATAGAAGAAGCTCTCAATTTTGCTGAAATAAAGATAATAACAAACACAGCTTCCATACTTTATATTGTTAATATCCCTACTACCGATCCTACCACATATGAACGAATATTGTTAAAACCTGTGAAGAGAAATGGAATAGCCATAGAAATAGACTATAAAGAAGTTGTAAGAAACAAAAACGAAATATTTGGCGTAACTAATGATTGTAAAGTAATAAATAGTGTTTCAATTTGTAATAAAAGAGATCTTATAAATATTGTTAACTCAGCATGTATTCCCAACCTATTAAATAGTAAAATAGCAACATGTAATAAAGTGAATAGTCAGCATATCCCGTCGATCGAGGAAATAACAAATGGAATGATCCTGCTTAACGACTTTAACGGAACTCTCCAAGTCGAATCCACACCTCGGAACCTTACTGGTACCTTCCTTATTAAATACGAGAAAACCAACATAACAATAAATAATAGAGTATTTGCGGCATACGAAGCCTCTACACACACCGTTCTTCCAGCCATACTGCAGCCAACACCCATAGAGAACAGATTCCATCGACTATTGTCGCTCGAAATGATGGGCGAACTCCACATCAATAATACCAAAAGTATCGAGTTGCTCAAAAGCGAAAACGAAACTTACGCATTCATCAGCTGCGGAACAATAAGTCTCATCGGGATTATCCTAGTAATTATCACCATCTATAGAATCATAACGAGGCATTCAAGTAGTGAAACCAGAGTCATGATCCAGCAACAAGAAATTAAGAACATCGAAGCTCCACCACACACTGGAATTTTACCAAAAGGAAAAATCCAACAAACAAAGTTCAACGACCTTCCTTACTTTTAGGCGATTGAGGACCATCGCATTTAAAGGGGGAAGAGTTAACACCGTCAACCACTCGCACGCGCAGCGGAAATGCTGACCTAGCGTCTGGGGCGAGAAACGAATTTCCAGGGAAACTCACGTTGGGAAATAAAAAGTGCAAGCTTCAATAATTTCAATAATTTTACTTGTAAGAGTCTTTAGCTTTAGTTTAGTCGTAATCGATATCTCATACAAAAGAGGTCAGAGCAATCTGCCCCGAAAAATATTTTTTTAACATATTCGGCGTAAATTTTATTAACTTATACAATGCATTACATCGAAATTCGTGCGAAAAAAAGGAGTGCACCGTGCACGACAGCTGCGATGTTGTTTTGTTTTCTGTTGTGTAGGTACAATACACCAACACCAAGCTTCATAAGAAACATAAGAGAGGCTACAATCCGCTATGCGGATCGTTGAATACCCTATCCCATCCCATCCTTTAAATTAAGATCCTCAAAATATAGGCCTTATGGCGATGAAAAACAGAAAATGACATTGTCACAATATATTGCTCAGACAGTTTCTCAAAATCTTTTGTGGTTCGACAAAAAACAACGTATTTCTATTGCTAATGCCTTGGGATGGGGTATACAAATGGTTTTTGTAAGAAAACGCCCCTAAAATGTGGGCGTAGGTGAAAATGATCTATGGACAAAATGTTTATATCACCATTGCGGAAGTATTTGCATCAGCATTTTTTTCGAAAGTTTTAAAATTTGGACAAAAAACGTTTTTTACTAAAAACCCCCCAAAAAGTGGGCGTGGCAAAAAATTTTGTATGGACGAAATATAGATATTAGGATTGTCTAAATATGTTGCTACCACACTTTTTTGAAATTCCTTACGGTTTGGCTTAAAACTACGTTTTTTTCTAAAAGGGGGCGTGGCAGTGGGCGGATTTTAAAAATTTTTACACTTGTTCTGGGGACTCAGCCAAGGATCCTATATACCAAATTTTATTATCCTAGCTCAAAATTTAAGGCCCAAAAATCGGTGACGAACAGACAGACGGACGGACGGACACACGGACACACGGACGGACGGACGGACAGACAGACATACATGACTAATTCGACTCAGCTAGCGATTCTGAGTCGATCCATATACTTTGAGGTATATGTAGCTAAATTATTTCTCTATGTTACAAACTAAGTATCAAAACTAATATACCCCTATGGGATAGGGTATAAAAATGTGAATTAGAATGAACTTTGCTTTTCTTTAGGTATTATTTTTCAAGTGGTTACAGTTTCGTGCGGTGCCTTTAATTTTGTATGCCAAAGGTTTTTTGTTTTTAAATTTAACTTTGAAGAAAATAATATATCAATAACATCAGAACAATGAGTGAAAGTGAAGTCGAAGATCGTGTAAATAACTTATTAGAAAAAGCGTTCAGTTGTCACACGTATGTCGAAAAAAAAAACAATCATTGATACCGGTAGACCTTCACCGAGTTTAGAAAATTTAAAATCGACGTTCAAAAAAATGATTGGTTGACGGGGTCGGTTAAAAGAAATAAACTATTTTGTTGGCCGTGTTTAATTTTTAAAACCAATGAAAAAGAAAAAGTGTGGACCACTATTGGTTATAGTGACCTGAACCATTTGCATGAGAAGATCCCAAAGCACGAACTTTCCATTTCACACATAACAAATGCTTTGTCATTAAATACTTTTGGAAAAACTAGAATAGAGTATTTATTTGATCATCAAAAGAAAATTTCTGCACGTTTTAATGAAAATGTGTCAAAAAATAGAAAGGCTTTTGAAGTTTTAATTGATGCAACTATTTTTTTGGCTGTTCATGAGTTGCCATTCAGGGGTCACGACGAATCAAATCTATCCTTAAATAAAGGCAATTCTAAAGACTTACAGCTAAATACAATGAAGCATTTAAACAATTCTTGGAAACTTCCACAATTTTTAAGGGAACTTCTGCAACTATTCAAAATGATTTAATTGAAGCAGTAAGTAACGTATTGATAAGAGATTAAAAGGGAGATTCAGGAAACCCAGTTTGTCGCAGTGCAATTTGACGAAACTACAGACATCTCTCGAAAAGCACAACTTTCGTCAATAGTTCGTTACGTTAGGGAAAACGGAGAGTGTGAAGAACATTTTTATAAATTTTTTGATATAAGTAATGACCAAAGTGCTTATGCAATCACAAAAGTGGTTTCACGTGTAATTGACGAACTTGATATTGGTGCAAAACTTTTTGCTCAGACCTATGATGGTGCACCTGCAATGTCTGGTCCAATCAATGGAGTGCAGGCTCAAGTAAAAAACGTATATAGTCATGCTCTAGCTATATTTATCCACTGCAACGCTCATGTGTTAAATCTAGTGCTTTCTAAATCAGTTCAAAGTGTTAAAGAAACAAAGCAGTTTTTTTTCAATTTTACGTAGGCTAGCATAATTTTTTTCAACATCAGCAAAGAGAGATACTTTATTAAAAGAAACGATAAACAAAAACATATGAGAAGGCTACAATCCGCTGTGCGGATCGTTGAATACCCTATCCCATCCTATCCATAAAACTAGAATCCCCAAAAAAGTGGGCATGGCTAAAAACACGATGTGGATAAAATAAAAAAAATGATATAGTGACAACAAATTCTTCAGGCTGCTTACAAAACACTTTTACGGTTCTACAAAAGACAAGGTTTTCTCCTGTATATGTTATGGGGTAGTGTATAAAAATGGTTTTTATATAAAAACGCCCCCAAAAAGTGGGCGTGGGTTAAAATGGTATAAAGACGAAATGTTCATATTAATAATGTTAATGATTCTGCATCAAAAATTTTTTCGAAAAATTTAAAATTTGACCGAAAACAGTTTTTTTTATTGAAAACGCCCCCAAAAAGTGGGCGTGGCAAAAAACTTTATATGAACGAAATATAGATATTACGATTCTGTAAATATGCTGCTCAGACGCTTTTTTAAAATTCTTTACGGTTTTGCCAAAAATTACGTTTTTCTAAAAAGGGGGCGTGGCAGTGGGCGGATTTCAAAAATTTTTACACTTGTTCTGGTGACTCGGACAAGGATCCTATATACCAAATTTCATTATCCTAGCTCAAATTTTAAGGCCGAAAAATCGGTGACGAACAGACAGACGGACGGACGGACGGACGGACAGACAGACATGGCTAATTCGACTCAGCTAGCGATTCTGAGTCGATCCATATACTTTGAGGTATATGTAGCAAAATTATTTCTCTATGTTACAAACTATGTATCAAAAACATATGAGAGGCTACAATCCGCTGTGCGGATCGTTGAATACCCTATCCCATCCCATCCTTAAAATTAATATCCTCAAAATATAGGCCTTATGGCGATGAAATACAGAAAATGACATTGTCACAATATATTCCTCAGACAGTTTATCAAAATCTTTTGTGGTTCGACAACAAACAACGTATTTCTATTGCTAATGCCTTGGGATGGGGTATACAAATGGTTTTTGTAAGAAAACGCCCCCAAAATGTGGGCGTAGGTGAAAATGATCTATAGACAAAATGTTTATATTACCATTGCGGAAGTATTTGCATCAAAAATTTTTTCGAAAGTTTTAAAATTTGGACAAAAAGCGTTTTTTACTAAAAACGCCCCCAAAAAGTGGGCGTGGCAAAAACTTTGTATGGACGAAATATAGATATTAAGATTGTCTAAATATGCTGCTCAGGCACTTTTTTGAAATTCCTTACGGTTTGGCTTAAAACTACGTTTTTCTAAAAAGGGGGCGTGGCAGTGGGCGGATTTCAAAAATTTTTACACTTGTTCTGCTTCGTCGGCCAGAGAGTCTATATACCAAATTTGAACTCTCTAGCTCAAAATTTAAGGCCCAAAAATCGGTGACACACAGACGGACGGACGGACGGACGGACGGACAGACAGACATGGCTTAATCGACTCAGCTAGCGATTCTGAATCGATCCATATACTTTGAGGTATATGTATCGAAATTATTTCTCTATGTTACAAACTTAATGTCAAAACTAATATACCCCCCTATGGGATAGGGTATAATAATATACCCCTATGGGATAGGGTATAAACATATGAGAAGGCTACAATCCGCTGTGCGGATCGTTGAATACCCTATCCCATCCTAACCATAAAACTAGAATCCCCAAAAAAGTGGGCATGGCTAAAAACACGATGTGGATAAAATAAAAAAAATGATATAGTGACAACAAATTCTTCAGGCTGCTTACAAAACACTTTTACGGTTCTACAAAAGACAAGTTTTCTCCTGTATATGTTATGGGGTAGTGTATAAAAATGGTTTTTATATAAAAACGCCCCCAAAAAGTGGGCGTGGGTTAAAATGGTATAAGGACGAAATGTTCATATTAATAATGTTAATGATTCTGCATCAAAAATTTTTTCGAAAAATTTAAAATTTGACCGAAAACAGTTTTTTATTGAAAACGCCCCCAAAAAGTGGGCGTGGCAAAAAACTTTATATGAACGAAATATAGATATTACGATTCTGTAAATATGCTGCTCAGACACTTTTTTAAAATTCTTTACGGTTTTGCCAAAAATTACGTTTTTCTAAAAAGGGGGCGTGGCAGTGGGCGGATTTCAAAAATTTTTACACTTGTTCTGGTGACTCAGACAAGGATCCTATATACCAAATTTCATTATCCTAGCTCAAATTTTAAGGCCGAAAAATCGGTGACGAACAGACAGACGGACGGACGGACGGACGGACGGACGGACAGACAGACATGGCTAATTCGACTCAGCTAGCGATTCTGAGTCGATCCATATACTTTGAGGTATATGTAGCAAAATTATTTCTCTATGTTACAAACTATGTATCAAAACTAATATACCCCCCTATGGGATAGGGTATAAAAATTCCATCAGTTTGTAATGTAAAGTGGTCCTTTAACTCGCGGTTACTCAATTTAGTTGAAAAAGAAAGATTGAACTTAATTGCTGTGTTCGAATACATAATTGATGATATAGTACAAAGTTGGGGAGATAATACATCTGTTACTGCTCGCGGTTACTTACAGTTCTTAAGCGAGTTTAAAACCATTTTTTTTTAAATTTATTTTCATCCATATTCGCACAAACCGACGTGTTATATAATTTGCTTCAACAGAAGTCCTTGGATATTGAGAAGTGTATAAAAGAAATTGCGAATTGTACCGAATACATAAAAAATACATAAAAAAAAGTGGAAATGAGGAATTCGAAATGAATTTTCAGAGAGCTGTCGATTTATTCGGAAGTTTGCCAATAAAAACGTTCTGAAAACAAGGACTTCTTCAAGCAAATCTATAGTAATATATTCGAAAAAGTTTTGTTTGAAATTAGTGCGCGGTACAAAGATTTGAGAAACATAAAGTTTGTACAGTTATTAGATAGCGAAAAATTTTCAGCCTACGATGCTAAGTTCCCTAACGAACTCTTTCTTTCCCTTAAGGAAATCTATTCAAATTTTCTAAAAATGAATTATTTAAAGTTGGAAAATGAATTAAAAGTGCTATATCGTTCTGAATGCTATAAGCAAAAAAATATTACGGAAATTGCAATTTTAATTACATCTGCTAACTTAAAGCAAACATTTTCTGAATGCTTAAAACTATGCCATTTAATCATGACAATTCCGTCAATAACAACAACAGAAAGGAGCTTTTCAACTCTAAAGCGAATAAAAACTTCGAATAGAAGCACTACGGGAGAAGACCGGCTTATTGCGTTGTCTTTTATTACTATTGAAAAAAAATTCCTGACATCTTTGCGGAGTTGCCAAAGTTTTGATTTTGTTAAGAAGGTGATTGAAGAATTTACCAAAAAAATCGAAGAATCGATTTAATTTATAAAAATTTATAATTTATTATCTATGTTTTGTATTAAGTTTTTTTTGTTGGAGTATACCTAATTTATTATGTTTTTTTATTAAGTTTTTTTTGTTGGAGTATTTATTAAGTTTTTGCTAAGTTTTTAGTGGAGTCAACATCGTTGGCAAATCCGAGAGCTAAGCGCTCAAATTTGAGAAGCCAACATCAAAACAAAACAAATGACGTTCAAAATTTGTCGGTCGAGTCCTCTCAGGCTGATCCTTCTCCCGTTACCGTTTTCCCATTATCTGATTCAATTCGTGCAGTTACCAAAAATATATCCTCGATTGAATCGATTCCTAAACCGAAATCGATTTTTATTTCACGGTTGAAACCAAGCACTTCGGTTGACGATGTCATAAATCACTTGGTATCAACAAATCTCGTTCCCAGAGGCCCCTTAATTAAATGTACAAAAATCAGTAAGCCTGATAGCTTTGTTTCGTCATTTAAAATACTTGTTCCTGCTGGTCTCTTTGAAACGGTATGCAACAGTAACTCATGGCCTTCAAATACAATTGTTAATGAGTTTAAGCCACGAAAAGTAATCCGCAAAGAAAACAGTCCTACTTCAAAAAACTACAAAGACTGTCCCTCTACTACCAAAATGTAAGAGGGCTCCGAACAAAAACAAAAACATTTTTTCTAAATTCCCAAGCCTTTTCCCATGACATATCCTCCTTGACTGAAACGTGGCTTAACGCCAGTATACTTGACTCGGAACTCTTTAATCACGAGTTCTCAATATATAGGAGTGACCGCCATATAAATGACCTAAAAGCGCTTGGTGGAGGTGTTCTTACTGCAGTCCGCAGTCATCTAACCTCTGAGAAAATAGAATTTCCATTCCCTCTTAACATAGAAATAATCTGTGTTAAGATATCTCTTGGAAAAAAATATATTTATGTTGCAAATGCGTACATTCCCTCATATCGTCTTTGCACTCTGTATTCTGAGCTATCAAAGGCTTTAGAATATATCTTTGACTTATCTTGTTGTGACAGTACTATCTTGTTACTGGGTGATTTTAACTTGCCGCACATAGATTGGGTGCCTTCTGAGGGAGAACCTCACTTTATACCATCTGAAGATTCTGCACAACAAGAGCTACTATTACTTGACAAAATTTTATCATTTGACTTACAGCAAACAAGCTGTATAAAAAATCATAATAATCGAATTCTCGATTTAGTTTTTTCTTCTGACTCTGTTAGTACTGCAGTATTAAAATCTAGTACTAGCATTACAAACATAGACAAAAATCATCCTCCATTGGATATTTTCATTGACATAGGCGGACATCTGTACGAAAACGTTGATTCGTACGATCGTTCGTACTCTTTTGACTTTCGGAAAGCAAATTTTCAAAGGCTATCCGAAGAAATTATTATTTCGAATGTAAATATTGAAAGCTTCTCCAATTTAGAAGAAGCTGTTAAAAAAATTTATTTTCTAATAAAAGATTGCATGGATAGAACAATCCCAGTCAAATATTCAAAAAATGCTGAAACCCAGCATCCTTGGTACACGAAAGAGCTTAAATCTCTTCGAAATAGACGTAACCGGGCCTGGAATAATTTTGTAAAAAGCCAGAATCATCACGACTATGATAAATACCTGAATTATTTTAATGAGTTATCTACGAAGTCAAGTAGTTCATATAATGGCTATATAGTCAATATGGAGAACGCTCTTAAAAATGACCCTAAACGCTTTTGGGGCTTTGTCAATTCGAAGAGAAAAACGGATGGATATCCAGCCAATTTCTCTTATAATAATTCAAAAACATCGGACTCTCTAATTTTATCTAACTTATTCGCAGAGAATTTCAGTAAATCATTTATTGACATCCCTCTTGTCTTAGACGAACATTATTTCAGTTATCTCAATGGCTGTCCTCAAGTTAGTTTCAGCAACGTTCTATTTGACGATGAGACACTACTTAAATATATCTCTTTATTAAATAATGACTATTCAGCGGGGCCCGATGGAATCCCACCAGTAGTCATAAAGCAATGCAAAGATGCTCTTTTGCCATACCTTAAGTATATGTTTTAAAGCTCCTTTGCCACTGGAGTATTCTCAACTCAATGGAAAAATGCATTTATTACACCTGTTTTTAAAAAAGGTGAGCGTGGAGGTATTTCTAATTATAGACCTATCTCAAAACTATCTTGCATTCCCAAGTTATTCGAACATATTATTTGTGATAAATTGGTCTTCCTTTGTCGAAACATCATCTGTGATGAACAACATGGCTTTGTTAAACATCGATCCACTGTAACAAATCTATTAACTTTCATGCATCATTGCTCCAATAGTTTGGAAAATAAAAAAGAAGTCGATTGTATATACACCGACTTCTCCAGAGCCTTTGACCAGTTATCACATAACATCATAATTTTTAAACTTAAGGCGTATGGATTCCCTCCAGGTTTCATAAATTGGGTTAAATCATACCTCTCATTGAGAACATACCAAGTTAAATTTAGAGGTTCCAAGTCAGACCCTTTTGTTGCTCACTCTGGAGTACCTCAAGGAAGTCATTTAGGACCAATATTATTTATACTTGCAATTAACGATGTAAAAGCTTGTATTCGAGATAGCAAAATATTGATATATGCTGATGATATGAAAATTTTCAAATGTGTAGAAGATCTAAACGATTCGCTTTCACTACAAACCGATTTAAATAGTTTTACCATATGGTGTCTTAAAAACGGTTTGAATCTGAACCCTACAAAGTGCCAGCATATGTCATTTTCACGAAAACGCGCTCCATGTAATTTTAAATATACTCTGTCCGGGCACACTCTCTGCCGTGCAGACAGTTTTAAAGATCTTGGTGTATATTTTGATCCCAAAATGGAGTTTAATAAACACATTTACGTTATCGTCAATAAATCAAACTCTATGTTAGGATTTATTAAAAGATCGTCCAAAGAGTTTAATGACCCTTACGTCACTCTTTCGCTCTATAACTGTCTAGTTCGGCCTCACTTGGAGTATGCTTCACAAGTTTGGACACCCTTCTATGTAGTTCATTCGAATAGAATTGAATCAGTCCAACGTAAATTCATAAGATTTGCTTTGAGAGGACTTCCATGGGATGATCTGCACAATTTGCCTCCGTATAGGTGCTGTAACGGTTCCAAAAGGACATAGGCAAAGGTGCTATGGATAGCGAGTCACATATGATCATATGTCACCAACTCCCCAAACAAAAAGGCTCATCCAAGGTCATGACCTCTGTCCCTTCAACCTCACCAAGTATATGTCACCCTTATGACTCACGGCCACAGGACTCCGCAAGCCAGTCCGGGCAACTACGAGGCAAGGGTGTCCACAGGATCAGTATCGCGGCATGCTAGCTCCCGCTCGTCCTAGCTCGTCGGGTAGGGGGGTTCTTGATACTGTGCCTGCGAACGTGTTACCTTTCATGCCAGATAAGGTGTAAGCATCTGAAAAATTAATAATGAAGAGCCCGAAGTACTTCCAGTTTTATGTCCCTTTTCGCTGCATCTAGATAATAAAACTCCGGTGGAAGAGACCCACAGGTGTTGTCGTAGGCCTCTTCATTTTCCCACCCTCGGCTTCGGTATTAACCCTTAGGTTAAAAGCCATCCATGGCTACCTGTGGAAAAATATTTGGAGGTAGCCCCTAATGAAAAAAAAAGCCTTCCCATGTTTGGTCCTGTCAAACCATATCAACAAAAACCCTCAAACCATCCTGCCCACCAAAATCTGAAACTTTAACCGACCAGCATTGTAGTCAATTTACCGCTCAAGAAGAGATACATATAGGAAATGAAAATTCAAGGGATTTAATAATCATACAATCAAAAATGTATTTGGTAACAATGTTCCTACTATAAAATAAACATATTCAACGAGATTGACAATTCCAAAGCAAAATCTTATACAAATCCAACTCAAAATCTTATACTTCATTCAAGAAAATCATTTAAAAATTAGAAATCAAGTTAATTAATCCAAAAAAAAAAATTATCAATATCTTTCTTTGTCACTTAGAGCTAATACTTAATTACTAACATTGGATACTTGTTCGTATCCCATTCCTGCTGTGGGTGACTTTACCCTTTTCGTTGAGCCAGGCCTTCTTTTTCCCAAAAAACAGGTTTTTCTCAATTGATATTATTTTTTTTCTTATTTGTTTCACACCCACACTTGACTTAACTCGTCAAACCAGTTTTCTATTTTCTCTGTTTACTATTTTTTTTAACTTTCTCTTACAAAGAGAAAGATATTGTTTTCGTGAAAATTTTCGACCTCGAGATTTTGATTGATTCTAACATTACGATGATAGCGGAGCCCAAAAAAGTGGTTTTTGGAATTCCGTCCGTCGGTCCGTCGGTCCGTCTGTCCGTAATGGTCTCCCCAGCCTAAACGGCTTGACCGATTTTCTTCAAACTTCGTATCCAAGCTTGTTTTAGTCATAATTCTAGGCCATTTTTTTTGTTTGCTTTTAGCCATGTTATTAACGGTACCTGCCATATAAAAATTTCACATAACCTCATTTTTCTCGAAAACGGCTCTAACGATTTTGATTAAACTTTATATATACTATAAGCATATTAGTTCCAACAAAACTGCATACCCAGTTTTTGCGAGAAAATCCATATAACGGATTTTGTCATTTAGGCCATATAAAGAAAATTGTTAATTTCTCGCAAACTACTATGTCAAATTGAATCAAATTTAATATATATACTACTATAATAGTTTTAAACAATTCCACATAATTAGTTCTAGCCCAACTATCTCTTAACGGAATTTTCAGTTTTGGCCAATAACGAAAATTAATTATTTTTCACATAGACACCGATTCCTTCAAATTTCGGAGTAAACGTTCGTATAATCACATTTCGACATTTTTTATAATTTTTAGCATTAATTTACCCAACTCGCTGTGAAAGAGAAAGTTACGTACGACCCAGTCGTGCACCCACCACTCGTTTTTTTCGGTAATCAGATGATTTTGATTCGCTCTGTTTACTATTTTTTTCTTATTAAGTTTTCTTTTTGTTTGCACTTGTTGCACCGACTGGAGAGGATAGATGGAAAAACGCATATACTAGGGTTAAGGCTAACTTTCACGCGGGGTTATACAAGGGAGCAGATGAATTACGGGTGACGAATAATGGGTACCGATCTTTGTAAGGTAATATTAACCTTTCTTTTTGTTTAATGCACTTTAGGTAGATATAAGTTTCATGCAATATAGTATAATATAGTTCTATATATTATTATCAAAAATAATCCAATTGGACTCACCGATCGCTGTTTCTTGTACCTTTTGTACGTGTTTCACTACCTTTGGTAATATCTCCAGGGGTGATGGGACTCTATGCATAAATTCGCCGCCCCTCGGGTTATAATTCGCGATTATTATCTAAATGGAATAATATATATTATATAAACGAACTTTTGTTATGACTGAAAGTGGATACTTATCTTTTTTTTGTTTTTTTTTTTTTTGCCGTGGTACCGATTATTCTGTGGTGATTGGAAGGGGTGGTTCTTAGGAGGGGATTGCTGTGTAAAATTGTTGTTTTTTTTTTTTTTTTTATAAACTAGGATTAGGGAAGTGCCTACTTGAGGTGCCACAATTTAGATAACAATTGATCACTTTACTCTGTTGGTCGAGTATGGATATACGTTGTTATATATGTATATAATTTGTTGATATAGGTACTCAAATCAACTGGATGACATTGAGTATTAGTGTGGTGGACTTATCTGAGATATGCGAAGATCCAGATGATGATGATATGGTAGAGATGAACGAATTTGAAGAACTAGATGGTGATGAAGGAGATGACGGGGAAGATGTTGGTGGTGCTGGTAAAGATGTGGCTGTTGATGCGTTTGATGATAAAGATGTTTGTGATGAAGAGGATGACGTGGATGCGGTTGTTAGGTTGTTAGTCGAACCTGGTCAGACGATCGCTTTGATGACGTGGTTGCGGGCTACGAGGATTCGTCTGCTACGTAACCTCCAACACTTTCCTGGTGATGCCACACAAGCGGCAGTTATCCTCAATAGGCCCAGAATTGATGGGGATGACCGGAGGTGTCACGCTTCCTTGTTTGTGGTGTTCATGCACCAGGAAAATTTTTGATTCGGTGATTAGTTAAAACAAAACACCAGTAAACTTTTCCCTTGAAGTTGTTCCTCCTTCGAGCACTTTATTGGGATATTTCTACCAATTCTACTAATCCAAAAACTTTGAAAATTGCAATAAAAAAAAAAAACAATACTTTGTTCACTCCGAAAGGGAATATGTTTGAGCACTTGTCTCTTATGGCCTGTCACTTCGTGCTAATGTGTGCGAACTTTAGTGTGCGAGATCAGCTGGTAGAAAAGAGAAACAGCTCCGCATGAGACTGCTCTTTATAACCTCGTAGCGCACCGTATTACGAATCAACTTTCGTAGGAACTACCGTATTTTTGATGTTTCCATTTCTTCTTTTGAGGCCATTGACTTTGACAGATTTTACACACATACTACCTGAATCACGCCTCTGAGAGAATTCGGTCACACTTACACAATTACATGTTTAGTTGTGTATTTTTTTTTTCTTTCTTTTTATTTTTAAGAAAGTTAGGTTTATTGCCCAAAAGTATGCTATAATATTTTTGGTTTTAACCAGAGCCATATTTCTCCAGAGCTTCTTAAACAAAAATTCCAAACGCACAATTTAGTGAAAACAAATCTTTTTCTCAAATCCGTTTCCCACAAAACATCTTCTTTTCGAGAGTTCAGATGAACGAAAAGACGATGAAAAAGAACGGATGTAGTTTCGGAGGAATTCAGAACTCAGGAGTCTCATGCACAGACTGAGCTAGTTGGGCCAACAAGTATTTACTTACGCAAATCTTTGCAGTGATAAACACCTACGCGTTTGCCTTGCATATCTTCGAGTTCATATAGGTTATTACCAATGGCTTTCCGTATTTTCATTTTCAAAAATTTAGGGCTGAGTTTTGCGCTTATGTGTTTTGAGGCGTCACTTAAAATAAAGTTACGCCTAAACACTTCATCTCCCACGGAATACTTCATGGATCGGCTTCTAGTATTATAAACCTTTTCCATACTTGAATGCGATTTTTCTAAGGATTTTCGAATGTGAGAATGAAAAATGTTCATTTGATCGGACTTACTTAACAGTTTTGTTTCAGCGTCATTTAGGCACCCTAAAAGTCGTAACATCTTATAATCCGACCCGTGTTCTATTATTCGTTGCCCGAACAGGGCTTCATAAGGAGAAGTTCCTATGGCCGAATGAAGGGTCGTCCGAAGAGCGCAGGCTATAGAAGTAAGGTTTTCGTCCCAGTTTCTTTGGTCCGGATCAATATAAGACCGAATGGCTAGTAATGAACGATTTACCCTCTCGCTTGCATTCGCCTGAGGAGAATACGAAGCGGTCTTAACATGATTGATGCCATATAACTTCATGGTTTTGGCGAATTCGCCGCTTGTGAACTGCTTCCCATTATCGGAAAGGATGGTTTCGGGTACGCCAAACATGCAAAATATTTGTTCCTGCAGAAACTTAAGAGTGGTCTCAGTTGTAGCCTTTTTTAGTGCTTTTACTAAAACAAATTTAGTCAGTTGGTCAAGGGCGATAATAATGTGAGTATTACCGGACCTAGAGCGTGGATAAGGACCAAGAAAATCAATGTAGACCATCTGGAATGGCCTATCGACTAAAAAGGCTTTACCCATCGGAGGTCGTAGTATTGCATTTGGCGCTTTTGTGGA
Source organism: Rhingia campestris (assembly GCA_932526625.1). NCBI lineage: Eukaryota > Metazoa > Arthropoda > Insecta > Diptera > Syrphidae > Rhingia > Rhingia campestris. The sequence continues at coordinate 128,089,119 of OW052182.1, read as the reverse complement.
CTTGCAAACATCGCAATTAGAGATAAATGCCTTCACCTGCACTGTCATGCTCGGCCAAAAGAATCGCTGGCGAAGTCGGTACAAAGTTTTAGCTATACCGCCATGCGAAGCTCGAGGAGGTTGGTGAGCCAATTGAACCAACTGTTCGGTCAGCCCTTCCGGAACCCAGAGTCTCCAAGCGAGGTCGTCCTCGAGAGGATCCCCTGTGCAATGTCTGACCTTCTTATATACGAAACCATTCGTAACTTGAAGGTCAGGTAGCTGTTCTTTTTGCTTTTCGATGGTGTCAATGATATTGCAGTAATTCTCAGATTTAAAACTGGGATCTTCAAGATCAATGTGCAACACATCGGAGGGGTCTTTTTCCGCAGAGGCACCGGGTTGCAGAGCATTTACCTCGTATACGCGAGATAGGGCATCTGGCACTACGTTCTGCGAACCCTTTCGATGTTCAATGCTGAAATCGAACCCTTGTAATTTTAGGCTCCATCTGGCTAATCGACCACTGTGGTCTTTTTGACTCATCAACCACTTCAAACTTGAATGGTCGGTAACGATCTTAAACGAATGACCTTCTACATACGCCCTAAACTTTTGAACGCCCATGACTGCAGCTAAACACTCCCGCTCTGTGACGCTATAGTTGCGTTGCGCAGCGTTAAGTTTATGGGAATAGTAAATGATAGGACGCTCGATCCCATCCTCATCTAGTTGGCACAATACACAACCAATCCCGGATGCTGACGCATCGCAAAGGATTATAAAACTCTTTGAAAAGTCAGGGTTCGTTAAAATAGGCGCAGAGGTTAGGGTGGATTTAATTTTTTCGAAAGAATCAATAGCCCTGTCGTCGAACTCAAACCTTTTTCCTTTTCGTAACGTATCTGTAAGAGGGACAGCTAAAGTCGAAAAGTCTTTGGCGAATCTCCTGTACCATCCCGCCATGCCCAAAAATCGTCTAACTTGGCGAGGGGTTTTCGGTACAGGAAAATCGTTGATCGCCGATATTTTTCCCGGATCGGTTTTCAAACATCCGTTTCCTACGAGATAACCTAAATATTTAAGCTCCTTAAAACAGAACCTAGACTTCTGGACATTTATAGTCAGTCCAGCATCCTTCAATTTTGTAGCGACTAACGTAAGCATCTTAATATGCTCCGGAAAAGTACTCGAAATTATCAGAAGATCATCCAGATACACGAAGATGTTCTCTCTCATTTCATGCGGAATCACCTTGTCCATAAGTCTGCACATTCGCTGGGGGGCATTGCACAGACCAAAGGGCATTACATTGAACTGGTATAGGGGTCTACCGGGTACCGTAAACGCAGTCTTCTGCCTGGATTCCTTCTCCAGCGGGATCTGCCAAAAGGCGTCCTTTAGATCCACACTAGAAATATAATGCGTATCGGAAAGACGACCTAGCAATCCCTCTATATGAGGAAGTGGATACGCATCCTTTTTAGTGACTCCGTTCACTTTGCGATAGTCCAAGCACATCCGGTTTTTTCCGGGTTTGCGGACTAGGACTACCGGAGAGTTCCACGCGCTCGAGCTCTCCTCGATCACACCCATTTCCAGCATGCGATCCAATTCCTCGTATAGTAGTTTCTGCACCGCTGGAGATACAGGATAATGACGTTGTTTAATCGGTTCCGCATCCCCAGTATCAATGATGTGTTCCTCAAGTTTGGTCTTACCTAGACCCACGGTGGCAAACGATGGAAACAAACCAACCGCTTTCTTGAGTTCTCTGGATTCTTCTTCTGATAATTCGTGGGCACTTGAATCTTTCTCAGGCAAAGCAACTTCAAGAGTAATCTCGCTTATAACCTGTGGAGCAATATTAAATGCTCTCCAAAAATTCACACCTAAATACAGACGTTGTTGTAAGGACGGGACAATAAACATTTCAATAGGATTTGATATTCCTTTATATAACACATTTAAGGTTATTTTGCCTACTATCGGACTAGAGCTACCATCAGCGGTTCGAATCTGCGAAGTGAATTTTGAAAGATGAAGATTGTTATCTTTTAAGAAATCTGTTGCTCCTTCACCCAAACAACTCACGCTCGCTCCACTATCCAGTAAACCCAGAAAAGGTTTTCCACAGATAGTGACTTGAGCATATGGGCGTGGATCTTCAGCGCTACACAAAATCGTGGATTCGATGCTATGGTGCATTATTTTCTTCGCATTGAACCTCGCTCGCAACTTCTTAACCTTTTCCGAAATCGCGCTGTTTGGACGACCAAAAATTCGATCTCGTACCGAATAATAATTCGATAAACGCTCATGCAACGTTTTGGGAACCGACTTCTTTGCAATAGAGGTAGGCAAAAGGCTTACCGTCTTCGGACGCTTCAAAATTTTAAGAGGGACAGGAGTGTCTTCGTCGGGACAAATAATAGGACAAACGTTGGAGACGGAACATTCAGACATAACATCAAGTGGAGTTAAACTTGTTAACTGTCCGGGTTCAGATTTTGCGAGCAATTCCCCCGAAATCCCGAACTGCTCCTTTTCTCGTTTCCCGAACAACGCGGGCATTGTGGTGTATATGTATTTTCTTTGCCACACTTGTAACAAAATACATTGCGTTGTTCGAGACAGTCGTAAAATGAATGGCCTACAGCTTTACAATTCCAACAGGTGAAATTGCGGGTATCTTTTCTAGGGTGAAAAGCTTCGACCACTGGTGGACAATCATCTGGTACCCTACTGGTTTCGGCTTCAACTTCTGAGACTGCAGATCTGCGCATTTGCGGAACGAATGCTTGCTTAGAACGATGGCTATGATCGTGCTGATACTTCTCCACATTGCGACAGACGTAAACCATTTCAGGTAAGCTGTTGGTGTGAAAGGTCAGCAACAACTCCCCCATACAACTTCGCACGTTTTGCTTCAGCAACTGGATGATTTCGCTATCTACTTTTGGCGTTCGCAATCGGCTGTTGAGTTGCTGAATAGCAGTATAGAAGTCGTCAAACGATTCCGACGGTTGCTGGAACCTATCGTGCATTTGCCGGGTTAATTCTGCATCGCTCTCCAGGCTTCGGTATTGTTCGATTAGAGCTAATCGAAGGACCATCCAATTAACTGTGGGATTTCGCTTCAAGTAAACCCAGTACCAGCTTTCTACTTGACCGCCTAGAAATTGATGCAGATTCATTCCGATCTCATCCCAACTAACCTCATGACAGCTTTTCAGCCTATCTAGCCTGAACAAGAAATCATCCACTGTCATGTTGCGATTATCAAAGACTAGTCCCCACTTATGAAAATGATGAGCTCTCGATCGATGTTGCTGAGGTTGACGAGAACTCACGCTTGGAAAAGGGTCATTAAGACTAAGGTTATTTAGCCTATTCAAAAATTCATCGCCATTTGTCACACGACTAAAGGGTTGTGGTGGTGGTCGACCGTAAGGTGGTTGAGAAGGCGGAGGGGGCAAAGGGAAGGATGAAGCACGAGCTGGTAGCGGACTATGTTCTATATCGGCCGGGCGATTAACTGGAGTGGCCATTGCCAGGGATTCCCGAATGATGCTGGCAACTTCCTCACGCATGTCAGCTCGAGTTCTCTCCATTTCTTCTCGTATTAAACGAAAATCTTCCGCTCGTTTAAGACCTACTGCCGCAGTGACAACGTCGCGTATGTAGTCAGTGATGGGCTCATTTCCTTTGGGAAGCGTAGCCAAATTTTGAGGTGGTGGATTTTGGCTAGATTGAGGAGGAAGGCTAGCACTCGGAGCCAAAGTTGCTTCACTGCGTTCAACCTCTCCTTCATTATTAGGAGCAGCTTCTCCCAAATTAATCGGCGAACTATGAATGGTAGACATATTTGAGGAGAAGGGTTCGCTTCTAATCGGATCGTTTTCTCTCGATCGGTTACGAAGATTGTACCCTACACCAGGTTTGTGAGGATGCATAACCCACAGGGTGGGAAGGAATCGCCTGGCTCTAAGACTCGTCCGATTGACTCAACCTCCCACAAGAAAAAAAAATTCAAAAGCTTTTTAAAGCAATTGCTCAATTTGACGAATCAAAAATTTTAGATTTTGAAAACCTAAGAGGTCTAAAACGATAGTGTCTTATCCAAGACGACACTATAAAACAAAACAAAAAAAAATGCAATAAATCCTTACAATCAAGGAAGAAATTACTTAAGTATCTCAAATTCCAATAGGATACTTTCGTAAAACAGATACACCAGAAAATTCAAAAAGATATTTAAAATTTCAAAAAGGGAAATATCTGTGGATATATCTTTATCTAAAAGTATTATCTACAATATCTAACAATTTAAAAGAATAAGTATTTTGTGCTTTAAAATATCAAAATTCAATTGAGGGTGAAATTTCGAACTGCTATCCAGTATATGAAATGTACACTCGTATGTATCTTTCTCAAGTGTAGGTAGATATTATTCTTTTGGTGGACAAGACCGCATAGAAGGGATCACAATGGAAGACGACATGACCAAACAGGGAAGACTCCCGGAGTGTTAATCATCTGCAGCTATAGGACGTTATATAGGAGTAATATTTTTAAGCAATTCTCGTACGGGTAGTGGAAAAGTATCTGCGTCTACTAAGAAGTTCTCGCAAACATTGAAACCCTGCAGGCAACGTAAGTCTTTTTACTAAAGAAAGTACTGACGGCCCTGCAATTTGCTTAAATGTTTGGTTTCGTTAAAAGAAAATATGCTTTAATAGAAGTATCTATACACAATTTAGTACCTGGCAACATTCACATCATGAACGAAACATGGATTCAGATATCGGACCAGGGTATCTAAAATTGTGCATGTTAACACTGCATTGTCGACGTTCATATCTTCACAACATACTGATATCTATGATCGCACATATCAGCTGGATGAAGATGTAAAGTGGGTTTTTTTTTTTTTTTGTATACCTTATCACGCAACAGACGTTAGTAGAAGTAATATCTACAAACCGGACGGATAAAACGATTCAAAAATAAATACATAAAAGCAACTACCAAAAGTTTTGCGAGATACTTCAAAGAGATGGAAAAAAACGAAACTGCAGAGGAATTTTTTTTTCTTACTTCCATATACTACCATGAAGAGAAATTGCTTATCAAGGACATAAAAACTTAATCCTTCGGGCCCCACGTTGGGCGCCACCTGTAACGGTTCCAAAAGGACATAGGCAAAGGTGCTATGGATAGCGAGTCACATATGATCATATGTCACCAACTCCCCAAACAAAAAGGCTCATCCAAGGTCATGACCTCTGTCCCTTCAACCTCACCAAGTATATGTCACCCTTATGACTCACGGCCACAGGACTCCGCAAGCCAGTCCGGGCAACTACGAGGCAAGGGTGTCCACAGGATCAGTATCGCGGCATGCTAGCTCCCGCTCGTCCTAGCTCGTCGGGTAGGGGGGTTCTTGATACTGTGCCTGCGAACGTGTTACCTTTCATGCCAGATAAGGTGTAAGCATCTGAAAAATTAATAATGAAGAGCCCGAAGTACTTCCAGTTTTATGTCCCTTTTCGCTGCATCTAGATAATAAAACTCCGGTGGAAGAGACCCACAGGTGTTGTCGTAGGCCTCTTCATTTTCCCACCCTCGGCTTCGGTATTAACCCTTAGGTTAAAAGCCATCCATGGCTACCTGTGGAAAAATATTTGGAGGTAGCCCCTAATGAAAAAAAAAAGCCTTCCCATGTTTGGTCCTGTCAAACCATATCAACAAAAACCCTCAAACCATCCTGCCCACCAAAATCTGAAACTTTAACCGACCAGCATTGTAGTCAATTTACCGCTCAAGAAGAGATACATATAGGAAATGAAAATTCAAGGGATTTAATAATCATACAATCAAAAATGTATTTGGTAACAATGTTCCTACTATAAAATAAACATATTCAACGAGATTGACAATTCCAAAGCAAAATCTTATACAAATCCAACTCAAAATCTTATACTTCATTCAAGAAAATCATTTAAAAATTAGAAATCAAGTTAATTAATCCAAAAAAAAAAATTATCAATATCTTTCTTTGTCACTTAGAGCTAATACTTAATTACTAACATTGGATACTTGTTCGTATCCCATTCCTGCTGTGGGTGACTTTACCCTTTTCGTTGAGCCAGGCCTTCTTTTTCCCAAAAAACAGGTTTTTCTCAATTGATATTATTTTTTTTCTTATTTGTTTCACACCCACACTTGACTTAACTCGTCAAACCAGTTTTCTATTTTCTCTGTTTACTATTTTTTTTTTTTTTTCGGTAATCAGATGATTTTGATTCGCTCTGTTTACTATTTTTTTTCTTATTAAGTTTTCTTTTTGTTTGCACTTGTTGCACCGACTGGAGAGGATAGATGGAAAAACGCATATACTAGGGTTAAGGCTAACTTTCACGCGGGGTTATACAAGGGAGCAGATGAATTACGGGTGACGAATAATGGGTACCGATCTTTGTAAGGTAATATTAACCTTTCTTTTTGTTTAATGCACTTTAGGTAGATATAAGTTTCATGCAATATAGTATAATATAAAGTTCGTAAATATAGTTCTATATATTATTATCAAAAATAATCCAATTGGACTCACCGATCGCTGTTTCTTGTACCTTTTGTACGTGTTTCACTACCTTTGGTAATATCTCCAGGGGTGATGGGACTCTATGCATAAATTCGCCGCCCCTCGGGTTATAATTCGCGATTATTATCTAAATGGAATAATATATATTATATAAACGAACTTTTGTTATGACTGAAAGTGGATACTTATCTTTTTTTTGTTTTTTTTTTTTTGCCGTGGTACCGATTATTCTGTGGTGATTGGAAGGGGTGGTTCTTAGGAGGGGATTGCTGTGTAAAATTGTTGTTTTTTTTTTTTTTTTTTATAAACTAGGATTAGGGAAGTGCCTACTTGAGGTGCCACAATTTAGATAACAATTGATCACTTTACTCTGTTGGTCGAGTATGGATATACGTTGTTATATATGTATATAATTTGTTGATATAGGTACTCAAATCAACTGGATGACATTGAGTATTAGTGTGGTGGACTTATCTGAGATATGCGAAGATCCAGATGATGATGATATGGTAGAGATGAACGAATTTGAAGAACTAGATGGTGATGAAGGAGATGACGGGGAAGATGTTGGTGGTGCTGGTAAAGATGTGGCTGTTGATGCGTTTGATGATAAAGATGTTTGTGATGAAGAGGATGACGTGGATGCGGTTGTTAGGTTGTTAGTCGAACCTGGTCAGACGATCGCTTTGATGACGTGGTTGCGGGCTACGAGGATTCGTCTGCTACGTAACCTCCAACACTTTCCTGGTGATGCCACACAAGCGGCAGTTATCCTCAATAGGCCCAGAATTGATGGGGATGACCGGAGGTGTCACGCTTCCTTGTTTGTGGTGTTCATGCACCAGGAAAATTTTTGATTCGGTGATTAGTTAAAACAAAACACCAGTAAACTTTTCCCTTGAAGTTGTTCCTCCTTCGAGCACTTTATTGGGATATTTCTACCAATTCTACTAATCCAAAAACTTTGAAAATTGCAATAAAAAAAAAAAACAATACTTTGTTCACTCCGAAAGGGAATATGTTTGAGCACTTGTCTCTTATGGCCTGTCACTTCGTGCTAATGTGTGCGAACTTTAGTGTGCGAGATCAGCTGGTAGAAAAGAGAAACAGCTCCGCATGAGACTGCTCTTTATAACCTCGTAGCGCACCGTATTACGAATCAACTTTCGTAGGAACTACCGTATTTTTGATGTTTCCATTTCTTCTTTTGAGGCCATTGACTTTGACAGATTTTACACACATACTACCTGAATCACGCCTCTGAGAGAATTCGGTCACACTTACACAATTACATGTTTAGTTGTGTATTTTTTTTTTTCTTTCTTTTTATTTTTAAGAAAGTTAGGTTTATTGCCCAAAAGTATGCTATAATATTTTTGGTTTTAACCAGAGCCATATTTCTCCAGAGCTTCTTAAACAAAAATTCCAAACGCACAATTTAGTGAAAACAAATCTTTTTCTCAAATCCGTTTCCCACAGTGCAGAATTAAACTGCTGCAACTATTGCCTTTGTCTCAACGTAGACTTAACAATGACATGGTTTTCTTACACCAATTATTATCAGGACAAATTGATGCTCCTGATCTTTTAAGTGCTATTGGTTTTAATACTCGGGGAGGTTCCTACAACCTGCGTAGATTCAATATACAGTATGATTCGGATATAAGAAAGTTGTATATAAGAATAAATCGCTTATAAGAAACGTTGTAAAATACACCGTACACTTCTTCATAACAGCTTCATATAAAAATGAACGTGTATAAGAAAAATGCTTATAAGAAAAAAACGTATATAAGAAACAAATTTTCTACATGTTTTTTAAAAAAAAAATCGTTTAAAAGAAAATTTTTGAACATGATTTTGAATATACACTACAAGTTTTTTATGCCAACGAATTGAATTGAATTTATTGAGTCTTAAGATTTCGTTTACAAAGTGTACACGTACAGTGTCAATTTAGGTACATATTACATATACCTAGCCATAAACACAACTATGGCATGCTTGAGGCTATTAGTCGCATGAGTAGAGTTTACAATAAAAATAACGAAGTAGTTTGAAAAACACTCTGCGAAATTGTATTCTAGAGCCGTAATAAGTATATTTAAAATTGTCCTTTGTTTAATAACATATATAGCTTCATTGTAATTTAATCGTTTATTGATTTTGCTAGTGATTTCAAACTTAGTTTCATCTATGTTCTGTTTTGTCCCACTAACAAATGCACTAAATGATGAGCCTGTGGATGCATATTATATGCTGTGGCAAATCTCTGCTCGTAGATGCTGCTTGTATTAAGCTCGCTACGACACAGATCTGATAGTGTCAAAATTAAAAAAATAATAAAATAAAATTCATGACATTTATTTATTCGGGGATGGTTTTGAGGGGAGAAAGAAAAAGTAAAATTCGTAATTTAGAGTCGGGTTGGGTTTTATAAATTTATTGGGCGAGTTCTAACCTTGATGAAGGGTTACAATAAAAAGAGGCAGAGTATAGTTTAAAGATAATTACGTTAGGTTGGAATTCCAATTTAAATGTGGGAAATTAATAGTGGGAAATATTGGGGAATTCAGCACAGAAAACTGCATTATTACACCTAAATATTGCCGGCCGCCTTGCAGTATTGCTGCTATATAAATCTTATATCCAACTTAAACTAAACTTAATACTAAAAAGCCTTTTGTTGTTGAAGGGGCTCCACTCACTCCAAAAAAAGTAGTTGCGAGTATTATAAAAATGAAATATAAAATAAGAACCATATAGATATAAATTCAATAATAAATCCATAAAATAAAGGAATAGATACAATAATTATAATGAGCGTACGAAATGAAGAGCAGTGCATGATATTAAATGTAATTCTGAGTTTAAGACGGCGCGCGGTAAGACACATAATTTCACTATCGGTCGCGTTAAGATGCAATGCTGAGTGCGAACGTCTGCTACCCTTACCCTACCATCTGGACCTACATAAAGCTTTATTACTCTTCCCAAGCGCCATTCATTTGGTGGTAGATTTTCTTCCCGTATTACTACCATATCGTCTATAGCTACATCGCGTTGAGGGTACTTCCACTTATATCTTTTTTGAAGTTCTTTAAGATATTCTTCTTTCCACCGTGCACAAAAGGTATGATGCAGAACTTTCACTCTTTCCCACCTATTGATGAGACTAATAGGACTAGAAGTCAATTCTGGTTCCGGTATACTAAGTAAAGGGCCACCACGAAGAAAATGTCCTGGAGTTAAAGCGGGAATGTCTGGAGCATTATCTGTCATAGGAGAGATGGGTCTTGAGTTGAGACAGGCTTCCACACGAGCGAGAAGAGTTATAAATTCCTCGAAGGTAAACTTATTTTCACCTACGACCTTTCGAAAATGTGTTTTAAAGCTTTTTGCCCCCGCTTCCCATAATCCCCCCATATGTGGTGCACCAGGCGGAATGAACTTCCAAGTTATTCCTTGCGGTTGGTATTTATCGGTCACATTCCTAGCAAATGTCAACAGAAACGATCGAAAGTCCTTTGCAAGAACTTTGTTCGCACCAACAAAGTTAGTTCCGTTGCCAGAGAATATTTTATTAGGTAATCCTCGTCGAGACACAAATCGAGCAAAAGCTGCTAAAAATGACGTGGTTGACATTTCACTTGTAGCTTCAAGATGAATTGCCCTGGTAGCAAAACAAACAAAAAGACATACGTACCCTTTGGAAAGTCGACAACTCCTGCCAGAAAAGCTTTTAATGGTGAATGGTCCGGCAAAATCTATCCCAAGGTTAGCAAAAGGTATAGATAGAATTGTTCGTTTTTAGGGGAGAGCCGCCATAATTTGTGTCCTAACTTTTTGTTTGTAAATTGTGCAAACTTTACATAAGCGAATACATTTCTTAACGAGATTTTTTGTTTTTGGTATCCAAAATTCGGACCGAATTAACCGAATGACATGTTGATTGCCACCATGTATCGATATTTTATGAACGAAGTTTGTAAAAAGTTCGGTTATATGAGCATGATACGGCAAAATGATCGGATACTTCTCATTATAGGAAAGAGAAGAACATGCAAGTCGGCCGTTCACACGTAGCAAATTGTATGTGTCAAAAGAGGGGTTCAAAGTCAATAAGATACTTTTCTTCGAAAGTTGTTGGTCAGTTGATAAAGCGAGATATTCATTAGGGAAATAAAGTTGCTGTGTTAAACGTAACAATTGTGTTTTTGTGGTTTTAATTTCATCTTGGGTTAAGTCAAAAGAAGGAAAATTAAACCGTCTTGGCCATCGGGTGTTAGCAACAAATCGATGAACATAACTCATAACACGAACCATTCTAGGCCACGATGAAAATTGCTTTATGAGAAATTCAATTTTTGGATTGTGAGTAACTACCAATGCCTTAATGGGTCGAACTTCTAAATCAGCAATAGCAGGTGTTTCTGGAACCAGTATCGGCCATTGAACTTGAGGCTTGGATAACCAGTGTGGGCCGTGCCACCATAATGGATTGTCTCGAAGTTCGACGGGTGTCAAACCACGCGTAGCCAAATCAGCTGGGTTATCAGAAGATGAAACATGGTACCATCTTCTATTATCAACATTAACAGAAATTTGCGAAACTCTGTTTCCAACAAAAGTTTTCCAAGCGTGTGGTGGTTTCCCTAACCAAGCAAAAACGATTGAGCTGTCCGTCCAAAGAAAAATATCCTTTATTTGGTATTTGAGTTGGGGAAGAATTTTCTTTAGAAGCTTGGAAAGCAATACGGAAGCACAAAGTTCCAATCTTGGCAAGGTAAGCTGCTTCACTGGAGCCACTTTCGTTTTGGCACAGAGAAGATATGAAGAAAATGTGCAAGATTCATGTTCTACACGTAAGTACAATGCAGCGGAATAGGCGCTCTCAGAAGAATCACTGAATCCATGTAACTGAATCTTAGCGGAAGGATAAAATTCAATCCACCGGGGAACGGTGATATATTGGATATCAGGGAGGGTAGCAATGAAATTTTTCCAATTATTACACGTTAGAGGCTTAAGAGGTAAGTCCCAGGACGTCCCATCGCGCCATATTTGCTGCATTATAATTTTAGCTGTAATAATGACTGGAGCAAGCCATCCAGCAGGATCGAATAACCGGGCGATTATAGAAAGAGCATTACGTTTAGTTGGTAAAAGCGTTGCAATTTCTCGTTCGATGGAGAGCAAAGAGAAGTTAAAAGTGTCACTTCTAGCATTCCACTGAATTCCTAACATTTTAGTTGATGATTTTTCTTCCAATCTTAAAAAATCTTCGTTTAACAAATCGTCAGAAGCAATATGCTTAAGGAGCGCAGGACAGTTGGACGTCCATTTTCTTAGGTTAAAAACAGCAGAACGTAGGGCAGCGACTAATTCTAATTGGGATAGTTTAGCCGTCTCTACATCATGGCCACCTGAGAGGACATCGTCTACATAAAATTCTTTCTTAATTATGTTAGATGCTATTGGAAATTGGGTTTTTACATCATCAGCCAACTGGAGAAGGGTTCGGATTGCTAGATATGGAGCACAGTTAACACCAAACGTAACAGTTTGAAGTTCAAAATCACGAATGGGATTCTCATTCGATTTTCGAAATAGTATTCGTTGGAAAGGGGTATGTTCCGGGTGAACGAGTATCTGTCGGTACATTTTTTCGACATCGGCATTGAAAACGAATTTGTAAAATCTCCAATTTAAAATGATGGATAGAAGATCTGATTGTAAGCTTGGTCCAGGATAGAGAGAGTCATTTAGGCTAATACCATTACTTGTCGGATTCGAGGCATTAAATGCTACCCGAATCTTGGTTGTAGTGCTTTGAAGTTTCACTACAGCGTTATGCGGCAAATAGTAAGACCGAAACGTTCTATCGTTCTCAAGCTCGATGGAATTAACCGCCTTCATTTGATTCAGGGTAAAATATTCTTCGATGACTTTATTATAATCCTGTTGAAAGGAAGGATTCTTTGAAAGTGAGTTTTCAGTTCGAAGAAATTGCATCTTAGCGATTTCACGAGAAGGACCTAGTCGAGGAACTGGATTTTTAAATGGAAGCTTCACAATATACTGACCTTCGGGACTGCGGCAAGTTGTATCTGAATATAAACTTTCACAGATTTCGTCCTCAACAGAAACTACCCCAGAGTCAAGAATTTCTTCCACTTCCCAAAACTTAGATATTTCTTTATCCAGTGATACTTCACAAAAATTAGATAAGAAGGTTGAGTGACAGCTTGAACTTATATTACGAAGGGGTCCTGACAATATCCATCCAAAGACAGTATTTTGTGCTAAAAGCGAACCTAACCCATCCCTGAGTAACGAAACGTATATATCAACACCAAGTACCATATCTATTTTAGATGTATTATGAAAGTTGGGATCAGCTAATGGAAAATCAATAGTATCAGATATTTCTGAAAAATCTACTGTACATGATGGTAAATCTCCAGTTAGTCGTTTAAGTACGATAGCGTTAACAGCCATAGCAAAAGATGGGATGTATCTAGTGACTACTGCATTTATTCCAGATATATTCGCTTGAATGGATTTATATGGAAGTCTAAGACGCTTTTGCGCTTCCTTGGATATAAAGGTGACTTCTGATCCGGAGTCTACTAATATTGACTAAAGCCGTAGCAAGTATGACACGATTACTATTGCTACTATAATGGGAAAAGAAATGAGTTGGTTCAGAAGACGTAGAGGGATTATTAATGGACTGTATATTTTGGGATGCAGGAAAGGTTTGGCCTTGGGTGACATTTGAACAAAGAGCTTGATTAGTTGTTGATTGATGTAGCAGTGTATGATGTCGACCTTTGCACTGCATGCACGTGTATGTACTTTTACACTCTTTTTCGAGATGTGAAGTTGCTAGGCAATTCCTACAGTATTTCAGGGAATTCACTGATTTTATTCTGTCTGTAACTGTCATTTGCAAAAATCGATTGCAGAACCTAAGTGAATGATTCTCGCTGCATAGTTTGCATGTTGAAGGGCTTGGTTTTGAATGGTAGGAATGATGAACTTTTGCACGTCCTGAAAGCTGAGGAGAAACTTTTGAACCAATTAATTTTGGCTTGGAAACAAAGCGTATATCCGAAACTGTTTCAAGAAGTTTATATCTATTGGTAAGAAATAAATTCATATCTGACCAAGAAGGAATGTTGCGTGGATTGCTTATAGACTGTTCCCATAAAGAAAGTGTCGATTCTGGTAAACTACTTGAGCACAAATACACTAATATCGGATCCCAATTAGAAGTGTCTATCTTATAAGCAGTAAGAGTCGAAATACAGTCATTTATCTCTCTTTGTATGTCTTTAATACACTTACTAGATTCTTGCGTTATATTTGGCAAGTTGAAAAGAGATTTAAGTTGGCTATTTACTAGAATACGTGTATTTTCGTATCTATCCTTCAATGCGTTCCAAGCTAAATTGAAACTATCTGAAGTAAGTGGAAATTTACAAACTATGTTGCTAGCCTCTCCTTTAGTTTTAGAACGCAGATGAAACAGTTTTTGTACTGGGCATAACTTTGGGTGATTCATGTAAACAGCAGTGAACATGTCTCGAAATGATGGCCAAGTCAAATAGTTGCCATAGAATAGATCCGTATCGCATGGCGGAACCTTTATACACGGTGCATCTTGGGATGTATTTTTAACTGTGATTGCAGGGGAGTGGGCGGCATCTTGAGCTTTGAGAACAATTTTGGATAATTCATTTGATAATGCAATTATTTCACTAAGACAAGTGACATATGTCTCGAATGAGAGTTTATATTTTTTTTTAACAGCCGTCTTTTGTTCCTGGTCGCAAGAATCATCAGAACGCACACAAAATGCATAGCTTTTTTTTTACTTCAGCCCACAAATCCTTGAGCTCGATTTTGAGAGCCTCTAGTGATGCGGTTGTATGCACATTAGCTGGCTTTCCTTTAAAATCTTCTCCAAACTCAACGAGCTGATCGGCAGCAAAAATAAAATCGTCAAGGGCAATCATTTAAAAAAAAAAATGGAGAGGTTATATACTCAATGAGATTATCGATGTTATTGTTATATGTAATGGACAATATACAACTTGTCTATATGGGTAAACTGTGGAATGCAACAGGGTATATATAGGTACAGCTATATTATATAAGTGCTTATAGCGTTCCCGTTTAAATAAGTTTAACGGTTAATTTAAAAATGAAAAGGCAAATAACTGACAGTTTAAGCAGAATCCTATGCATATATTTTAACAGAACGTGGTTTAACGTATTAATTAAGCTAACACTGACCTTGAAATATAGACAAATTCCGCTTCCTCACAGCACATGGGTATTACGTATGTCGTTTATGGCTTTTTATACCCTATCCCATAGGGGTATATTAGTTTTGATACTTAGTTTGTAACATAGAGAAATAATTTAGCTGCATATACCTCAAAGTATATGGATCGACTCAGAATCGCTAGCTGAGTCGAATTAGCCATGTCTGTCTGTCCGTCTGTCCGTCCGTCTGTCTGTTCGTCACCGATTTTTGGGCCTTAAATTTTGAGCTACGATAATGAAATTTGGTATATAGGATCCTTGGCCGAGTCACCAGAACAAGTGTAAAAATTTTTAAAATCCGCCCACTTCCACGCCCCCTTTTCGAAAAAACGTAGTTTTAAGCCAAACCGTAAGGAATTTCAAAAAAGTGTCTGAGCAGCATATTTAGACAATCCTAATATCTATATTTCGTTCATATAAAGTTTTTTGCCACGCCCACTTTTTGGGGGCGTTTTTAGTAAAAAACTTTTTTTGTCCAAATTTTAAAACTTTCGAAAAAAATGTTGATGCAAATACTTCCGCAATGGTGATATAAACATTTTGTCTCTAGATAATTTTCACCTACGCCCACATTTTGGGGGCGTTTTCTTACAAAAACCATTTGTATACTTTATCCCAAGGCATTAGCAATAGAAAACCGTTGTTTTTTGTCGAA
This sequence comes from Rhingia campestris, assembly GCA_932526625.1. NCBI lineage: Eukaryota > Metazoa > Arthropoda > Insecta > Diptera > Syrphidae > Rhingia > Rhingia campestris. The sequence continues at coordinate 128,073,541 of OW052182.1, read as the reverse complement.
CCACAAAAGATTTTGATAAACAATATATTGTGACAATGTCATTTCCGTATTTCATCGCCATAAGGCCTATATTTTGAGGATATTAATTTTAAGGATGGGATGGGATAGGCTTTTCAATGATCCGCATAGCGGATTGTAGCCTCTCATATGTTTTTATATCCTATCCCATAGGGGTATATTAGTTTTGATACTTAGTTTGTAACATAGAGAAATAATTTAGCTACATATACCTCAAAGTATATGGATCGACTCAGAATCGCTAGCTGAGTCGAATTAGCCATGTCTGTCTGTCCGTCCGTCCGTCCGTCTGTCTGTTCGTCACCGATTTTTGGGCCTTAAATTTTGAGCTAGGATAATGAAATTTGGCATATAGGATCCTTTTTAGAAAAAAAGTAGTTTTAAGCCAAACCGTAAGGCATTTCAAAAATGTGTGTTAGCAACATATTTAGACAATCCTAATATCTATATTTCGTCCATACAAAGTTTTTCGCCACGCCCACTTTTTGGGGGCGTTTTTAGTAAAAAAACGTTTTTTGTCCAAATTTTAAAACTTTCGAAAAAAATTTTGATGCAAATACTTCCGCAATGGTAATATAAACATTTTGTCTATATATCATATTCACCTACGCCCACATTTTGGGGGCGTTTTCTTACAAAAACCATTTGTATACCCCATCCCAAGGCATTAGCAATAGAAATACGTTGTTTTTTGTCGAACCACAAAAGATTTTGAGAAACTGTCTGAGCAATATATTGTGACAATGTCATTTTCTGTTTTTCATCGCCATAAGGCCTATATTTTGAGGATATTAATTTAAAGGATGGGATGGGATAGGGTATTCAACGATCCGCATAGCGGATTGTAGCCTCTCATATGTTTTTATATACGCAGTTCACTTTTCTTTCATGCACATTCGATTTTTGTATTTCACAAAATTGTCCTACTTTTTTGTAAATCATGCATCACGTGCATTTTTGTTTACAATTTTTTTGTTAGCTTTTAAGCCACTACACTACACATTATACCTATGTATAAAACGCGTTTGTCACTATGACCGTAGGTATTTGTGTCTTACCGTTTGCTAATTCGCGGACTACTGAGTAGTGAGTACTGACTCATGCAGAAAACTAGTTTTGACTACCGAACAATTGGATTTATGCACTGATCTACATGAAGTACGCACCTGATCTTAGTGATTGATAAGGGAATTTCTCTCCACTTGTGGGTGTTGGTTGAGTATTCTCCTGGGTTTTTTTTCTCGGAAGGCTCTCTTGTAATCCTTCTTAGTAACTTCGTAACTTCTCGTAGCTTTTTTCTTTTTGGGTAAAAAATGCTTTATCTTTCCTCTCAATTTGGGTATTTTAATCGGGCTCGATTGGACCAATATTTATTCGGGGATGGTTTTGAGGGGAGAAAGAAAAAGTAAAATTCGTAATTTAGAGTCGGGTTGGGTTTTATAAATTTATTGGGCGAGTTCTTACCTTGATGAAGGGTTACAATAAAAAGAGGCAGAATAAAGTTTAAAGATAATTACGTTAGGTTGAAATTCCAATTTAAATGTGGGAAATTAATAGTGGGAAATATTGGGGAATTCAGCAATTGTTCAGTGACGGCATTCAGCACAGAAAACTGCATTATTACACCTAAACAACATTTCTTGTATTTTGTTTTAATTTTGATTGAGAAAACAATAAATGGGAAGTGTATTGTCTATAAGGTATTGCCACAATGGCAATTAATGGATATTTTTAAAAAAATATATAATTTTCAAGAATTGCACACCCATTTAAATAATTCACGCGACGCCACTGCCCTATGGGATAGGGTATAAAAAGGACCAAATAGTGACCAGGAAACGCAACAAACGAAAAATTCAAGTCAATCGACGAGAAAATACAGAAAAATATTCAGGCTAAGGGAAAAATGTGCAATAACTAGACAGCGAAAGAGAGCCATCTTAGCAACTGTGATATTAAGCAATGACGATAACAGACCGTATGCAAAAGTAAGGATTGACGGTGAAGACATACTTGGTCTGTTAGATAGTAGGGCCTCTGTTAGCTGTCTAGGGAATGGTGCTTTGCAATTTATAAGTAAACATAAGTAAATTATGACCAAAATGACAAAGAATATAAAGACAACAGACGGAACCCAACCGATACCAAGACGTTTTACGACTACAGTCTCTTGGGGCAAGAAGCGTAAGAGACTCGAACTATTCGTGGTCCCAAGCTTAAACCAGCCATTATATTTAGGTAACGATTTCGTTAGGTTGTTAGGTTGTTAAGGGACGAGATAAAGACTAAATACCCAACCTAGACACCATACTATTGGTTGTGTCAGTAAATGGTTATGTTATCTATTAATGTATGTTATGTATAATAGTGATGATTTATGTATTATTTGTGTATTAGAGTCTCAATAGGAGTTTAATATTTATTTATTTATTTAATAGCTTTTTAAGGTCATGACTGTGATATAAGATTAGTTAGTTTTAGGATATATGCAATAATAGTAGTAGTTAGCCCCCGTGATATATTCTGTGATACAATAAATCTTAACGGTTTTATTTAGTTAAGTTAAAGTTATTAACTAAGTATATGTTTATAAGTGCCCGGTTAGCTATCGCGGTAGTACAAGAAGTACCTCAGGGAGCCCTTACCACACGTTGGTCAAACAAAATAACCAGTGCTAGAATCGACAAAATGTTGTCAGTGGGTAGAAGGACTTCCTTTTTTTTACGAGTCCGGATAACTCACGACCACTCATTTTCCGTTCTCGAGCCTGTTACGGCAGCCCTTCCCCACACTTAACAACCAAAAAAACAATAATTGATCTTGGAGAATTTTATTCAGAAATAACTTTATTTCTCATAAAATTCAGAGAAAAATACTAAAAATACCCGCACCTCACCCTTCTAACTACCTTACACGACTAATTTTACCCTGCCCCCGCATGTTCCTTTACACCTCTGTCCTAATACACCACTTTCCCAATCCACCGTTTTGCCGTCGGCATTTCGCCTTTTCTATTTCCCTCCTAAATGCATCCTATTAATCATTCTACCTGTGAAAACAAAATTAATGTTTAGTACATAATCCCACTAAACTAACCTAACTAACTAACTAACTAAACACCTCGGATATTTCTAATTGTTAAAACGTTAGTTTATCCAATTGAGACATCTCCTACCTCCCCATAATTAACAACACATATTTTAACTTACTAGCAAACCTTTTCAGAAGTCCTCCTAATTCCACGTCCCTCCCTCCCTGTACACGTCACACAAAAACGAGTAATTAGTACGCGCGAATAAAATAAAAAAAAAATTGTAAACAAAGATTAACTTACATCAAATTCGATGTAACTGCGATTTCCCTCATAAAGTGTCTGACGTTTGTTTACATTTTTATACCCTATCCCATAGGGGGGTATATTAGTTTTGATACTTAGTTTGTAACATAGAGAAATAATTTAGCTACATATACCTCAAAGTATATGGATCGACTCAGAATCGCTAGCTGAGGATAATGAAATTTGGTATATAGGATCCTTGTCCGTGCCACCAGAACAAGTGTAAAAATTTTTGAAATCCGCCCACTGCCACGCCCACTCTTTAGAAAAGGTATTTTTTGGCCAAACGGTAAAAAATTTTAAAAAAAGTGTCTGAGGAGCATTTTCAGAGAATCGTAATATCTATATTTCGTCAATATAAAGTTTTTTGCCACGCCCACTTTTTGGGATCGTTTTTATAAAAAAAAATGTTGGTCAAATTTTTGATGCACAATCATTTTCAGTATTAATACCAACATTTCGTCAATAGACCATTTTAACCCACGCCCACTTTTTGGGGGCGTTTTCTTACAAAAACCATTTGTATGCCCTACCCCAAGGCATTTGCAGAGAAAAACGTTGTTTTTTGTCGAACCATAAAAGAATTTGATAAACCTTCGGAACAATATGTTGTAACAACGTCATTTTCAATACTTTATGGCCATAGGGCCTGCGCACACGAGTATGCTTCAACCGTAGTCATTATGGTTACTTTCCAAACACACGGGAATATGTTCAACCGGTTGAATTTTGTGTAATATACCAAACTTTATATGTATGTGTAATTCGATTAACACCGAACTAGCCGCCGTATTTTTTTTTAATACCACAACTGTCAGAAACGCATGCATGTGTTGGAAGATTCAACCTCTTCAACCACTTAATTTTGGGTGAAAAATTGCTCTCCAATGCCTCTCAAACTGTGCTCCCTCCTCACCCGTCCCACCAACAAACATGACATTCAACCGGTTGAAGCATACTCGTGTGCGAAGGCCCATAAAGATCATATTTTGGGGATATTAATTTTAAAGATGGGATGGGATAGGGTATTAAACGATCCGCACAGCGTTTTCTCATATGTTTATACCCTATCCCATAGGGGTATATTAGTTTTGATACATAGTTTGTAACATAGAGAAATAATTTAGCTATATATACCTCAAAGTATATGGATCGACTCAGAATCGATAGCTGAGTCGATTTAGCCATGTCTGTCCGTCCGTCCGTCCGTCCATCCGTCCGTCCGTCCGTCCGTACGTCACCAGTTTTTGGGCCTTAAATTTTGAGCTAGGCCATAACATATGCAGCAGAAAACCTTGTCTTTTGTAGAACCGTAAAAGTTTTTTATAAGCAGTCTGAAGAATTTGTTGTCACCATGTCATTTTCTTTATTTTATCCACATCGTGTTTTTAGCCATGTCCACTTTTTGGGGATTTTAGTTTTACAGATAGGATGGGATAGGGTATTCAACGATCCGCACAGTGGATTGTAGCCTTCTCATATGTTTTTTATCCACATCGTGTTTTTAGCCATGTCCACTTTTTGGGGATTTTAGTTTTACAGATAGGATGGGATAGGGTATTCAACGATCCGCACAGTGGATTGTAGCCTTCTCATATGTTTTTTATATAAAAACGCCCTCAAAAAGTGGGCGTGGGTTAAAATGGTCTATTGACGAAATGTTCATATTTATATTACTAATGATTCTGCATCAAAATTTTTTTAGGAAATTTTAAAATTTGACCGAAAAACGTTTTTTATTAAAAACGCCCCCAAAAAGTGGGCGTGGCAAAAAACTTTATATGAACGAAATACAGATATTCAGATTGTCTAAATATGTTGTTCAGAAAGTTTTTCAAAATTCCTTATGGTTTGGCCAAAAAATACGTTTTTCTAAAAAGGGGGCGTGGCAGTAGGCGGATTTCAAAAATGTTTACACTTGTTCTACTGGGAGCAACATAGAGCACGTGTACCAAATTTCATCCTTCTAGCTCAAAATTTAAGGCCCAAAAAGTGGTGACGTACGGACGGACGGACGGACGGACGGACGGACAGACATGGCTAAATCGACTCAGCTATCGATTCTGAGTCGATCCATATACTTTGAGGTATATATAGCTAAATTATTTCTCTATGTTACAAACTATGTATCAAAACTAATATACCCCTATTTTTTTCGAAAAATTTAAAATTTCACCGAAAAATGTTTTTTTAGTATAAGTATATTAGTTTTGATACATAGTTTGTAACATAGAGAAATAATTTAGCTACATATACCTCAAAGTATCGATCGACTCAGAATCGATAGCTGAGTCGATTTAGCCATGTCTGTCCGTCCGTCCGTCCGTCCGTACGTCACCAGTTTTTGGGCCTTAAATTTTGAGCTAGAAGGATGAAATTTGGTACACGTGTTCTTTATTGCTCCCAGCAGAACAAGTGTAAAAAATTTTTAAATCCGCCCACTGCCACGCCCCCTTTTAGAAAAACGTATTTTTTGGCCAAACCATAAGAAATTTTGAAAAATTTTTGAACAAAATATTTAGACAATCTAAATATCTGTATTTCGTTCATATATAACCCGCTGTGCGGATCGTTGAATACCCTATCCCATCCCATCCTTAAAATTAATATCCTCAAAATATAGGCCTTATGGCGATGAAATACAGAAAATGACATTGTCACAATATATTGCTCAGACAGTTTATCAAAATCTTTTGTGGTATTTCTATTGGTTATGCCTTGGGATGGGGTATACAAATAATTTTTGTAAGAAAACGCCCCCAAAATGTGGGCGCACGTGAAAATGATTTATGGACAAAATGTTTATATTACCATTGCGAAAGTATTTGCATCAAAATTTTTTTCGAAAGTTTTAAAATTTGGACAAAAAGCGTTTTTAACTAAAAACGCCCCCAAAAAGTGGGCGTGGCAAAAAACTTTGTATGAACGAATAATAGATATTAGGATTGTCTAAATATGCTGCTCAGACACTTTTTTGAAATTCCTTACGGTTTGGCTTTAAACTACGTTTTTCAAAAAGGGGGCGTGGCAGTGGGCGGATTTCAAAAAATTTTACACTTGTTCTGCTTCGTCGGCCAGAGAGTCTATATACCAAATTTCAACACTCTAGCTCAAAATTTAAGGCCCAAAAATCGGTGACACACAGACGGACGGACGGACGGACGGACGGACGGACAGACAGACATGGCTTAATCGACTCAGCTAGCGATTCTGAATCGATCCATGTACTTTGAGGTATATGTATCGAAATTATTTCTCTATGTTACAAACTTAATGTCAAAACTAATATACCCCCCTATGGGATAGGGTTTAAACACGTGGTGTTCAATTTAATAAGAAACCTTTAATTTTATTTCTTTTCGATGCGCACAAACTCGTCGTCTAAAAGCAACTAACTAAAAATCGACTCTCATCAGAGCATACATACAGTACAGAATATTTCTGGAAGGATCCCGTTAACTTAAATTTATATACTGTTGTCCCTTTCTGTCATTAGCGAATCAATGAGACTTTTGCATCATGCTCATATATGGTCATGTTTTCGGCAACACAATTATAATATTGCTTTACACCATATATGGGCATGTTCAACACACCTCCTCAAAAGTCTCATGGATTAAATATAATTCAAAATTACAGTGATTCTTACTTAACGAGTTTGTGCATCCTGGGAATATACAATTATCATGGTCCAGCATTTGCTGCGCAGAGTTAGGAAAACCAGGAAAAACCTAACCAGACCAATGTATGTTAATATTTAGTTCATAAGTAGGTATATAAAAAATGTTAAACTCAAATTTCAAAGTTATAATTAATTCAAGTTCAAGTTTCAAAATAGATTAAAATTAATTAATAAGAAAATAAAATAAAATAGATTTTTCAATTTAAATTCAATGTCTTAATTATATGTAAATATTTGATGTTAGATATGATGATGTATAAAGATGATTAAATCGCTTCAGAAAGTCCCAACAGTTGCCTCAAATGTAGAAACCTTGCTGCTGGTAGTGGTTTTGTCAGGATATCAGCTAACTGCATTTCTGTGGAAATATACTTAACAGTTATTAGTTTCTTTTCAATTTGTTCTCTAGTAAAGTGATACTTGATATCTATATGCTTAGTTCGCTTGTGGCAAGTAGGGTTGTTGGCTATGCTAATGCAACCCTGGTTATTATCTAAAATGATTATTGGTTCATTTAACTCAAACTTAATTCCTTTCATTAATGACTTCAACCATAATGCTTCTCTTACACTTTCAAACAGTGCCATATACTCTGCTTCAGTAGATGAAGCAGCAACTGATTTTTGTTTCATAGAACTCCAGCAAATTAAACATGACTCAAACATTTTGAAAAGATAGCCAGTTGTACTTCTTCTATCTGTTTCACTTCCTGCCCAATCAGAATCTACATATCCAATAATAATATTTTCACAATAAGCCTTTCTTGTAAAAGTTAATTTTAAATCAACAGTACCCTTTAGGTACCTCAGAACTCTTTTTAGGCATTGCCACAGTTCCCTATTATTATTATTGGTATACCGGCTAAGAATACTTATTGATGTACTCAAGTCCGGTCTTGTACATAACATAATGTACATAAGACATCCAATTAGATTTCTACATGGTGCATCGCACGATTCCTCTGATTGTAAAGCTTCATAGTTGAGTTTGCTTGGAAGTGGTGTACTAACTGGTTTACAATCCTCCATATTAAATTTTCTTAAAACATTTTTGATGTATGCTGATTGACTTAAATATAATTTATCTTCATTTCTGTCTATTCTTATTCCAATAAAGTATCGAATCTCCATTAAATCGGTCATTTTAAATCTGTTCATCAAATATGATTTGAACTTAGACATTGTATCGATATTTTCAGTAGCTATGACTACATCATCGACATACAACAATACATATATGTTTTTAGAAATATCACCTTTATCTATGATATAAATACAACGATCAACTCCAAGATTTACAAAGCCACTTTCTTTTAATACATCTTCAAACACTTCAAACCAGCATCTAGCTGCTTGTTTGAGACCATAAATTGCCTTGTTAAGTTTGCAGACTGTATTTTTGTCATGTTTCAATCCTTGGGGAACCATCATGTAAATTTCCTCTTTTAGAACTCCATTTAAAAACGCTGTTTTTACATCCATATGATGAATTCTTAAATTGTATTGGTTTGAAAGAGCTAGAATAAATCGGAAACTAGAGATTCGGGCAACTGGTGCAAATGTTTCGTCATAGTCAGTCAAGTATTCTTGCGTGAAACCACGCGCTACCAATCTTGCCTTATATTTTACCAGATTACCAAATTCATCTTGTTTTACTGTAAACACCCATTTGCAATCGACTATGTTCTTATTATCTGGCCGTTGTACCAAAGACCATGTTTCGTTTGCGAAATGAGAATCTAATTCATCTTGAATTGCTTTCTGCCAATAAACTCTATCATTTCGATCCTTGACTTCTTCGTAGGTGCTTGGAATACTATTAAAGTGGGTATGAGCATTCATAAAACACTTTTCTAATAATCTATAAGATAATTTGGGTCGATCTTTTAATCTCTCACTTCGTCTGATATCAACACTCTCTATATTATCTTCTGAATGATGCAATTTATCACCAGTATTCATAACTGGATCGGCATTCTCGAGATTTGTGGAATTTTCACTAGGCTGTATATCTGAATTATCAGATTTTTCATTTATAGACTCAATAACCTCCATATCTTTCAATGGAAAAACAGATTCCTTATTTTCAGCAATTGAATCCAGAAAATCAACAACTTGCCCTTCATTTTCATTTTGCAAATAAGGATCTTCAACCTGTTCCATACCATCAACTTGGAACTCAGATTCTTCTGACTGTTTTGCACAGTCATCCACAGTCCTAGAATTTAACATGTTCATTTCATCCACCACAACATCTCTAGCTATCAAAAATTTTCTCGATTCCATATTCCACAACTTGTACCCATTTGATTCATACCCAACGAGTATACATTTAGTCGATTTTTCATCAAACTTTCGTTTTCGAACTTTATTTAGAACATATACTGTTGAACCAAATATCTTAAGATATTTTAAAACAGGCTTCTTATTTGCCACATTTCGTAAGGTGTTTTCTTCACATTTAGCAATGATCTACTTGGGCATCTATTTATTAAATAGGTTGCTGTTAAAACAGCCTCACCCCAAAAACTTTTATTCAATTTAGCCCCATTAATCATTGACCGAGCCTTCTCAGTTATTGTTCTGATCATTCGCTCAGATACACCATTTTGTTGTGGAGTGTGAGGTACCGTCAAATGATAGCTGATGCCTTTTTCTATACAAAACTCACGCATCTCATTAGATAAATATTCTCTTCCATTTTCTATATAGAGATTTACTACTTTTACATTGAAGTGAGCTTCAGCTTTAGCAACAAAACCCCTAAAAACAGAAAATACATCGGACTTGTAAGTTACGAAGTAGGTTACACAGTAATGTGTATATTGATCGATAAAAACTATATAATAGTTTTTGCTATCAATTGTAGAAGGAGTTATCGGTCCACAAACATCAGAGTGGACTACAAACAAAGGTCTTTTGATATAGTCTTTATTTTTGAACTTTTCAAATTTAAGTCGGGATTGTTTTCCGTTTATGCAAGCCTCGCACAATTCATTGTTCAGCTCTACATTATTTAACAGATTAATATCATCAAACAATTGTTTGCGTTTAATTTCTAAAAATTTTCCAACACTAATATGTCCTAATCTTTCGTGCCACAAGCGATACTCTGCACTATTGGAAACCTTTGATACATATGCTCTATGATTTATTTCGAATTTAATAATTGGAACGTTATACTCACATGCTCCATTAAATACCAACCGACCATTTTTAGTGACTTTCACACCTCCTGAATCAAATTGTATGGTCATCCCGGCGTCCTGCATCTTCTTCACTGATAAAAGATTGTGTGGAATATCCTTGCTGAATAGCACATCCTCCAGTGTGATATCATTACCAGAGCAACTGAGTTGAACGATTCCTTTGGCAGTGGCATGAATACATTCGCCACGTTTCGCAATGGCAATTTTTACAGGACTTTCCAAATTGACGAAATCAGAAAACAATACGGCATCATTTATAATGTGATCGGAAGCTCCTGAATCTAAGATAAACAATGCCTCGCTTTCATGTTCTCTATTTATCACTTTCCTCATCTGACTGAGTTGTCGCTATTTGAACCTGTTTTTCTTTTCCTGCATTCTGATTACCTGCACTTTGATTAGCTATGCTTCTTTTGAAAATAAAACAATCTTTCTTATAATGCCCTTGTTTACCACAATGAAAGCATTTTGCTTTTGATTTAAATTTATTTTTGAAAACCTTCTTGTTGTTCTTGTAATTAATTTTCACTTTATTTTCCTTCTGATCTTTATGACGCACAGCCTGCAACACGTTGGCACTTGTATCCCTACTGACACTTTTCAGCTTAATTTCATGGTCAAGAAGACGGGTTTTCACAAATGCCAATGTCAGGTTACTTTCCGACAAAGTCTCTATTGCTGTTATTACTCCGTCATAACATGAAGGAAGAGATAGAAGAAGGTGAGATACCTTGTCCATTTCGTCTAACTTTGCTCCTGATGCTACTAGATCTGTAACTAAGTCATCGAATAAAGTAAAATGATTAACTAGTGAAGTGTCACCCTTCAGCTTCAGTGCCAGCAGTTGCTTTCGTAAAGAAAGTTGTGATGCTAAGCTCTTACGCTCATACACAGCATCTAAATCATTAAAAATTTGCTTGGCACTTTTCTCAGAGTTAGCGAAAACCAGAAAGGAATCATTTAAATATTCAATTATAATGCTTTTTGCATTTCTTTCCTTCTTTTTCCATACCACTGTCGCTTCGGTAGCTTCATTATCTATAACTTCTAACAAATCATTTTCTTCTAACAGAGCCCTAACACGAAACTTCCAGATCGAATATTTCTCTCCGTCGAAAGGCCTAATATTGCGTTTCTTATTTTCCATTTTATTCTTTTTCCCTTTTTTTTTACGCTATTTGTCTATTTCCTTCTCAAGCTGTTTTCAAGTTTTCTGCAACCACACACACACACACATGCATATATATAAATTTTGCGTGCAGGTTATGATTGGTTCTTGTGAAATTGAATCTTGCTTTTTATTATTTAAACATATGAGAAGGCTACAATCCGCTGTGCGGATCGTTGAATACCCTATCCCATCCTATCCATAAAACTAAAATCCCCAAAAAAGGGGGCATGGCTAAAAACACGATGTGGATAAAATAGAAAAATGATATAGTGACAACAAGTTCTTCGGACTGCTTACAAAACAATTTTGCGGTTCTACAAAAGACAAGGTTTTCTCCTGCATATGTTATGGGGTAGTGTATAAAAATGGTTTTTATATAAAAACGCACCCAAAAAGTGGGGGTGGGTTAAAATGGTCTATGGACGAAATGTTCATATTTATATTACTAATGATTCTGCATCAAAAGTTTTTTCGAAAATTTTAAAATTTGACCGAAAAACGTTTTTAATTAAAAACGCCCCCAAAAAGTGGGCGTGGCAAAAAACTTTGTATGAACGAAATACAGATATTCAGATTGTCTAAATATGTTCTTCAGAAAGTTTTTCAAAATTCCTTATGGTTTGGCCAAAAAATACGTTTTTCTAAAAAGGGGGCGTGGCAGTGGGCGGATTTCAAAATTTTTTACACTTGTTCTGCTGGGAGCAACAAGGAGTACGTGTACCAAATTTCATCTTTCTAGCTCAAAATTTAAGGCCCAAAAACTGGTGACGTACTAACGGACGGACGGACGGACGGACGGACGGACGGACGGACGGACAGACATGGCTAAATCGACTCAGCTATCGATTCTGAGTCGATCCATATACTTTGAGGTATATGTAGCTAAATTATTTCTCTATGTTACAAACTATGTATCAAAACTAATATACCCCCCTATGGGAAAGGGTATAATGATATAGTGACAACAAATTCTTCGGACTGCTTACAAAACAATTTTACGGTTCTACAACAGACAAGGTTTTCTCCTGCATATGTTATGGGGTAGGGTATAAAAATGGTTTTTATATAAAAACGCCCCCAAAAAGTGGGCGTGGGTTAAAATGGTATATAGACGAAATGTTCATATTAATAATGTTAATGGTTCTGCATCAAAATTTTTTTCGAAAAATTTAAAATTTGACCGAAAACAGTTTTTAATTGAAAACGCCCCCAAAAAGTGGGCGTGGCAAAAAACTTTATATGGACGAAATATAGATATTAATATTGTCTAAATATGTTGTTCAGAAACTTTTTTAAAGTTCCTTACGGTTTGGTCAAAAACTGAGTTTTTCTTAAAAGGGGGCGTGGCAGTGGGCGGATTTCAAAAATTTTTACACTTGTTCTGGTGACTCGGCCAAGGATCCTATATACCAAATTTCATTATCCTAGCTCAAAATTTAAGGCCCAAAAATCGGTGACGAACAGACAGACGGACGGACGGACACACGGACGGACGGACGGACGGACGGACAGACAGACATGGCTAATTCGACTCAGCTAGCGATTCTGAGTCGATCCATATACTTTGAGGTATATGTAGCAAAATTATTTCTCTATGTTACAAACTATGTATCAAAACTAATATACCCCCCTATGGGATAGGGTATAATTATTATTCATTTCAGCTTATCTTCACAACGTTATTTTTGATGTATTGTTTGTTTCACTTTTTATTTAAAAGATATTTAAGACACGGTTGTTAAACGTTACTTATTAAAGTTTTATTGTCCGAAGACCAAAGCACAATTTTTTTTTTATACCCTATCCCATAGGGGGGTATATTAGTTTTGATACTTAGTTTGTAACATAGAGAAATAATTTTGCTACATATACCTCAAAGTATATGGATCGACTCAGAATCGCTAGCTGAGTCGAATTAGCCATGTCTGTCTATCCGTCCGTCCGTCCGTACGTCTGTCTGTTCGTCACCGATTTTTGGGCCTTAAATTTTGAGCTAGGATAATGAAATTTGGTATATAGGATCCTCGTCCGTGCCACCAGAACAAGTGTAAAAATTTTTGAAATCCGCCCACTGCCACGCCCCCTTTTTAGAAAAACTAATTTTTTGGCCAAACCGTAAGGAATTTCAAAAAAGTGTCTGAGCAGGATATTTAGACAACCCTAATATCTATATTTCGTTCATACAAAGTTTTTTGCCACGCCCACTTTTTGGGGGCGTTTTTAGTAAAAAACGCTTTTTGTCCAAGTTTTAAAACCTTCGAAAAAATTTTTGATGCAAATACTTCCGCAATGGTAATATAAATATTTGGTCCATAGATCATTTTCACCTACGCCCACATTTTGGGGGCGTTTTCTTACAAAAACCATTTGTATACCCAATCCCAAGGCATTAGCAGTAGAAATACGTTGTTTTTTTGGCGAAGCACAAAAGATTTTGATAAACTGTCTGAGCAATATATTGTGACAATGTCATTTTCTGTATTTCATCGCCATAAGGCCTATATTTTGAGGATATTTATAATAACGATGTGATGGGATAGGGTATCCAACGATCCGCACAGCGGATTGTAGCCTCTCATATGTTTTTTTTTAAATTGGTTGTGACTGGGCCAATAACCTATTGTTTTATTTTAATTGAAACAACAATACTTCCGGATGTTAATTAAAAAACACGTGGTGTTCAATTTAATAAGAAACCTTTAATTTTATTTCTTTTCGATGCGCACAAACTCGTCGTCTAAAAGCAACTAACTAAAAATCGACTCTCATCAGAGCAAACATACAGTACAGAATATTTCTGGAAGGATCCCGTTAACTTAAATTTATATACTGTTGTCCCTTTCTGTCATTAGCGAATCAATGAGACTTTTGCATCATGCTCATATATGGTCATGTTTTCGGCAACACAATTATAATATTGCTTTACACCATATATGGGCATGTTCAACAGTAGCAAAATTATTTCTCTATGTTACAAACTAAGTATCAAAACTAATATACCCCTATGGGATAGGGTATAAACATATGAGAAGGCTACAATCCGCTGTGCGGATCGTTGAATACCCTATCCCATCCTATCCATAAAACTAAAATCCCCAAAAAAGGGGGCATGGCTAAAAACACGATGTGGATAAAATAGAAACGAGTGGTGGGTGCACGACTGGGTCGTACGCAACTTTCTCTTTCACAGCGAGTTGGGTGTTAGATCAAATAGTAAGTATGCATTTTGATTATTGATGATAAAAATGATATAAAACATATGAGAGGCTACAATCCGCTATGCGGATCGTTGAATACCCTATCCCATCCCATCCTTTAAATTAATATCCTCAAAATATAGGCCTTATGACATTCTCACAATATATTGCTCAGATAGTTTCTCAAAATCTTATGTGGTTCGACAAAAAACAACGTTTTTCTATTGCTAATGCCTTGGGATGGGGTAGACAAATGGTTTTTGTAAGAAAACGCCCCCAAAATGTTGGCGTAGGTGAAAATGATCTATAGACAAAATGTTTATATTACCATTGCGGAAGTAGTTGCATCAAAAAATTTTTCGAAAGTTTTAAAATTTGGACAAAAAGCGTTTTTTACTAAAAACGCCCCCAAAAAGTGGGCGTGGCAAAAAACTTTGTATGAACGAAATATAGATATTAGGATTGTCTAAATATGTTGCTCAGACACTTTTTTTAAGTTCCTGACGGTTTGGCCAAAAAAAAAGTTTTCCCAAAAAGGGGGCGTGGCAGTGGGCGGATTTCAAAATTTTTTACACTTGTTCTGGTGACTCGGACAAGGATCCTATATACCAAATTTCATTATCCTAGCTCAAAATTTAAGGCCCAAAAATCGGTGACGAACAGACAGACGGACGGACGGACGGACGGACGGACGGA
Source organism: Rhingia campestris (assembly GCA_932526625.1). Classification (NCBI taxonomy): domain Eukaryota; kingdom Metazoa; phylum Arthropoda; class Insecta; order Diptera; family Syrphidae; genus Rhingia; species Rhingia campestris. Next base: position 128,058,232 of record OW052182.1, on the reverse strand, counting down.
CGGACGGACGGACAGACAGACATGGCTAATTCGACTCAGCTAGCGATTCTGAGTCGATCCATATACTTTGAGGTATATGTAGCAAAATTATTTCTCTATGTTACAAACTATGTATCAAAACTAATATACCCCCCTATGGGATAGGGTATAAAAATGTCGAAATGTGATTATACGAACGTTTACTCCGAAATTTGAAGTCATCGGTGTCTATGTGAATAATAATGATTTTCCGTTATTGGCCAAAACTTAAAATTCCGTTTAGTGATAGTTGGGCTAAAACTAATTATGTGGAATTGTTTCAAACTATAATAGTAGTATATAACGGGTGATTTTTTAAGAGGTTTAGAATTTTTTTAAAAAAAAAACACAAAAAATTCGAAAAAATGAATGAAATATTTATTTGAATCGATAGTTTGAACCTTGCAATTTAATGTTTAAAGATAATTTCATGCAAATGTTGACCGCGGCTGCGTCTCAGGTAGCCCATCCGCTGAGTCCAATTTTGGCATACTCTTTCACACATATCGGCCGGTATCTCACGAATGAATGCATGGATGTTGGCTTCCAGTGCGCCAATCGAAGCGGGCTTGTCCCTATAGACATTAGCCTTGACATACCCCCACAAAAAATAATCTAATGGTGTCAAATCGCACGATCTAGGCGGCCAATTGACAGGCCCGAAACGTGAAATTAACTGTTCACCAAACTCGCCTCGCAATTGCGCCATTGTTTCGCGTGCTGTGTGGCATGTGGCACCGTCTTGTTGAAACCACATATCATGCAAGTCAAGAACTTCCATTTCGGGCAAAAAAAGTTTGTTATCATCGCTCGGTAGCGTTCACCATTGACAGTAACGCTGCGATTCGCATCATCTTTGAAGAAATATGGCCCAATAATGCCGCCGGCCCATAAACCGCACCAAACAGTGGCTTTTTCGGGATGCATTGGTAGCTGTTGCAATGCTTCTGGCTAATCTTCACTCCAAATGCGGCAATTTTGCTTATTTACGTACCCATTCAACCAAAAATGAGCCTCATCGCTGAACACAATTTTTCGATAACACATATGAGAGGCTACAATCCGCTATGCGGATCGTTGAATACCCTATCCCATCCCATCCTTTAAATTAATATCCTCAAAATATAGGCTTTATGGCGATGAAATACAGAAAATGACATTGTCACAATATATTGCTCAGACAGTTTCTCAAAATCTTTTGTGGTTCGACAAAAAACAACGTATTTCTATTGCTAATGCCTTGGGATGGGGTACACAAATGGTTTTTGTAAGAAAACGCCCCCAAAATGTGGGCGTAGGTGAAAATGATCTATAGACAAAATGTTTATATTACCATTGCGGAAGTATTTGCATCAAAAATTTTTTCGAAAGTTTTAAAATTTGGACAAAAAGCGTTTTTTACTAAAAACGCCCCCAAAAAGTGGGCGTGGCAAAAAACTTTGTATGAACGAAATATAGATATTAGGATTGTCTAAATATCCTGCTCAGACTTTTTTTTGAAAATCCTTACGGTTTGGCCAAAAAATAAGTTTTTCTAAAAAGGGGGCGTGGCAGTGGGCGGATTTCAAAAATGTTTACACTTGTTCTGGTGACTCGCACAAGGATCCTATATACCAAATTTCATTATCGTAGCTCAAAATTTAAGGCCCAAAAATCGGTGACGAACAGACAGACGGACGGACGGACGGACGGACGGACGGACGGACGGACGGACAGACAGACATGGCTAATTCGACTCAGCTAGCGATTCTGAGTCGATCCATATACTTTGAGGTATATGTAGCAAAATTATTTCTCTATGTTACAAACTATGTATCAAAACTAATATACCCCCCTATGGGATAGGGTATAAAAAGCGGATCCTCGGCCAGCTTTCCAAGAGCCCATTCACCAAAAATTCGGCGTTGTGGTAGGTCGGCTGGCTTTAGTTCTTGCACCAGCTGTATCTTAAAAGGCTTTACGCCCAAATCCTTCCGCAAAATTTTCCACGTAGTGCTGTAACAAAGGCCTAACTGCTGGGAACGGCGCCGAATCGACATTTCGCGGTCTTCTGTCACACTAGCTGATACGGCCGCAATATTTTCTTCACTACGCACAGTACGTAAACGTGTTGGTGGTTTAATGTCCAACAAAGTAAATTTGGTGCGAAATTTGGTCACAATCTTCCGAATAGACTGCTCAGAAGGTCGAGAATGCCGATCATAAAATGGAAGCAGCGCGCGATGAACATTTCGAACCGAGCACGAATTTTGATAGTAAAATTCAATAATTTGCAAGCGTTGTTCATTTGTAAGACGATCCATGGTTAAATTGAAAACCAAACTGAAGCTGTTTGACAGTGACACAAGGTACTAAACACACGTCAGCTGTCAAAACCAGTGTAGCCAAAACCAAAGCAGCTAAAAAATCACCCGTTATATTAAATTTCATTCAATTTGGCATAGCAGTTTGCGAGAAATTAACAATTTTCTTTATATGGCCTAAATGACAAAATCCGTTATATGGATTTTCTCGAAAAAACTGGGTATGCAGTTTTGTTGGAACTAATATGCTTATAGTATATATAAAGTTTAATCAAAATCGTTAGAGCCGTTTTCGAGAAAATTGAGGTTATGTGTAATTTTTATATGGCAGGTACCGTTATTAACATGGCTAAAAGCAAACAAAAAAATGGCCTAGAATTATGACCAAAACAAACTTGGATACGAAGTTTGAAGAAAATCGGTCAAGCCGTTTAGGCTGGGGAGACCATTACGGACAGACGGACCGACGGACCGACGGACGGAATTCCAAAAACCACTTTTTTAGGCTCCGCTATCATCGTAATGTTAAAATCAATCAAAATCTCGAGGTCGAAAATTTTCACGAAAACAATATCTTTCTCTTTGTAAGAGAAAGTTAAAAATTAATAACATAACCAAGATTACGAATGAGATTGAATCAATGCTAAAAACCAATAAAAAATTCAACAGAGATGTAATATTAAATATTCAATACAAATTTAAAATTTTAAAAGAAGAATTAGTTAACATTAATTTGGCAATACATTGGGCGAAACTAGGAATTGTTAATTCAATGATTTTATCAAAAGAAGAAATAAGCCTAGCTGTAAAAACACTAAATCAAGATAATGTCCCTTTCACTACTATAGAAGAAGCTCTCAATTTTGCTGAAATAAAGATAATAACAAACACAGCTTCCATACTTTATATTGTTAATATCCCTACTACCGATCCTACCACATATGAACGAATATTGTTAAAACCTGTGAAGAGAAATGGAATAGCCATAGAAATAGACTATAAAGAAGTTGTAAGAAACAAAAACGAAATATTTGGCGTAACTAATGATTGTAAAGTAATAAATAGTGTTTCAATTTGTAATAAAAGAGATCTTATAAATATTGTTAACTCAGCATGTATTCCCAACCTATTAAATAGTAAAATAGCAACATGTAATAAAGTGAATAGTCAGCATATCCCGTCGATCGAGGAAATAACAAATGGAATGATCCTGCTTAACGACTTTAACGGAACTCTCCAAGTCGAATCCACACCTCGGAACCTTACTGGTACCTTCCTTATTAAATACGAGAAAACCAACATAACAATAAATAATAGAGTATTTGCGGCATACGAAGCCTCTACACACACCGTTCTTCCAGCCATACTGCAGCCAACACCCATAGAGAACAGATTCCATCGACTATTGTCGCTCGAAATGATGGGCGAACTCCACATCAATAATACCAAAAGTATCGAGTTGCTCAAAAGCGAAAACGAAACTTACGCATTCATCAGCTGCGGAACAATAAGTCTCATCGGGATTATCCTAGTAATTATCACCATCTATAGAATCATAACGAGGCATTCAAGTAGTGAAACCAGAGTCATGATCCAGCAACAAGAAATTAAGAACATCGAAGCTCCACCACACACTGGAAGTTTACCAAAAGGAAAAATCCAACAAACAAAGTTCAACGACCTTCCTTACTTTTAGGCGATTGAGGACCATCGCATTTAAAGGGGGAAGAGTTAACACCGTCAACCACTCGCACGCGTAGCGGAAATGCTGACCTAGCTTCTGGGGCGAGAAACGAATTTCCAGGGAAATTCACGTTGGGAAATAAAAAGTGCAAGCTTCAATAATTTCAATAATTTTACTTGTAAGAGTTTCTTTAGCTTTAGTTTAGTCTTAATCGATATCTTATACAATAAAGGTCAGGGCAATCTGCCCCGAAAAATATTTTTTTAACAAATTCGGCGTAAATTTTATTAACTGGCGCCCGAGCAGGGACCGTGCGGTTTTACTAAACAGTCAATACGCGTACGAATAATAAACGCACTTATAAATTAAAAATAATCGTGGAAATAGTGCTAGTGATAAAATATAGTGGACACCAAGCCGCGAAATCATCGTTAGTGCGTGAGACAAAATAGTGGACACCAAGCCGCAAGTTTCATAGTGGACATCAAGTCACGAAATTTTCACCATAGTGCGTGTAAGCAACAAAAGTGGACACCAAGCCGCACGTTGTGTAAAGTGGACACCAAGCCACGAAATTATTGATAGTGTGTGTAAAACAAAGTGGACACCAAGCCACAAGTTTCGTAACGTGGACACCAGGCCACGAGACTGATTAGTAATTGTGTAGGGGAAAAGAGGCCCCCAAGTAATCCTGTAAAACAGGGATAAAAAGGAGTTCCGGAATAGCGAACAGCCGCCCCAACCAAGAGCCACGGTCCAGAACCCATCTACGTTATGAGAATTGAAGCCGTATTATTTTTGTAAGAATATTTTTTGTCCTTTGTAATTTTTAATCGATTTTGTAACATCCTAAGACTCAACTAGAATAAGACTCAAATTTTAATTTCTGTAAGAATATTTATACCCTATCCCATAGGGGTATATTAGTTTTGATACTTAGTTTGTAACATAGAGAAATAATTTTGCTACATATACCTCAAAGTATACGGATCGACTCAGAATCGCTAGCTGAGTCGATTAAGCCATGTCTGTCTGTCCGTCCGTCCGTCCGTCCGTCCGTCCGTCCGTCTGTACGTCACCGATTTTTAGGCCTTAAATTTTGAGCTAGGATAAAGAAATTTGGTATATAGGATCCTCGTCTCTGCCTACAGAACAAGTGTAAACATTTTTGAAATCCGCCCACTGCCACGCCCCCTTTTAAGAAAAACTCAGTTTTTGACCAAACCGTAAGGAATTTTCAAAAAGTTTCTGAACAACATATTTAGACAATATTAATATCTATATTTCGTCTACATAAAGTTTTTTGCCACGCCCACTTTTTGGGGGCGTTTTCAATAAAAAACTGTTTTCGGTCAAATTTTAAATTTTTCGAAAAAAATTTTGATGCAGAATCATTAACATTATTAATATGAACATTTCTTCTATATACCATTTTAACCAACGCCCACTTTTTGGGGGCGTTTTTATATAAAAACCATTTTTATACACGAGAAAACCTTGTCTTTTGTAGAACCGTTAAAGTGTTTTGTAAGCAGTCTAAAGAATTTGTTGTCACTATATCATTTTTTCTATTTATCCACATCGTGTTTTTAGTCATGTCCCCTTTTTTGGGGATTTTAGTTTTATGGATAGGATGGGATAGGGTATTCAACGATCCGCACAGCGGATTGTAGCCTTCTCATATGTTTTTATACCCTATCCCATAGGGGGGTATATTAGTTTTGATACATAGTTTGTAACATAGAGAAATAATTTAGCTACATATACCTCAAAGTATATGGATCGACTCAGAATCGATAGCTGAGTCGATTAAGCCATGTCTGTCCGTCCGTCCGTCCGTCCGTCCGTCCGTCCGTCCGTCCGTCCGTCCGTCCGTCCGTACGTCACCAGTTTTTGGGCCTTAAATTTTGAGCTAGAAGGATGAAATTTGGTACACGTGCTCTTTGTTGCTCCCAGCAGAACAAGTGTAAAAATTTTTGAAATCCGCCCACTGCCACGCCCCCTTTTTAGAAAAACGTATTTTTTGGCCAAACCATAAGGAATTTTGAAAAACTTTCTGAACAACATATTTAGACAATCTGAATATATGTATTTCGTTCATATAAAGTTTTTTGCCACGCCCACTTTTTGGGGGCGTTTTTAATAAAAAACGTTTTTCGGTCAAATTTTCAAATTTTCGAAAAAACTTTTGATGCAGAATCATTAGCAATATAAATATGAACATTTCGTCTATAGATCATTTTAACCCACGCCCACTTTTTGGGGGCGTTTTTATATAAAAACCATTTTTATACACCACCCCATAACATATGCAGTAGAAAACCTTGTCTTTTGTAGAACCGTAAAAGTTTTTTATAAGCAGTCTGAAGAATTTGTTGTCACCATTCCATTTTCTTTATTTTATCCACATCGTGTTTTTAGCCATGTCCACTTTTTGGGGATTTTAGTTTTACAGATAGGATGGGATAGGGTATTCAACGATCCGCACAGTGGATTGTAGCCTCTCATATGTTTTTTTATACCCTATCCCATAGGGGGGTATATTAGTTTTGATACATAGTTTGTAACATAGAGAAATAATTTTGCTACATATACCTCAAAGTATATGGATCGACTCAGAATCGCTAGCTGAGTCGAATTAGCCATGTCTGTCTGTCCGTCCGTCCGTCCGTCCGTCCGTCCGTGTGTCCGTCCGTCCGTCTGTCTGTTCGTCACCGATTTTTGGGCCTTAAATTTTGAGCTAGGATAATGAAATTTGGTATATAGGATACTTGTCCGAGTCACCAGAACAAGTGTAAAAATTTTTGAAATCCGCCCACTGCCACGCCTCCTTTTTGGGAAAACTTTTTTTTTGGCCAAACCGTCAGGAACTTAAAAAAAGTGTCTGAGCAACATATTTAGACAATCCTAATATCTATATTTCGTTCATACAAAGTTTTTTGCCACGCCCACTTTTTGGGGGCGTTTTTAGTAAAAAACGCTTTTTGTCCAAATTTTAAAACTTTCGAAAAATTTTTTGATGCAACTACTTCCGCAATAGTAATATAAACATTTTGTCTATAGATCATTTTCACCTACGCCAACATTTTGGGGGCGTTTTCTTACAAAAACCATTTGTATACCCCATCCCAAGGCATTAGCAATAGAAAAACGTTGTTTTTTGTCGAACCACAGAAGATTTTGGTAAACTGTCTGAGCAATATATTGTGACATAGGGGGGTATATTAGTTTTGATACTTAGTTTGTAACATAGAGAAATAATTTAGCTACATATACCTCAAAGTATATGGATCGACTCAGAATCGCTAGCTGAGTCGAATTAGCCATGTCTGTCTGTCCGTCCGTCCGTCCGTCCGTCCGTCCGTCCGTCCGTCTGTCTGTTCGTCACCGATTTTTGGGCCTTAAATTTTGAGCTAGGATTATGAAATTTGGTATATAGGATCCTTGGCCGAGTCACCAGAACAAGTGTAAAAATTTTTGAAATCCGCCTACTGCCACGCCCCCTTTTTAGAAAAACGTAATTTTTAGCAAAACCGTAAAGAATTTTAAAAAAGTGTCTGAACAGCATATTTACAGAATCGTAATATCTATATTTCGTTCATATAAAGTTTTTGCCACGCCCACTTTTTGGGGGCGTTTTCAATAAAAAACTGTTTTCGGGCAAATTTTAAATTTATCGAAAAAAATTTTGATGCAGAATCATTAACATTATTAATATGAACATTTCGTCTTTATACCATTTTAACCCACGCCCACTTTTTGGGGGCGTTTTTATATAAAAACCATTTTTATACACTACCCCCATAACATATACAGGAGAAAACCTTGTCTTTTGTAGAACCGTAAAAGTGTTTTGTAAGCAGCCTGAAGAATTTGTTGTCACTATATCATTTTTTTTATTTTATCCACATCGTGTTTTTAGCCATGCCCACTTTTTTGGGGATTCTAGTTTTATGGATAGGATGGGATAGGGTATTCAACGATCCGCACAGCGGATTGTAGCCTTCTCATATGTTTATTTTTAACTTTCTCTTACAAAGAGAAATATATTGTTTTCGTGAAAATTTTCGACCTCGAGATTTTGATTGATTCTAACATTACGATGATAGCGGAGCATAAAAAAGTGGTTTTTGGAATTCCGTCCGTCGGTCCGTCTGTCCGTGATGGTTTCCCCAGCCTAAACGGCTAGACCAATTTTCTTCAAACTTCGTATCCAAGCTTATTTTAGTCATAATTCTAGGCCATTTTTTTTGTTTGCTTTTAGCCATGTTAATAACGGTACCTGCCATATAAAAATTACACATAACCTCAATTTTCTTGAAAACGGCTCTAACGATTTTGATTAAACTTTATATATACTGTAACCATCTTAGTTCCAACAAAACTGCATACCCAGTTTTTTCGAGAAAATCCATATAACGGATTTTGTCATTTAGGCCATATAAGGAAAATTGATAATTTCTCGCAAACTATTATGTCAAATTGAATGAAATTTAATATATATACTACTATTATAGTTTTAAACAATTCCACATAATTAGTTTTAGCCCAACTATCACTTAACGGAATTTTCAGTTTTGGCCAATAACGAAAATTAATTATTTTTTCACATAGACACCGATTCCTTCAAATTTTGGAGTAAACGTTCGTATAATCACATTTCAAAATTTTTTATAATTTTTAGCATTAATTAACCCAACTCGCTGTGAAAGAGAAAGTTGCGTACGACCCAGTCGTGCACCCACCACTCGTTTATTTCGTGATTATTTGTGTAAAAACTTAAGACCCATTTTAATTATCTTGATTCAATCTCAATTGCGAATCTCGGTTCATATTCATTGACTTAATTTCAAAATGTCGAACCCAAATAACTTAATCAGACCAGCCCGCTTAGAAGTACCAGGAGAAAATGCTGCTCCTCCTGCCCCCTCCTTTACAAACCAAATAGACGATAACTTGGTACATCTCATAACCAGACTCGTAACCGAAACACTACACATTCAGGGACGACAGATATTCAATTCAATTATGAATCCAGCCTCAGATACCAATAATGATATTGATCAACCGATTAACACCACTGATCAGAATCTTTCCGACATGGACAAAGTTCCAGATGTGGTTAAAAGTTTGCGCGAATTTTCAGGTGAAGCTCAGGAGTTCAACTCGTGGAAGAAAAGTGTTGAAAGAATACTTAAGATCTACGAGCACCTTAAGGGTACTCCAAAATATTATGGCATCTTGTCCGTTATTAGGAATAAAATAACAGGCCATGCCGATATAGCGCTCGAATCATATAATACCCCTTTAAACTGGGAAAAGATTTCTAAATGTTTGACTCTGCATTATGCAGATAAAAGGGATCTAGGGACCCTCGAGTACCAAATGACGACTTTGGTACAGGGTAACAATACAATACCCGAATTCTATCAAGCAGTTTATCATCATTTATCTCTGATTCTTAACAAACTCGGTTGTATTGACATGAGCCATGAATCGTTAAATAACATGACTCAATGTTATAGAGATAAGGCACTTGATACTTTCGTTAGAGGACTGAAGGGCGACCTCCCCAGACTACTCAGTATAAGGGAACCCGCAGATTTGCCGCAGGCTCTGCATCTTTGTCTTAAACTCCAAAATGTTGACTTCAGAACTCAACACGCTAATAATTCCCAATCAACAGCTCGGAAAACCTTCCAGCAAACGCCTCCACCGGTTCCTCCTAGAAGATTCAATTCCCCACACCCAGTTCCTGTTCCAGCCCCAAGGAGAGAGTTCTTTCCACAATTGCTTCATAACCCTAGTCAACCTCAGCAACTCCAATTCCACAGGCAACCACAATATCATTCTAGGAAAAGAAAATGTAGTTGCCGATGCTTTATCTCGACTGCCACTAAAAACACATATAAATTCAATGACCATGACGCAACATAGTGATGAGAGTTCTTCACATAACCTGATACCAGCAGTTGAAGTACCCATTAACGTTTTTCGAAATCAGCTGATTTTAGAAATCGGGGACACAACTAGCCATCAATTCTTAATTCCTTTCCCCACGTACCACAGACACGTTTTTGTGCAACCCAGTTATAGCAACTCAGATATCATTTCAATTTTTAAAAAAATATTTAAATCCCAGTGTAATAAATGGCTTGCAAACAAAAGAAGAAATTATGGGCCGAATACAAAACATTTATCCAGAACATTTTTCAAAATACAAAATTAGGTACACTCAGACAATGGTCGAAGATCTGGCTAACGAAACGGAGCAAGAAGAAAAAATATTAAGTATTCATCGTAGGGCACACCGTAATCCAGAAGAAAACCGCATACAACTTCTCCAATACTTCTATTTTCCGAAAATGGCATCAAAAATCAAAAGACTAGTAAAAGTATGTAGAATCTGCAAAGAAAACAAATATAACCGACACCCAAATAAACCTATCCTTGAACCAACTCCAATCCCTAATTATCCTGGCCACACTCTGCATTTAGATATTTATTCAACGGAAAAAAACCTGGTATTACCCGCCATATGCAAGCTCACTAAGTTCGCCAAGACTAAAATTATCAAGTCAAGAGCAATAACCGACCTTAGGCAACCTCTTCGAGAAATCTTATTCTCTTTCTGCATTCCCGAGAGTGTTGTCATAGACAATGAAAAAGCCCCTAATTCGGTATCCATATTATCCATGATGGAAGATGAGTTGGGCATTCGCATTCACAGAACACCACCCTACAAATCCGAAGTAAACGGGCAGATTGAGCGGTTCTATTCAACTCTCTCAGAGATCATGAGATGCCTCAAAGCTGAAAAGGTATCCCGATCCTTCGAGGAACTGCTCGAAAGAGCCACTAACGAATATAATTTTACAATTCACTCCACAACGGGAAAAAAACCGGTCGAACTCTTCTTTGGTCGATCTCCACAAATAACCCCCGAAGAACTTGATAAAACTAGGCAGAATAACATAGATAAAATTATCCAGAAACAAGAACAAGATTTAAGCTATCATAACCAAACCAGGAAACCATGTAAGATGTACCATCCTGGAGACGTCATTTACATAAAACATAACAAAAGAATTGGTTCTAAACTCACCGTCCGATATAAAAAGGAAGTAGTTAAGGAAAACAAAAATACAACTGTCGTGACGGAATCCGGCAAAACGATCCACAAAAGCAATATTAGGAACTGAACAATAAATTTCACATCTCTCTTTTCAGACATGCATTATGCATCGCGGAAGCGGAAATCCAAATTTTGGACTTCACTAATTCTCAATTCGTTTCAATACACACAAGACAAACAAAGATACAGAACGGAAATTTCAAACTAATTCATGACATTGACCTTGACCAATACGAACAACTCGTGACCAAAATTTCTCCAATGCTTAAACTTAACGAAACAAGGAACGATTCCCTTTTCCTATACCTTTCCCATGAGCACAAGCAAATAAAAAATTTGATATCTAACCTAAAACCAAAAAGGGTAAGAAGATCTCTAGACTTTATAGGTTCGACGTGGAAGTGGATCGCTGGCAATCCCGACCACAACGATTTCATTACTATCAAAAGAAAAATGAATAACCTACTTAGTAACTCTAACGATCAAGTTGTAATAAATAAATTACATAATGAACGAGTGGTGGGTGCACGACTGGGTCGTACGCAACTTTCTCTTTCACAGCAAGTTGGGCGTTAGATCAAATCATAAGCATTTTGATAATTGATGCTTAAATGATATAAATAATGTCGAAATGTATTTTTCCGAAATTTGAAGGAATCGATGTCAATGTGAATAATAATGATTTTCCGTTATCGGCCAAAACTGAAAATTGCGTTTAGTGATATTTGGGCCAAAACTAATTATGTGGAATTGTTTCAAGCTGTAATAGTAGTATATATATTAAATTTCATTCAATTTGACATAGTAGTTTGCGAGAAATTATCAATTTTCCTTATATGGCCTATATGACAAAATCCGTTATATGGATTTTCTCGAAAAAACTGGGTATGCAGTTTTGTTGGAACTAATATGCTTATAGTATATATAAAGTTTAATCAAAATCGTTAGAGCCGTTTTCGAGAAAATTGAGGTTATGTGTAATTTTTATATGGCAGGTACCGTTATTAACATGGCTAAAAGCAAACAAAAAAAATGGCCTAGAATTATGACCAAAACAAACTTGGATACGAAGTTTGAAGAAAATCGGTCAAGCCGTTTAGGCTGGGGAGACCATTACGGACAGACGGACCGACGGACCGACGGACCGACGGACGGAATTCCAAAAACCACTTTTTTAGGCTCCGCTATCATCGTAATGTTAGAATCAATCAAAATCTCGAGGTCGAAAATTTTCACGAAAACAATATCTTTCTCTTTGTAAGAGAAAGTTAAAAATGTCGAAATGTGATTATACGAACGTTTACTCCGAAATTTGAAGTCATCGGTGTCTATGTGAATAATAATGATTTTCCGTTATTGGCCAAAACTTAAAATTCCGTTTAGTGATAGTTGGGCTAAAACTATTTATGTGGAATTGTTTCAAACTATAATAGTAGTATATAACGGGTGATTTTTTAAGAGGTTTAGAATTTTTAAAAAAAAAAACACAAAAAATTCGAAAAAATGAATGAAATATTTATTTGAATCGATAGTTTGAACCTTGCAATTTAATGTTTAAAGATAATTTCATGCAAATGTTGACCGCGGCTGCGTCTCAGGTAGCCCATCCGCTGAGTCCAATTTTGGCATACTCTTTCACACATATCGGCCGGTATCTCACGAATGAATGCATGGATGTTGGCTTCCAGTGCGTCAATCGAAGCGGGCTTGTCCCTATAGACATTAGCCTTGACATACCCCCACAAAAAATAATCTAATGGTGTCAAATCGCACGATCTAGGCGGCCAATTGACCGGCCCGAAACGTGAAATTAACTGTTCACCAAACTCGCCTCGCAATTGCGCCATTGTTTCGCGTGCTGTGTGGCATGTGGCACCGTCTTGTTGAAACCACATATCATGCAAGTCAAGAACTTCCATTTCGGGCAAAAAAAAGTTTGTTATCATCGCTCGGTAGCGTTCACCATTGACAGTAACGCTGCGATTCGCATCATCTTTGAAGAAATATGGCCCAATAATGCCGCCGGCCCATAAACCGCACCAAACAGTGGCTTGTTCGGGATGCATTGGTAGCTGTTGCAATGCTTCTGGCTGATCTTCACTCCAAATGCGGCAATTTTGCTTATTTACGTACCCATTCAACCAAAAATGAGCCTCATCGCTGAACACAATTTTTCGATAAAAAAGCGGATCCTCGGCCAGCTTTCCAAGAGCCCATTCACCAAAAATTCGGCGTTGTGGTAGGTCGGCTGGCTTTAGTTCTTGCACCAGCTGTATCTTAAAAGGCTTTACGCCCAAATCCTTCCGCAAAATTTTCCACGTAGTACTGTAACAAAGGCCTAACTGCTGGGAACGGCGCCGAATCGACATTTCGCGGTCTTCTGTCACACTAGCTGATACGGCCGCAATATTTTCTTCACTACGCACAGTACGTAAACGTGTTGGTGGTTTAATGTCCAACAAAGTAAATTTGGTGCGAAATTTGGTCACAATCTTCCGAATAGACTGCTCAGAAGGTCGAGAATGCCGATCATAAAATGGAAGCAGCGCGCGATGAACATTTCGAACCGAGCACGAATTTTGATAGTAAAATTCAATAATTTGCAAGCGTTGTTCATTTGTAAGACGATCCATGGTTAAATTGCAAACCAAACTGAAGCTGTTTGACAGTGACACAAGGTACTAAACACACGTCAGCTGTCAAAACCAGTGTTGCCAAAACCAAACCAGCTAAAAAATCATCCGTTATATTAAATTTCATTCAATTTGGCATAGCAGTTTGCGAGAAATTAACAATTTTCTTTATATGGCCTATATGACAAAATCCGTTATATGGATTTTCTCGAAAAAACTGGGTATGCAGTTTTGTTGGAACTAATATGCTTATAGTATATATAAAGTTTAATCAAAATCGTTAGAGCCGTTTTCGAGAAAATTGAGGTTATGTGTAATTTTTATATGGCAGGTACCGTTATTAACATGGCTAAAAGAAAACAAAAAAATGGCCTAGAATTATGACCAAAACAAACTTGGATACGAAGTTTGCAGAAGATCGGTCAAGCCGTTTAGGCTGGGGAGACCATTACGGACAGACGGACCGACGGACGGAATTCCAAAAACCACTTTTTTAGGCTCCGCTATCATCGTAATGTTAGAATCAATCAAAATCTCGAGGTCGAAAATTTTCACGAAAACAATATCTTTCTCTTTGTAAGAGAAAGTTAAAAATGATATAGTGACAACAAATTCTTCAGACTGCTTACAAAACAATTTTACGGTTCTACAAAAGACAAGGTTTTCTCCTGCATATGTTATGGGGTAGTGTATAAAAATGGTGTTTATATAAAAACGCCCCCAAAAAGTGGGCGTGTGTTAAAATGGTATATAGACGAAATGTTCATATTAATAATGTTAATGATTCTGCATCAAAATTTTTTTCGAAAAATTTAAAATTTGACCGAAAACAGTTTTTAATTGAAAACGCCACCAAAAAGTGGGCGTGGCAAAAAACTTTATATGGACGAAATATAGATATTAATATTGTCTAAATATGTTGTTCAGAAACTTTCTTAAAATTCCTTACGGTTTGGTCAAAAACTGAGTTTTTCTTAAAAGGGGGCGTGGCAGTGGGCGGATTTCAAAAATTTTTACACTTGTTCTGTAGGCAGAGACTATATACCAAATTTCATTATCCTAGCTCAAAATTTAAGGCCTAAAAATCGGTGACGTACAGACGGACGGACCGACGGACGGACAGACTGACATGGCTTAATCGACTCAGCTAGCGATTCTGAGTCGATCCATATACTTTGAGGTATATATAGCAAAATTATTTCTCTATGTTACAAACTAAGTATCAAAACTAATATACCCCTATGGGATAGGGTATAAAAAAATAAAAAGATGACTTGAAGCATATAATAATTTTCTTTCTCCTGAAAATAATGATAATAATATTGAGGATGGTGATTTCATTCAGTATAGAAAGCTTTTATCCAAAAGATTTAATAAAGACACATTTTTTGATGTCATGACTGTATTTCATGCAGTTAGTAAAAGATTCCGATTTACTTTCTATGATAATGGTGAAATACAAAATAATAACTATTTATATTTAAAAGATATTAATGAAGTTAACAAATGTTTTATGAAACTTATGAAAGTAAACGAAAAAAAATTAAAGAACTTGAAAGAAAATATAAAACTACTGTTGAACCACATAAACAAATTAATTACACTTACATAAATAGTTATTATTCATTAAAAACTCTATCAGCTTATTTAATAGAAAAATATGAAAACGAAGATGATAAAAAAATGTGTGTAAATGAATTATTTGAATTAAATTTTACAAAATTAATAAAAGATCCAATATTTATTAAATATTGTGAAAAATTTAATGAAAATGAAAAAAATAATAATTATAATTTATTGAATTAAAAAAAAGATATTCATTACACAATTTTACTTACAAAATTATATTATTATGTATACAATAGATAAAGTTTACTACTTCTTTAAAAAGTTAACACTTTTTTATTTTTCTTTATAAAAATTTAAATTAATAAATAAAGAAATTATGGTGGGGTCCAAAATCTCTAAGAAATTTACTGAAAAACAAAAGGTTACAAATATTTTAGACAACATAGTTATAGACACTATGGGTGAAGAAGCAGAAGAAGAAATTGATGAAGTTATTACCAATAGTGAATGCTTTAAAGATTTAAAGGAAATATCTAATCGTAATATTGATATAAATAAACTAAAAGATGAATTAAAACCATTTATTAATGATGAAGAAATTATGGATATTCTAACTGATGCGTTACGTAAAATGTGTAATTACTGTACTGTTACACGATCAAGTTTTAAATTTCTTTTAGATAACTACACAGAATCGTAGAATAACTAAAAAAAATATTTTTATTAATTTATATTAAAATTCAGTTTTTTGTAATTCAAATTTATAAAATTTACCTATAATTGGTTCATTATTCAAATCTTTTATTGAATAAGTAATAGGATGAGTTAAATGAATTTCATTAATTACAAAAATTTCAAAAGTCCAATTATTTTTATATTTATTTTCAAACATTTTTAACTTTCTCTTACAAAGAGAAAGATATTGTTTTCGTGAAAATTTTCGACCTCGAGATTTTGATTGATTCTAACATTACGATGATAGCGGAGCCTAAAAAAGTGGTTTTTGGAATTCCGTCCGTCGGTCCGTCGGTCCGTCTGTCCGTAATGGTCTCCCCAGCCTAAACGGCTTGACCGATCTTCTTCAAACTTCGTATCCAAGTTTGTTTTGGTCATAATTCTAGGCCATTTTTTTTGTTTGCTTTTAGCCATGTTAATAATGGTACCTGCCATATAAAAATTACACATAACCTCAATTTTCTCGAAAACGGCTCTAACGATTTTGATGAAACTTTATATATACTATAACCACATTAGTTCCAACAAAACTGCATACCCAGTTTTTTCGACAAAATCCATATAACGGATTTTGTCATTCAGGCCATATAAAGAAAATTGTTAATTTCTCGCAAACTACTATGCCAAATTGAATGAAATTTAATATATATACTACTTTTATAGTTTTAAACAATTCCACATAATTAGTTTTAGTACAACTATCACTTAACGGAATTTTCAGTTTTGGCCAATAACGAAAAATAATTATTTTTCACATAGACACCGATTCCTTCAAATTTCGGTGTAAACGTTCGTATAATCACATTTCGACATTTTATACAATTTTTAGCATTAATAATCAAAATGCGCACTATTTGATCTAACGCCCAACTCGCTGTGAAAGAGAAAGTTGCGTACGACCCAGTCGTGCACCCACCACTCGTTTTAAACGCTGAAATTCTTAGTCTATCTCCTATGCTAAATACTTGTTTTTCATTTAATTCTATAACAGGATACATTTTATTTAAAATTACTTTTTCATTATCTTTGTTAACTTCACATGGACGCATCCCAATAGTTCTATGAACATTTTTATAATTATATTCATGTAAAATGTTATTAATAACATCAATCCAATTAGTATTTTGTTGAATTTCAAATTGAATTTTCAGTTTTTCATTTATTGTTCTATTAAATCTTTCAACTATTGAAGATTTTTTCTCACTAAAAGTTTGATACATTTTTATGTCATATTTATTCAATACTTTAGCAAAATTGGAATTTAAAAATTCTCCCCCAGAATCAGTATGAAGTAATTTTGGAGGATTAGGAGCTTCTTTAATAATTTGAGAAAATGCATCTGCGACACACTTCCCATCTTTCATTATACCCTATCCCATAGGGGTATATTAGTTTTGATACTTAGTTTGTAACATAGAGAAATAATTTTGCTACATATACCTCAAAGTATATGGATCGACTCAGAATCGCTAGCTGAGTCGATTAAGCCATGTCTGTCTGTCCGTCCGTCCGTCCGTCCGTCCGTCTGTACGTCACCGATTTTTAGGCCTTAAATTTTGAGCTAGGATAATGAAATTTGGTATATAGGATCCTCGTCTCTGCCTACAGAACAAGTGTAAAAATTTTTGAAATCCGCCCACTGCCACGCCCCCTTTTAAGAAAAACTCAGTTTTTGACCAAACCGTAAGGAATTTTAAAAAAGTTTCTGAACAACATATTTAGACAATATTAATATCTATATTTCGTCCATATAAAGTTTTTTGCCACGCCCACTTTTTGGGGGCGTTTTCAATAAAAAACTGTTTTCGGTCAAATTTTAAATTTTTCGAAAAAAATTTTGATGCAGAATCATTAACATTATTAATATGAACATTTCTTCTATATATCATTTTAACCCACGCCCACTTTTTGGGGGCGTTTTTATATAAAAACCATTTTTATACACTACCCCATAACATATGCAAGAGAAAACCTTGTCTTTTGTAGAACCGTTAAAGTGTTTTGTAAGCAGTCTGAAGAATTTGTTGTCACTATATCATTTTTTCTATTTATCCACATCGTGTTTTTAGCCATGTCCACTTTTTTGGGTATTTTAGTTTTATGGATAGGATGGGATAGGGTATTCAACGATCCGCACAGCGGATTGTAGCCTTCTCATATGTTTTTTAATGGTTTTATCCAAGCAAATTTTGAAAACGTATCAATAACGTTTAACATATATTTATACTCTTTATTTATTTTTGTATCAACAGTTGTCATAATAAGTAAATCAGCAGCCCATAACTCATTTATACCTTTAGTAATTATTTTTCTTCGCTCAATTTTTTTTCTAACAGGTTTATGCAATTCCTTAGCTCTTTCTAATTCCTAACCCATTATAAAAAAATATTAAATTTATTTATAAATAAATGATGAATAATAAAATTTCTGACTCAGATTTAAAAACATATCTTAAAACTACAATTGAATTGAAAAATAAATTCAAAGAACAAAATCTTAACAGAGTAATAAAACATGATAAGATAAAAGAAGATTTTCAATCTATTTTCTCACCAATAAATCAATCTGCTGCAAATAGCCACAATTTAAATGAAGGATTAAAAAAGTGGAAAATGAGTTTAAATGAAGCATTACCATCAGCAAATAATTATTTAAGAGCTATTAAAGAAAAACAAGATGAACAAAGTGATCAGGTAAAAAAACTACAAAGTCAATTTTCAAAATTATTACCAATAGAAAAACCAGAAATTCTTTTATCTAGCCCATCAAGTTTCGAAAGTAAAGAATATTATTCTCCATCAGCTATTACACCAAGTTTATTACCATCATCTAGTACACCTATTTCAAAGAAAAGCATTGAATTTGAGGACGCTTCAATAACTCCAGTACCATATATTGAAAATGGAATCGGAACTATCACAGGGAAATATTTAACTATGAATTCTTCAAAAACAAAAATTTGTGATAATAATTATGGAATAAGAACTGAAAATGGAGAGGATCTTTGGATTGGGGATTTCCAAATTAAAAACATATGAGAAGGCTACAATCCGCTGTGCGGATCGTTGAATACCCTATCCCATCCTATCCATAAAACTAAAATCCCCAAAAAAGGGGGCATGGCTAAAAACACGATGTGGATAAATAGAAAAAATGATATAGTGACAACAAATTCTTCAGACTGCTTACAATACACTTTAACGGTTCTACAAAAGACAAGGTTTTCTCTTGCATATGTTATGGGGTAGTGTATAAAAATGGTTTTTATATAAAAACGCCCCCAAAAATTGGGCGTGGGTTAAAATGGTATATAGAAGAAATGTTCATATTAATAATGTTAATGATTCTGCATCAAAATTTTTTTCGAAAAATTTAAAATTTGACCGAAAACAGTTTTTTATTGAAAACGCCCCCAAAAAGTGGGCGTGGCAAAAAACTTTATATGGACGAAATATAGATATTAATATTGTCTAAATATGTTGTTCAGAAACTTTTTTAAAATTCCCTACGGTTTGGTCAAAAACTGAGTTTTTCTTAAAAGGGTCGTGGCAGTGGGCGGATTTCAAAAATTTTTACATTTGTTCTGTAGGCAGAGACGAGGATCCTATATACCAAATTTCATTATCCTAGCTCAAAATTTAAGGCCTAAAAATCGGTGACGTACAGACGGACGGACGGACAGACAGACATGGCTTAATCGACTCAGCTAGCGATTCTGAGTCGATCCATATACTTTGAGGTATATGTAGCAAAATTATTTCTCTATGTTACAAACTAAGTATCAAAACTAATATACCCCTATGGGATAGGGTATAAACATATGAGAGGTTACAATCCGCTATGCGGATCGTTGAATACCCTATCCCATCCCATCCTTTAAATTAATATCCTCAAAATATAGGCCTTATGGCGATGAAAAACAGAAAATGACATTGTCACAATATATTGCTCAGACAGTTTCTCAAAATCTTTTGTGGTTCGACAAAAAAACAACGTATTTCTATTGCTAATGCCTTGGGATGGGGTATACAAATGGTTTTTGTAAGAAAACGCCCCCAAAATGTGGGCGTAGGTGAAAATGATCTGCGGACAAAATGTTTATATTACCATTTCGGAAGTATTTGCATCAAAATTTTTTTCGAAAGTTTTAAAATTTGGACAAAAAGAGTTTTTTACTAAAAACACCCCCAAAAAGTGGGCGTGGCAAAAAACTTTGTATGAACGAAATATAGATATTAGGATTGTCTAAATATGCTACTCAGACACTTTTTTGAAATTCCTTACGGTTTGGCCAAAAAATAAGTTTTCCTAAAAAGGGGGCGTGGCAGTGGGCGGATTTCAAAAATTTTTACACTTGTTCTGGTGGCACGGACGACGATCCTATATACCAAATTTCATTATCCTAGCTCAAAATTTAAGGCCCAGAAACCGCTGACGAACAGACAGACGGACGGACAGACAGACATGGCTAATTCGACTCAGCTAGCGATTCTGAGTCGATCCATATACTTTGAGGTATATGTAGCAAAATTATTTCTCTATGTTACAAACTAAGTATCAAAACTAATATACCCCCCAATGGGATAGGGTATAACAAATAGTAGTGATATCATTCTAAAAGGTAAAACATATATAGGAACTCCAGGTTTATGGGAATTATTAATGTTAAATGTTAAATTAATACCAAATGAAGAATTAATAACAAAAAAAGATTTAGCAAATTATGAACACATTATTTTAATAACATATGCATACGCACGTAACAATGATAAATCTTCAAAGTATATTAAATCAAATGCTGGATATAAATTTATGAATTATATAAAACCTGCATTAGAAAAAAATAAAATTTTTAAAAAAGAGAAAACCGGATCAGGAATAGAACAAAATTTTAAAATTTATACAAAATCTCCAGTTGAATATGTTTATTGGAATGACATTGATGAATTAAAAGCCAGATTATTATTACTCATTGGTGAAAATGAGGCAGGTAATGATAGTCCTAAAATCCATAATGAAATTATGAATATAATTGAAGAACTAAGAGAAGAAAATATAATTTTATTTTTATATTATATAAATGGGTATTGATAAATTCGGTAGAAAAAATAATCATTCGAATAACCTAGGTACTTCTATTTTGAATAATAAAATAAAAATATTGGAAAGTGAATTTTCAAATTTAAAAACAGATATTAATAAAGACATTGAAATTTTAAAGAACGATATGCAAAATTTAAAAGTAGATCTTAGTAAAGACATCAAAATTTTAAAGACAGATATTCAAAATTTAAAATTTCATAATTTGTTCATAATTTGCTAATTTAAAATTTAAATGTATTTGATAATATTGATAAAGTAAACAATATTTTTTCAACCATAGAAAAATTGAAAATAAATATTCAAAGAGGTATTACAGAAAATAAATATTCAATTTCAGACATTGAAAAAAGAATAGATGACATGGAACAAAATAAAAATAAGATATCTAAATTTACATCATTATAAAATTATAGCTTTGTTTTATTACTAAATGAGAAACGTTCTTATTAAATGAGAAACGTAAAATGCAGCGTCCATATTAAATGAGAAACGTAAAATGAAACGTCTTCTTAGACGCTTGTTATAAAAGTGGGTCCTAGCTTAAGATTTTCGTTTTATGACCCTTCACATCTTTTCTAATTCTTTTATTTTAAAATGCCCGTGTGCTTATTTCAAAATATTGTTTTCAATATCCCTATACAAATAAAATTTGTCATCATATGGTGATAAACCATTTTTTTCTTCTTGTATAGTATATAACTTCAATTTAATCGATCTTATACCATGAATAGTTTCCTTTTTAATTTCCAAATTGGTCAAACAATTTTTATAATCATCAAATTTCAATGCTTTTATATTCAATTTCTTAATTCCTTTACATATTTTTTTATCACTGTTATCAGATCTAAATGAATACATTTTTGATCTCAAACCACAAAATTCTCTAATAGGTATTCCATTATATTCGTCTTTGAATTTTCCTGGTGTTTTCTTATTTTTGTTTGATTTTAATCCATCTATAGGGAAATTATCTATTAAATCACTAGTATCATTCAAATCTATTTCTTCTTTCATATCTTCATAAATATCAAATTCAGTATCGTCTAATGACTTAGCTTCAACATAAATAATAAATGAATCAGTATTTGTACCCAACAATTTCATTCCATTTCCATATTCTTTCTTTAAATGAACATAATATTTAAACATTAATAATTTTGCTAGATCAAGAATAGCCATTCCTCCAAATAATGGTTTATTTAATTTAATACTAGTCTTTTTTCCAAAAACGATTACCAAGTCATTATCAACAATTTTTCTATTTTGATAACTAGCTCTACTTATTAATTATACCCTATCCCATAGGGGGGTATATTAGTTTTGATACTTAGTTTGTAACATAGAGAAATAATTTTGCTACATATACCTCAAAGTATATGGATCGACTCAGAATCGCTAGCTGAGTCGAATTAGCCATGTCTGTCTGTCCGTCCGTCCGTCCGTCCGTCCGTCCGTCTGTCTGTTCGTCACCGATTTTTGGGCCTTAAATTTTGAGCTAGGATAATCCGTGCCACCAGAACAAGTGTAAAAATTTTTGAAATCCGCCCACTGCCACGCCCCCTTTTTAGAAAAACTTATTTTTATTGCGGAAAAGCAGGAACTCTCAAAGGAAAGTTACCTGCCAAACATATTATATAATCGTGATAAAAAAATTGCTGGATAAGTCGAATACTTAGTTGCAATAGAAATACCAAATGGGTGGTGGTTTTAGTGAGTAAAAATCTCACACTACTTTGGGCACGTGCTCATCGTGTCTATGAAGATTTCCACCAGCCCACGGAAAAAAAAAAAAAAAAAAAAAATTTTGGCCAAACCGTAAGGAATTTCAAAAAAGTGTCTGAGCAGCATATTTAGACAATCCTAATATCTATATTTCGTTCATACAAAGTTTTTTGCCACGCCCACTTTTTGGGGGCGTTTTTAGTAAAAAACGCTTTTTGTCCAAATTTTAAAACTTTCGAAAAAAATTTTGATGCAAATACTTCCGCAATGGTAATATAAACATTTTGTCCATAGATCATTTTCACCTACGCCCACATTTTGGGGGCGTTTTCTTACGAAAATCATTTGTATACCCCATCCTAAGGCATTAGCAATAGAAATACGTTGTTTTTTGTCGAACCACAAAAGATTTTGAGAAACTGTCTGAGCAATATATTGTGACAATGTCATTTTCTGTATTTCATCGCCATAAAGCCTATATTTTGAGGATATTAATTTAAAGGATGGGATCGGATAGGGTATTCAACGATCCGCATAGCGGATTGTAGCCTCTCATATGTTTTTTGCATTATTTTTGAACTCCTTACAATTCTTATATTTAATCTATTTCTTACGTTCTCCATTTGTTTTCCAAATACTGAATTATTCATTAATTTAAAGAAGTCTTTTTCAAAATCATTATTAGCCTGTTTTCTCAGCTCAGTATTTTTATCAATATACGGTTTTAACCATGCTTTTTGATGAGATACAATACCTCTATGAATTTTTAATATTTTTAAATATTCTTGTAAAAGTCTTATAATTATAACATATTTTTCTTTCTTTTCTAAACTACAAATAAGTTTTTGAATTCTCTGACTTGGTTTTGAACCAATTTTTATACCCTATCCCATAGGGGTATATTAGTTTTGATACTTAGTTTGTAACATAAAGAAATAATTTTGCTACATATACCTCAAAGTATATGGATCGACTCAGAATCGCTAGCTGAGTCGATTAAGCCATGTCTGTCTGTCCGTCCGTCCGTCCGTCCGTCCGTCCGTCTGTACGTCACCGATTTTTAGGCCTTAAATTTTGAGCTAGGATAATGAAATTTGGTATATAGGATCCTCGTCTCTGCCTACAGAACAAGTGTAAACATTTTTGAAATCCGCCCACTGCCACGCCCCTTTTAAGAAAAACTCAGTTTTTGACCAAACCGTAGGGAATTTTAAAAAAGTTTCTGAACAACATATTTAGACAATATTAATATCTATATTTCGTCCATATAAAGTTTTTGCCACGCCCACTTTTTGGGGGCGTTTTCAATAAAAAACTGTTTTCGGTCAAATTTTAAATTTTTCGAAAAAAATTTTGATGCAGAATCATTAAGATTATTAATATGAACATTTCGTCTATTTACCATTTTAACCCACGCCCACTTTTTGGGGGCGTTTTTATATAAAAACCATTTTTATGCACTACCCCATAACATATGCAAGAGAAAACCTTGTCTTTTGTAGAACCGTTAAAGTGTTTTGTAAGCAGTCTGAAGAATTTGTTGTCACTATATCATTTTTTCTATTTATCCACATCGTGTTTTTAGCCATGCCCCCTTTTTTGGGGATTTTAGTTTTATGGATAGGATGGGATAGGGTATTCAACGATCCGCACAGCGGATTGTAGTCTTCTCATATGTTTTTAGCTATCATTTCATGCTATAAACTTGATAATATTTTAGGAGTTTCATGATTTGGTGCAGGTGCATAATCATTGAAGAAATTATGCAATTTTTCTGGAATTTCTAAATCAACTTCAAGATCGATAGAAATTTCACTTTTTTCAAAGTCTCCATTTTTAATATATTTCTTTGTAATTGTTTGAAGTACTCCATTAGATAACCATTGGTGCCCTCCAATAGATAATTTTTGACTCATCGCCCAACCATACAAATTATTTGCATCCAAATACATTATAAAACTGGTTAATTTTCTCGAATCATAAATACCTTTTTCTTCAGCATCTTTTTTACATAATTTATAAACTTGTTCTATTTTATCATTATAATAATAACAATTATTTGCCTTTGCATGATCGTGAATAATCTGTGATATACCTCCTCTTATACCTTTTTCATAAAATTCATACATCTCCAAATCAGACAATAATTCTAATTTTTGTCTAGTAAATTTTAAAGCAGCATTAAAACTTAAATGTGGGGTTCTTACATAATGAATGGGATCTAAATTGTAGTTTTTGTGACACATTTCTCTAAAATTCTCAAAAACATCTGCCAATAAAATTACATCTAATTTTAGATATAAATTATGATAATCTTTAAAACACCAAGAATCTCCTGTTTTGTTTTAAAATAATTCCATAATTTTTTAGCAAATTTATAACTTTTCTTTGGTATATTGCCAGATAATTTTGAATTAAATTCTTCATATTTAGGTAATTCCTTCATTTCTAATTTACTTATATCATCTATAAATTCATAAGGATAAACACCTTTTCTTAGTAAAAAACATATTTCTTCTTTCGGTATATCTTTAAATAAATAGTTAAAATTTTTAAGATGATCATAACTTACTTGCTTTTTAATTTTACATTCATGACAATACATACAAGAGTCATATGCATAAATTTTATCATTAATTACTTTAAAAGATGGTTCCTTTAATTCCCTTATTTTTATACCCTATCCCATAGGGGGGTATATTAGTTTTGATACTTAGTTTGTAACATAGAGAAATAATTTTGCTACATATACCTCAAAGTATATGGATCGACTCAGAATCGCTAGCTGAGTCGATTAAGCCTTGTCTGTCTGTCCGTCCGTCCGTCCGTCCGTCCGTCCGTCCGTCCGTCTGTACGTCACCGATTTTTAGGCCTTAAATTTTGAGCTAGGATAATGAAATTTGGTATATAGGATCCTCGTCTCTGCCTACAGAACAAGTGTAAAAATTTTTGAAATCCGCCCACTGCCACGCCCCCTTTTAAGAAAAACTCAGTTTTTGACCAAACCGTAAGGAATTTTAAAAAAGTTCCTGAACAACATATTTAGACAATATTAATATCTATATTTCGTCCATATAAAGTTTTTTGCCACGCCCACTTTTTGGGGGCGTTTTCAATTAAAAACTGTTTTCGGTCAAATTTTAAATTCTTCGAAAAAAATTTTGATGCAGAATCATTAACATTATTAATATGAACATTTCGTCTATATACCATTTTAACCCACGCCCACTTTTTGGGGGCGTTTTTATATAAAAACTATTTTATACACTACCCCATAACATATGCAGGAGAAAACCTTGTCTTTTGTAGATCCGCAAAATTGTTTTGTAAGCAGTCTGAAGAACTTGTTGTCACTATATCATTTTTTCTATTTTATCCACATCGTGTTTTTAGCCATGCCCCCTTTTTTGGGGATTTTAGTTTTATGGATAGGATGGGATAGGGTATTCAACGATCCGCACAGCGGATTGTAGCATTCTCATATGTTTTTACAATGTGAACAATATGCAGAGTTTATGTTTAATAAATTTTTAATTGCTTTATCTAAACTACAGTTTATAAATTCTAAAGAATCTATAAATCTTAATTCAATCAGATCATCAGTTATATATTCTTTCAAATTAGTTGATTTGCATTTAAAACAAGCTTCACTTTTTGGAAAATTATATTTATATTCACATTCCTGATTTAAACATTTCTTGCTTTTAGTTTCACCAACTTTAATTATACCCTATCCCATAGGGGGGTATATTAGTTTTGATACTTAGTTTGTAACATAGAGAAATAATTTTGCTTCATATACCTCAAAGTATATGGATCGACTCAGAATCGCTAACTGAGTCGAATTAGCCATGTCTGTCTGTCCGTCCGTCCGTCTGTCTGTTCGTCAGCGGTTTTTGGGCCTTAAATTTTGAGCTAGGATAATGAAATTTGGTATAAAGGATCCTTGTCCGTGCCACCAGAACAAGTGTAAAAATTTTTGAAATCCGCCTACTGCCACGCCCCCTTTTTAGGAAAACTTTTTTTTTGGCCAAACCGTAAGGAATTTCAAAAAAGTGTCTGAGTAGCATATTTAGACAATTTTAATATCTATATTTCGTTCATACAAAGTTTTTTGCCACGCCCACTTTTTGGGGGCGTTTTTAGTAAAAAACGCTTTTTGTCCAAATTTTAAAACTTTCGAAAAAAAATTTTGATGCAAATACTTCCGAAATGGTAATATAAACATTTTGTCTATAGATCATTTTCACCTACGCCCACATTTTGGGGGCGTTTTCTTACAAAAACCATTTGTATACCCCAATTCAAGGCATTAGCAATAGAAATACGTTGTTTTTTGTCGAACCACACAAGATTTTGAGAAACTGTCTGAGCAATATATTGTGACAATGTCATTTTCTGTATTTCATCGCCATAAGGCCTATATTTTGAGGATATTAATTTAAAGGATGGGATGGGATAGGGTATTCAACGATCCGCATAGCGGATTGTAGCCTCTCATATGTTTATACCCTATCCCATAGGGGGGTATATTAGTTTTGACATTAAGTTTGTAACATAGAGAAATAATTTCGATACATATACCTCAAAGTATATGGATCGATTCAGAATCGCTAGCTGAGTCGATTAAGCCATGTATGTCTGTCCGTCCGTCCGGTCGTTCGTCTGTGTGTCAACGATTTTTGGGCCTTAAATTTTGAGTATGAGTATGAAATTTGGTATATAGACTCTCTGGCCGACGAAGCAGAACAAGTGTAAAAATTTTTGAAATCCGCCCACTGCCACGCCCCCTATTTGAAAAACGTAGTTTAAAGCCAAACCGTAAGGAATTTCAAAAAAATGTCTGAGCAGCATATTTAGACAATCCTAATATCTATATTTCGTTCATACAAAGTTTTTTGCCACGCCCACTTTTTGGGGGCGTTTTTAGTAAAAAACGCTTTTTGTCCAAGTTTTAAAACTTTCGAAAAAAAATTTGATGCAAATACTTTCGCAATGTTAATATAAACATTTTGTCAATAGATCATTTTCACCTGCGCCCACATTTTGGGGGCGTTTTCTTACAAAAACCATTTGTATACCCCATCCCAAGGCATTACCAATAGAAATACGTTGGTTTTTGTCGAACCACAAAAGATTTTGATAAACTGTCTGTGCAATATATTGTGACAATGTCATTTTCTGTATTTCATCGCCATAAGGCCTATATTTTGAGGATATTAATTTTAAGGATGGGATGGGATAGGGTATTCAACGATCCGCACAGCGGGTTGTAGCCTCTCATATGTTTATACCCTATCCCATAGGGGTATATTAGTTTTGATACATAGTTTGTAACATAGAGAAATAATTTAGCTACATATACCTCAAAGTATATGGATCGACTCAGAATCGATAGCTGAGTCGATTTAGCCATGTCTGTCCGTCCGTCCGTCCGTCCGTCCGTCCTTACGTCACCAGTTTTTGTTCCTTAAATTTTGAGCTAGAAGGATGAAATTTAGTACACGTGCTCTTTGTTGCTCCCAGCATAACAAGTGTAAAACTTTTTGAAATCCGCCCACTGCCACGCCCCCTTTTTAGAAAAACGTATTTTTTGGCCAAACCATAAGGAATTTTGAAAAACTTTCTGAACAACATATTTAGACAATCTGAATATCTGTATTTCGTTCATATAAAGTTTTTTGCCACGCCCACTTTTTGGGGGCGTTTTTAATAAAAAACGTTTTTCGGTCAAATTTTAAAATTTCCTAAAAAAATGTTGATGCAGAATCATTAACATTATTAATATGAACATTTCGTCTATATACCATTTTAACCCACGCCCACTTTTTGGGGCGTTTTTATATAAAAACCATTTTTATACACTACCCCATAACATATGCAAGAGAAAACCTTGTCTTATGTAGAACCGTTAAAGTGTTTTGTAAGCAGTCTGAAGGATTTTTTTGTCACTATATCATTTTTTCTATTTATCCACATCGTGTTTTTAGCCATGTCCCCTTTTTTGGGGATTTTAGTTTTATGGATAGGATGGGATAGGGTATTCAACGATCCGCACAGCGGATTGTAGCCTTCTCATATTTTTTATACCCTATCCCATAGGGGTATATTAGTTTTGATACTTAGTTTGTAACATAGAGAAATAATTTTGCTACATATACCTCAAAGTATATGGATCGACTCAGAATCGCTAGCTGAGTCGATTAAGCCATGTCTGTCTGTCCGTCCGTCCGTCTGTACGTCACCGATTTTTAGGCCTTAAATTTTGAGCTAGGATAATGAAATTTGGTATATAGGATCCTCGTCTCTGCCTACAGAACAAGTGTAAAAATTTTAGAAATCCGCCCACTGCCACGCCCCTTTTAAGAAAAACTCAGTTTTTGACCAAACCGTAGGGAATTTTAAAAAAGTTTCTTAACAACATATTTAGACAATATTAATATCTATATTTCGTCCATATAAAGTTTTTTGCCACGCCCACTTTTTGGGGGCATTTTCAATAAAAAACTGTTTTCGGTCAAATTTTAAATTTTTCGAAAAAAAATTTGATGCAGAATCATTAACATTATTAATATGAACATTTCGTCTATTTACCATTTTAACCCACGCCCACTTTTTGGGGGCGTTTTTATATAAAAACCATTTTTATACACTACCCCATAACATATGCAAGAGAAAACCTTGTCTTTTGTAGAACCGTTTAAGTGTTTTGTAAGCAGTCTGAAGAATTTGTTGTCACTATATCATTTTTTCTATTTATCCACATCGTGTTTTTAGCCATGCCCCCTTTTTTGGGGATTTTAGTTTTATGGATAGGATGGGATAGGGTATTCAACGATCCGCACAGCGGATTGTAGCCTTCTCATATGTTTATACCCTATCCCATAGGGGTATATTAGTTTTGATACATAGTTTGTAACATAGAGAAATAATTTAGCTACATATACCTCAAAGTATATGGATCGACTCAGAATCGATAGCTGAGTCGATTTAGCCATGTCTGTCCGTCCGTCCGTCCGTCCGTCCGTCCGTCCGTCCGTCCGTCCGTCCGTACGTCACCAGTTTTTGGGCCTTAGATTTTGAGCTAGAAGGATGAAATTTGGTACACGTGCTCTTTGTTGCTCCCAGCAGAACAAGTGTAAAAATTTTTGAAATCCGCCCACTGCCACGCCCCCTTTTTAGAAAAACGTATTTTTTGGCCAAACCATAAGGAATTTTGAAAAACTTTCTGAACAACATATTTAGATAATCTGAATATCTGTATTTCGTTCATATAAAGTTTTTTGCCATGCCCACTTTTTGGGGGCGTTTTTATATAAAAACCATTTTTATACACTACCCCATAACATATGCAAGAGAAAACCTTGTCTTTTGTAGAACCGTTTAAGTGTTTTGTAAGCAGTCTGAAGAATTTGTTGTCACTATATCATTTTTTCTATATATCCACATCGTGTTTATAGCCATGTCCCCTTTTTTGGGGATTTTAGTTTTATGGATAGGATGGGATAGGGTATTCAACGATCCGCACAGCGGATTGTAGCCTTCTCATATGTTTTTAGCTATCATTTCATGCTATAAACTTGATAATATTTTAGGAGTTTCATGATTTGGTGCAGGTGCATAATCATTGAAGAAATTATGCAATTTTTCTGGAATTTCTAAATCAACTTCAAGATCGATAGAAATTTCACTTTTTTCAAAGTCTCCATTTTTAATATATTTCTTTGTAATTGTTTGAAGTACTCCATTAGATAACCATTGGTGCCCTCCAATAGATAATTTTTGACTCATCGCCCAACCATACAAATTATTTGCATCCAAATACATTATAAAACTGGTTAATTTTCTCGAATCATAAATACCTTTTTCTTCAGCATTTTTTTTACATAATTTATAAACTTGTTCTATTTTATCATTATAATAATAACAATTATTTGCCTTTGCATGATCGTGAATAATCTGTGATATACCTCCTCTTATACCTTTTTCATAAAATTCATACATCTCCAAATCAGACAATAATTCTAATTTTTGTCTAGTAAATTTTAAAGCAGCATTAAAACTTAAATGTGGGGTGCTTACATAATGAATGGGATCTAAATTGTAGTTTTTGTGACACATTTCTCTAAAATTCTCAAAAACATCTGCCAATAAAATTACATCTAATTTTAGATATAAATTATGATAATCTTTAAAACACCAAGAATCTCCTGTTTATACCCTATCCCATAGGGGGGTATATTAGTTTTGATACATAGTTTGTAACATAGAGAAATAATTTTGCTACATATACCTCAAAGTATATGGATCGACTCAGAATCGCTAGCTGAGTCGAATTAGCCATGTCTGTCTGTCCGTCCGTCCGTCCGTCCGTCCGTCCGTCCGTCCGTCTGTCTGTAAACATTTTTGAAATCCGCAAACTGCCACGCCCCCTTTTTAGAAAAACGTAATTTTTGGCAAAACCGTAAAGAATTTTAAAAAAGTGTCTGAACAGCTTATTAACAGAATCGTAATATCTATATTTCGTTCATATAAAATTTTTTGCCACGCCCACTTTTTGGGGGCGTTTTCAATAAAAAACTGTTTTCGGTCAAATTTTAAATTTTTCGAAAAAAAATTTGATGCAGAATCATTAACATTATTAATATGAACATTTCGTCCTTATACCATTTTAACCCACGCCCACTTTTTGGGGGCGTTTTTATATAAAAACCATTTTTATACACTACCCCATAACATATGCAGGAGAAAACCTTGTCTTTGGTAGAACCGTAAAAGTGTTTTGTAAGCAGCCTGAAGAATTTGTTGTCACTATATCATTTTTTTTATTTTATCCACATCGTGTTTTTAGCCATGCCCACTTTTTTGGGGATTCTAGTTTTATGGATAGGATGGGATAGGGTATTCAACGATCCGCACAGCGGATTGTAGCCTTCTCATATGTTTTGTTTTAAAATAATTCCATAATTTTTTAGCAAATTTATAACTTTTCTTTGGTATATTGCCAGATAATTTTGAATTAAATTCTTCATATTTAGGTAATTCCTTCATTTCTAATTTACTTATATCATCTATAAATTCATAAGGATAAACACCTTTTCTTAGTAAAAATCATATTCCTTCTTTCGGTATATCTTTAAATAAATAGTTAAAATTTTTAAGATGATCATAACTTACTTGCTTTTTATACCCTATCCCATAGGGGGGTATATTAGTTTTGATACTTAGTTTGTAACATAGAGAAATAATTTTGCTACATATACCTCAAAGTATATGGATCGACTCAGAATCGCTAGCTGAGTCGATTAAGCCATGTCTGTCTGTCCGTCCGTCCGTCCGTCCGTCCGTCCGTCCGTCCGTCCGTCCGTCCGTCTGTACGTCACCGATTTTTAGGCCTTAAATTTTGAGCTAGGATAATGAAATTTGGTATATAGGATCCTCGTCTCTGCCTACAGAACAAGTGTAAACATTTTTGAAATCCGCCCACTGCCACGCCCCCTTTTAAGAAAAACTCAGTTTTTGGCCAAACCGTAAGGAATTTTAAAAAAGTTTCTGAAAAGCATATTTAGACAATATTAATATCTATATTTCGTCTATATAAAGTTTTTTGCCACGCCCACTTTTTGGGGGCGTTTTCAATAAAAAACTGTTTTCGGTCAAATTTTTAATTTTTCGAAAAAAATTTTGATGCAGAATCATTAACAGTATTAATATAAACATTTCGTCTATATACTATTTTAACCCACGCCTGTTTTCGGTCAAATTTTAAATTCTTCGAAAAAAATTTTGATGCAGAATCATTAACATTATTAATATGAACATTTCGTCTATATACCATTTTAACCCACGCCCACTTTTTGGGGGCGTTTTTATATAAAAACCATTTTTATACACTACCCCATAACATATGCAGGAGAAAACCTTGTCTTTTGTAGAACCGCAAAATTGTTTTGTTAGCAGTCTGAAGAACTTGTTGTCACTATATCATTTTTTCTATTTTATCCACATCGTGTTTTTAGCCATGCCCCCTTTTTTGGGGATTTTAGTTTTATGGATAGGATGGGATAGGGTATTCAACGATCCGCACAGCGGATTGTAGCCTTCTCATATGTTTTAACAATGTGAACAATATGCAGAGTTTATGTTTAATAAATTTTTAATTACTTTATCTAAACTACAGTTTATAAATTCTAAAGAATCTATAAATCTTAATTCAATCAGATCATCAGTTATATATTCTTTCAAATTAGTTGATTTGCATTTAAAACAAGCTTCACTTTTTGGAAAATTATATTTATATTCACATTCCTGATTTAAACATTTCTTGCTTTTAGTTTCACCAATTTTAATTATACCCTATCCCATAGGGGGGTATATTAGTTTTGATACTTAGTTTGTAACATAGAGAAATAATTTTGCTTCATATACCTCAAAGTATATGGATCGACTCAGAATCGCTAGCTGAGTCGAATTAGCCATGTCTGTCTGTCCGTCCGTCCGTCCGTCTGTCTGTTCGTCAGCGGTTTTTGGGCCTTAAATTTTGAGCTAGGATAATGAAATTTGGTATATAGGATCCTCGTCCGTGCCACCAGAACAAGTGTAAACATTTTTGAAATCCGCCCACTGCCACGCCCCCTTTTTAGGAAAACTTATTTTTTGGCCAAACCGTAAGGAATTTCAAAAAAGTGTCTGAGTAGCATATTTAGACAATTTTAATATCTATATTTCGTTCATACAAAGTTTTTTGCCACGCCCACTTTTTGGGGGCGTTTTTAGTAAAAACGCTTTTTGTCCAAATTTTAAAACTTCCAAAAAAAAATGTTGATGCAAATACTTCCGAAATGGTAATATAAACATTTTGTCTATAGATAATTTTCACCTACGCCCACATTTTGGGGGCGTTTTCTTACAAAAACCATTTGTATACCCCAATTCATTGCATTAGCAATAGAAATACGTTGTTTTTTGTCGAACCACACAAGATTTTGAGAAACTGTCTGAGCAATATATTGTGACAATGTCATTTTCTGTATTTCATCGCCATAAGGCCTATATTTTGAGGATATTAATTTAAAGGATGGGATGGGATAGGGTATTCAACGATCCGCATAGCGGATTGTAGCCTCTCATATGTTTATACCCTATCCCATAGGGGGGTATATTAGTTTTGACATTGAGTTTGTAACATAGAGAAATAATTTCGATACATATACCTCAAAGTATATGGATCGACTCAGAATCGCTAGCTGAGTCGATTAAGCCATGTTTTAGGCCTTAAATTTTGAGCTAGGATAATGAAATTTGGTATATAGGATCCTCGTCTCTGCCTACAGAACAAGTGTAAAAAATTTTGAAATCCGCCCACTACCACGCCCCCTTTTAAGAAAAACTCAGTTTTTGACCAAACCGTAAGGAATTTTAAAAAAGTTTCTGAACAACATATTTAGACAATATTAATATCTATATTTCGTCTATATAAAGTTTTTTGCCACGCCCACTTTTTGGGGGCGTTTTCAATAAAAAACTGTTTTCGGTCAAATTTTAAATTTTTCGAAAAAAATTTTGATGCAGAATCATTAACATTATTAATATGAACATTTCTTCTATATACCATTTTAACCAACGCCCACTTTTTGGGGGCGTTTTTATATAAAAACCATTTTTATACACTACCCCATAACATATGCAAGAGAAAACCTTGTCTTTTGTAGAACCGTTAAAGTGTTTTGTAAGCAGTCTGAAGAATTTGTTGTCACTATATCATTTTTTCTATTTATCCACATCGTGTTTTTAGCCATGTCCCCTTTTTTGGGTATTTTAGTTTTATGGATAGGATGGGATAGGGTATTCAACGATCCGCACAGCGGATTGTAGCCTTCTCATATGTTTTTTATTAGTTTTGATACATATTAACATAGAGAAATAATTTAGCTACATATAGCTCAGAGTATATGGATCGACTCAGAATCGATAGCTGAGTCGATTTAGCCATGTCTGTCCGTCTGTGTGTCACCGATTTTTGGGCCTTAAATTTTGAGCTAGGATAATGAAATTTGGTATATAGGATCCTCGTCTCTGCCTACAGAACAAGCGTAAAAATTTTTGAAATCCGCCCACTGCCACGCCCCCTTTTAAGAAAAACTCAGTTTTTGACCAAACCGTAAGGAATTTTAAAAAAGTTTCTGAACAACATATTTAGACAATATTAATATCTATATTTCGTCTATACAAAGTTTTTTGACGCGCCCACTTTTTAGGGGCGTTTTTAGTAAAATACGTTTTTTGTCCAAATTTTAAAACTTTCGAAAAAAATTTTGATGCAAATACTTCCGCAATGGTAATATAAACATTTTGTTAATAGATCATTTTCACCTAGGCCCACATTTTGGGGCCGTTTTCTTACAAAAACCATTTGTATACCCCATTCCAAGGCATTAGCAATAGAAATACGTTGTTTTTTGTCGAACCACACAAGATTTTGAGAAACTGTCTGAGCAATATATTGTGACAATGTCATTTTCTGTATTTCATCGCCATAAGGCCTATATTTTGAGGATATTAATTTAAAGGATGGGATGGGATAGGGTATTCAACGATCCGCATAGCGGATTGTAGCCTCTCATATGTTTATACCCTATCCCATAGGGGGGTATATTAGTTTTGACATTAAGTTTGTAACATAGAGAAATAATTTCGATACATATACCTCAAAGTATATGGATCGATTCAGAATCGCTAGCTGAGTCGATTAAGCCATGTCTGTCTGTCCGTCCGTCCGTCCGTCCGTCCGGTCGTCCGTCTGTGTGTCAACGATTTTTGGGCCTTAAATTTTGAGTATGAGTATGAAATTTGGTATATAGATTCTCTGGCCGACGAAGCAGAACAAGTGTAAACATTTTTGAAATCCGCCCACTGCCACGCCCCTTTTAGAAAAACGTAGTTTTAAGCCAAACCGTAAGGAATTTCAAAAAAGTGCCTGAGCAGCATATTTAGACAATCCTAATATCTATATTTCGTCTATACAAAGTTTTTTGACGCGCCCACTTTTTAGGGGCGTTTTTAGTAAAATACGTTTTTTGTCCAAATTTTAAAACTTTCGAAAAAAATTTTGATGCAAATACTTCCGCAATGGTAATATAAACATTTTGTTAATAGATCATTTTCACCTACGCCCACATTTTGGGGCCGTTTTCTTACAAAAACCATTTGTATACCCCATCCCAAGCCATTAGCAATAAAAATACGTTGTTTTTTTGTCGAACCACGGTCAAATTTTAAATTTTTCGAAAAAAATTTTGATGCAGAATCATTAACATTATTAATATGAACATTTCTTCTATATACCATTTTAACCAACGCCCACTTTTTGGGGGCGTTTTTATATAAAAACCATTTTTATACACTACCCCATAACATATGCAAGAGAAAACCTTGTCTTTTGTAGAACCGTTAAAGTGTTTTGTAAGCAGTCTGAAGAATTTGTTGTCACTATATAATTTTTTCTATTTATCCACATCGTGTTTTTAGCCATGTCCCCTTTTTTGGGTATTTTAGTTTTATGGATAGGATGGGATAGGGTATTCAACGATCCGCACAGCGGATTGTAGCCTTCTCATATGTTTTTTATTAGTTTTGATACATATTAACATAGAGAAATAATTTAGCTACATATAGCTCAGAGTATATGGATCGACTCAGAATCGATAGCTGAGTCGATTTAGCCATGTCTGTCCGTCTGTGTGTCACCGATTTTTGGGCCTTAAATTTTGAGCTAGGATAATGAAATTTGGTATATAGGATCCTCGTCTCTGCCTACAGAACAAGCGTAAAAATTTTTGAAATCCGCCCACTGCCACGCCCCCTTTTAAGAAAAACTCAGTTTTTGACCAAACCGTAAGGAATTTTAAAAAAGTTTCTGAACAACATATTTAGACAATATTAATATCTATATTTCGTCTATACAAAGTTTTTTGACGCGCCCACTTTTTAGGGGCGTTTTTAGTAAAATACGTTTTTTGTCCAAATTTTAAAACTTTCGAAAAAAATTTTGATGCAAATACTTCCGCAATGGTAATATAAACATTTTGTTAATAGATCATTTTCACCTAGGCCCACATTTTGGGGCCGTTTTCTTACAAAAACCATTTGTATACCCCATTCCAAGGCATTAGCAATAGAAATACGTTGTTTTTTGTCGAACCACACAAGATTTTGAGAAACTGTCTGAGCAATATATTGTGACAATGTCATTTTCTGTATTTCATCGCCATAAGGCCTATATTTTGAGGATATTAATTTAAAGGATGGGATGGGATAGGGTATTCAACGATCCGCATAGCGGATTGTAGCCTCTCATATGTTTATACCCTATCCCATAGGGGGGTATATTAGTTTTGACATTAAGTTTGTAACATAGAGAAATAATTTCGATACATATACCTCAAAGTATATGGATCGATTCAGAATCGCTAGCTGAGTCGATTAAGCCATGTCTGTCTGTCCGTCCGTCCGTCCGTCCGTCCGGTCGTCCGTCTGTGTGTCAACGATTTTTGGGCCTTAAATTTTGAGTATGAGTATGAAATTTGGTATATAGATTCTCTGGCCGACGAAGCAGAACAAGTGTAAACATTTTTGAAATCCGCCCACTGCCACGCCCCTTTTAGAAAAACGTTGTTTTAAGCCAAACCGTAAGGAATTTCAAAAAAGTGCCTGAGCAGCATATTTAGACAATCCTAATATCTATATTTCGTCTATACAAAGTTTTTTGACGCGCCCACTTTTTAGGGGCGTTTTTAGTAAAATACGTTTTTTGTCCAAATTTTAAAACTTTCGAAAAAAATTTTGATGCAAATACTTCCGCAATGGTAATATAAACATTTTGTTAATAGATCATTTTCACCTACGCCCACATTTTGGGGCCGTTTTCTTACAAAAACCATTTGTATACCCCATCCCAAGCCATTAGCAATAAAAATACGTTGTTTTTTTGTCGAACCACACAAGATTTTGAGAAACTGTCTGAGCAATATATTGTGACAATGTCATTTTCTGTATTTCATCGCCATAAAACCTATATTTTTAGGATATTAATTTTAAGGATGGGATGGGATAGGGTTTTCAACGATCCGCATAGCGGATTGTAGCCTCTCATATGTTTATACCCTATCCCATAGGGGTATATTAGTTTTGATACTTAGTTTGTAACATAGAGAAATAATTTTGCTACATATACCTCAAAGTATATGGATCGACTCAGAATCGCTAGCTGAGTCGAATTATCCATGTCTGTCTGTCCGTCCGTCCGTCCGTCTGTACGTCACCGATTTTTAGGCCTTAAATTTTGAGCTAGGATAATGAAATTTGGTATATAGGATCCTCGTCTCTGCCTACAGAACAAGTGTAAACATTTTTGAAATCCGCCCACTGCCACGCCCCCTTTTAAGAAAAACTCAGTTTTTGACCAAACCGTAAGGAATTTTAAAAAAGTTTCTGAACAGCATATTTAGACAATATTAATATCTATATTTCGTCTATATAAAGTTTTTTGCCACGCCCACTTTTTGGGGGCGTTTTCAACAAAAAACTGTTTTCGGTCAAATTTTAAATTTTTCGAAAAAAATTTTGATGCAGAATCATTAACATTATTAATATGAACATTTCTTCTATGTACCATTTTAACCCACGCCCACTTTTTGGGGGCGTTTTTATATAAAAACCATTTTTATACACTACCCCATAACATATGCAAGAGAAAACCTTGTCTTTTGTAGAACCGTTAAAGTGTTTTGTAAGCAGTCTGAAGAATTTGTTGTCACTATGTCCCCTTTTTTGGGGATTTTAGTTTTATGGATAGGATGGGATAGGGTATTCAACGATCCGCACAGCGGATTGTAGCCTTCTCATATGTTTTTTTTTCTAAATTGTCTAAATTTTTCAGTACTAGAAGCAAAAACAACAATTTCTTTTGCTTTTCTATCATCATCAGAATCAGATTTTATATTATCATTATCTATTTTATCCAAATTTGATAAGATAAATTTACTATCATATCCCTTTAAATTATGAACTACAATATTAAAGGCTTTCGGTAATTTACATGCAAAATTACATTCTCCACATAAAGCCATTCTATAAGCCCCCGTTAAATGATCATGATCCCACATTTTAACAACATTTTCATCATTAAAATTTGCATGACAAATTTCACAATTTGTAGCATTTTCAAATTTTTCTATTGATTCTTTAGTTTTATATGCTGGTTTGTTGATTTTAATTATTTTGTTATATACTTTAGCTATTAATTTAAGATGACTATGAACATTTTCTACCAACTCTGACCCTTCTGTAATGTAAGAATGAATTTTTTTTAAATAATTATCATAAATTCCAACTATTTGGTACATGCTCATTAATTAATTTTGTTTTCTTTTTAGCAATATTGCATTTTTATACCCTATCCCATAGGGGTATATTAGTTTTGATACTTAGTTTGTAACATAGAGAAATAATTTAGCTACATATACCTCAAAGTATATGGATCGACTCAGAATCGCTAGCTGAGTCGAATTAGCCATGTCTGTCTGTCCGTCCGTCCGTCCGTCCGTCCGTCCGTCCGTCCGTCCGTCCGTCTGTCTGTTCGTCAGCGGTTTTTGGGCCTTAAATTTTGAGCTAGGATAATGAAATTTGGTATATAGGATCCTCGTCCGTGCCACCAGAACAAGTGTAAAAATTTTTGAAATCCGCCCACTGCCACGCCCCCTTTTTAGGAAAACTTATTTTTTGGCCAAACCGTAAGGAATTTCAAAAAAGTGTCTGAGTAGCATATTTAGACAATCCTAATATCTATATTTCGTTCATACAAAGTTTTTTGCCACGCCCACTTTTTGGGGGCGTTTTTAGTAAAAAACGCTTTTTGTCCAAATTTTAAAACTTTCGAAAAAAATTTTGATGCAAATACTTCCGAAATGGTAATATAAACATTTTGTCCATTTTCACCTACGCCCACATTTTGGGGGCGTTTTCTTACAAAAACCATTTGTATACCCCATCCCATGGCATTAGCAATAGAAATACGTTGTTTTTTGTCGAACCACACAATATTTTGAGAAACTGTCTGAGCAATATATTGTGAGAATGTCATTTTCTGTATTTCATCGCCATAAGGCCTATATTTTGAGGATATTAATTTAAAGGATGGGATGGGATAGGGTATTCAACGATCCGCATAGCGGATTGTAGCCTCTCATATGTTTTTAATGAACATTCGAACATAAAGTAAATGGATGATATATCTCTGCTCCATATGTTTATACCCTATCCCATAGGGGTATATTAGTTTTGATACTTAGTTTGTAACATAGAGAAATAATTTAGCTACATATACCTCAAAAGTATATGGATCGACTCAGAATCGCTAGCTGAGTCGAATTAGCCATGTCTGTCTGTCCGTGTCCGTGTGTCCGT
The DNA here is from genome assembly GCA_932526625.1 of Rhingia campestris. NCBI lineage: Eukaryota > Metazoa > Arthropoda > Insecta > Diptera > Syrphidae > Rhingia > Rhingia campestris. The sequence continues at coordinate 128,017,867 of OW052182.1, read as the reverse complement.
CCGTCCGTCTGTCTGTTCGTCACCGATTTTTGGGCCTTAAATTTTGAGCTAGGATAATGAAATTTGGTATATAGGATCCTTGGCCGAGTCACCAGAACAAGTGTAAACATTTTTAAAATCCGCCCACTGCCACGCCCCCTTTTAGAAAAAACGTAGTTTTAAGCCAAACCGTAAGAAATTTCAAAAAAGTGTGTTAGCAACATATTTAGACAATCCTAATATCTATATTTCGTCTATACAAAGTTTTTTGCCACGCCCACTTTTTGGGGGCGTTTTTAGTAAAAAACATTTTTTGTCCAAATTTTAAAACTTTCGAAAAAAATTTTGATGCAAATACTTCCGCAATGGTAATGTAAACATTATGTCCATAGATCAATTTTACCTACGCCTACATTTTATGGGCGGTTTCTTACAAAACCCATTTATATACCCCATCCCAAGGCATTAGCAATAGAAATACGTTGTTTTTTGTCGAACCACAAAAGATTTTGAGAAACTGTCTGAGCAATATATTGTGACAATGTCATTTTCTGTTTTTCATCGCCATAAGGCCTATATTTTGAGGATATTAATTTAAAGGATGGGATGGGATAGGGTATTCAACGATCCGAATAGCGGATTGTAGCCTCTCATATGTTTATACCCTATCCCATAGGGGTATATTAGTTTTGATACATAGTTTGTAACATAGAGAAATAATTTAGCTACATATACCTCAAAGTATATGGATCGACTCAGAATCGATAGCTGAGTCGAATTAGCCATGTCTGTCTGTCCGTCCGTCCGTCCGTCCGTCCGTCTGTCTGTTCGTCAGCGGTTTTTGGGCCTTAAATTTTGAGCTAGGATAATGAAATTTGGTAAATAGGATCCTCGTCCGTGCCACCAGAACAAGTGTAAAAATTTTTAAAATCCGCCCACTGCCACGCCCCCTTTTTAGGAAAACCTTTTTTTTGGCCAAACCGTAAGGAATTTCAAAAAAGTGTCTGAGTAGCATATTTAGACAATCCTAATATCTATATTTCGTTCATACAAAGTTTTTTGCCACGCCCACTTTTTGGGGGCGTTTGTAATAAAAAACATTTTACCGTCAAATTTTAATATTTTCTAAAAAAACTTTTGATGCAGAATCATTAGTAATATAAATATGAACATTTCGTCAATAGACCATTTTAACCCACGCCCACTTTTTGGGGACGTTTTTATATAAAAACCATTTTTATACCCTACCCCATAACATATGCAGGAGAAAACCTTGTCTTTTGTAGAACCGTAAAAGTTTTTTATAAGCAGTCTGAAGAATTTGTTGTCACCATGTCACTTTCTTTATTTTATCCACATCGTTTGCTTAGCCATGTCCACTTTTTGGGGATTTAAGTTTTACAGATAGGATGGGATAGGGTATTCAACGTTCCGCACAGTGGATTGTAGCCTTCTCATATGTTTATACCATATCCCATAGGGGTATATTAGTTTTGATACTTAGTTTGTAACATAGAGAAATAATTTTGCTACATATACCTCAAAGTATATGGATCGACTCAGAATTGCTAGCTGAGTCGATTAAGCCATGTCTGTCTGTCCGTCCGTCCGTCCGTCCGTCTGTACGTCACCGATTTTTAGGCCTTAAATTTTGAGCTAGGATAATGAAATTTGGTATATAGGATCCTCGTCTCTGCCTACAGAACAAGCGTAAAAATTTTTGAAATCCGCCCACTGCCACGCCCCCTTTTAAGAAAAACTCAGTTTTTGACCAAACCGTAAGGAATTTTAAAAAAGTTTCTGAACAACATATTTAGACAATATTAATATCTATATATCGTCTATATAAAGTTTTTTGCCACGCCCACTTTTTGGGGGCGTTTTCAATTAAAAACGGTTTCGGTCAAATTTTAAATTTTCCGTAAAAATTTTGATGCAGAATCATTAACATTATTAATATGAACATTTCGTCTATATACCATTTTAGCCCACGCCCACTTTTTGGGGGCGTTTTTATATAAAAAACATATGAGAAGGCTACAATCCGCTATGCGGATCGTTGAATACCCTATCCCATCCTATCCATAAAACTAAAATCCCCAAAAAAGTGGGCATGGCTAAAAACACGATGTGGATAAAATAGAAAAAATGATATAGTGACAACAAATTCTTCAGACTGCTTACAAAACACTTTTACGGTTCTACAAAATACAAGGTTTTCTCCTGCATATGTTATGGGGTAGTGTATAAAAATGGTTTTTATATAACAACGCCCCCAAAAAGTGGGCGTGGGTGAAAATGGTATATAGACGAAATGTTTATATTAATAATGTTAATGATTCATTGTCACAATATATTGCTCAGACAGTTTATCAAAATCTTTTGTGGTTCGACGAAAACCAACGGTTTTCTATTGCTAATGCCTTGGGAGGGGGTATACAAATGGTTTTTGTAAGAAAACGCCCCCAAAATGTGGGCGCAGGTGAAAATGATCTATAGACAAAATGTTAATATTACCATTGCGGAAGTATTTGCATCAAAATTTTTTTCGAAAGTTTCAAAATTTGGACAAAAAACTTTTTTTTTACTAAAAACGCCCCCAAAAAGTGGGCGTGAAATTCCTTACGGTTTGGCCAAAAAATAAGTTTTCCTAAAAAGGGGGCGTGGCAGTGGGCGGATTTTAAAGATTTTTACACTTGTTCTGGTGGCACGGACGAGGATCCTATATACCAAATTTCATTATCCTAGCTCAAAATTTAAGGCCCAAAAACCGCTGACGAACAGACAGACGGACGGACGGACGGACGGACAGACAGACATGGCTAATTCGACTCAGCTAGCGATTCTGAGTCGATCCATATACTTTGAGGTATATGTAGCAAAATTATTTCTCTATGTTACAAACTAAGTATCAAAACTAATATACCCCCCTATGGGATAGGGTATAAACATATGAAAAGGCTACAATCCGCTGTGCGGATCGTTGAATACCCTATCCCATCCTATCCATAAAACTAAAATCCCCAAAAAAGGGGGCATGGCTAAAAACACGATGTGGATTAATAGAAAAAATGATATAGTGACAACAAATTCTTCAGACTGCTTACAAAACACTTTAACGGTTCTACAAAAGACAAGGTTTTCTCTTGCATATGTTATGGGGTAGTGTATAAAAATGGTTTTTATATAAAAACGCCCCCAAAAAGTGGGCGTGGGTTAAAATGGTAAATAGACGAAATGTTCATATTAATAATGTTAATGATTCTGCATCAAAATTTTTTTCGAAAAATTTAAAATTCGACCGAAAACAGTTTTTTATTGAAAACGCCCCCAAAAAGTGGGCGTGGCAAAAAACTTTATATAGACGAAATATAGATATTAATATTGTCTAAATATGTTGTTCAGAAACTTTTTTAAAATTCCCTACGGTTTGGTCAAAAACTGAGTTTTTCTTAAAAGGGGCGTGGCAGTGGGCGGATTTCAAAAATTTTTACACTTGTTCTGTAGGCAGAGACGAGGATCCTATATACCAAATTTCATTATCCTAGCTCAAAATTTAAGGCCTAAAAATCGGTGACGTACAGACGGACGGACGGACGGACAGACAGACATGGCTTAATCGACTCAGCTAGCGATTCTGAGTCGATCCATATACTTTGAGGTATATGTAGCAAAATTATTTCTCTATGTTACAAACTAAGTATCAAAACTAATATACCCCTAAGGGATAGGGTATAACCATTTTTATACACTACCCCATAACATATGCAGGAGAAAACCTTGTCTTTTGTAGAACCGTAAAATTGTTTTGTAAGCAGTCTGAAGAATTTGTTGTCACTATATCATTTTTTCTATTTTATCCACATCGTGTTTTTAGCCATGCCCCCTTTTTTGGGATTTTAGTTTTATGGATAGGATGGGATAGGGTATTCAACGATCCGCACAGCGGATTGTAGCCTTCTCATATGTTTATACCCATCCCATAGGGGTATATTAGTTTTGATACATAGTTTGTAACATAGAGAAATAATTTAGCTACATATACCTCAAAGTATATGGATCGACTCAGAATCGATAGCTGAGTCGATTTAGCCATGTCTGTCCGTCCGTCCGTCCGTCCGTACATCACCAGTTTTTGGGCCTTAAATTTTGAGCTAGAAAGATGAAATTTGGTACACGTGCTCTTAGTTTCTCCCAGCAGAACAAGTGTAAAAATTTTTGAAATCCGCCCACTGCCACGCCCCATTTTTAGAAAAACGTATTTTTTGGCCAAACCATAAGGAATTTTGAAAAACTTTCTGAACAACATATTTAGACAATCTGAATATCTGTATTTCGTTCATATAAAGTTTTTTGCCACGCCCACTTTTTGGGGGCGTTTTTAATAAAAAATATTTTTCGGTCAAATTTTAAAATTTTCTAAAAAACTTTTGATGCAGAATCATTAGTAATATAAATATGAACATTTCGTCAATAGACTATTTTAACCCACGCCCACTTTTTGGGGGCGTTTTTATATAAAAACCATTTTTATACCCTACCCCATAACATATGCAGGAGAAAACCTTGTCTTTTGTAGAACCGTAAAAGTTTTTTATAAGCAGTCTGAAGAATTTGTTGTCACCATGTCATATTCTTTATTTTATCCACATCGTGTTTTTAGCCATGTCCACTTTTTGGGGATTTAAGTTTTACAGATAGGATGGGATAGGGTATTCAACGATCCGCACAGTGGATTGTAGCCTTCTCATATGATTACACCCTATCCCATAGGGGTATATTAGTTTTGATTATACCCTATCCCATAGGGGTATATTAGTTTTGATACTTAGTTTGTAACATAGAGATATAATTTTGCTACATATACCTCAAAGTATATGGATCGACTCAGAATCGCTAGCTGAGTCGATTAAGCCATGTCTGTCTGTCCGTCCGTCCGTCCGTCCGTCTGTACGTCACCGATTTTTAGGCCTTAAATTTTGAGCTAGGATAAAGAAATTTGGTATATAGGATCCTCGTCTCTGCCTACAGATCAAGTGTAAAAATTTTTGAAATCCGCCCACTGCCACGCCCCCTTTTAAGAAAAACTCAGTTTTTGACCAAACAGTAAGAAATTTTAAAAAAAAGTTTCTGAACACCATATTTAGACAATATTTATATCTATATTTCGTCCATATAAAGTTTTTTGCCACGCCCACTTTTTGGGGGCGTTTTCAATTAAAAACTGTTTTCGGTCAAATTTTAAATTTTTCGAAAAAAATTTTGATGCAGAATCATTAACATTATTAATATGGACATTTCGTCTATATACCATTTTAACCCACGCCCACTTTTTTTGGGCGTTTTTATATAAAAACCATTTTTATACACTACCCCATAACATATGCAGGAGAAAACCTTGTCTTTTGTAGAACCGTAAAATTGTTTTGTAAGCAGTCTGAAGAATTTGTTGTCACTATATCATTTTTTCTATTTTATCCACATCGTGTTTTTAGCCATGCCCCCTTTTTTGGGGATTTTAGTTTTATGGATAGGATGGGATAGGGTATTCAACGATCCGCACAGCGGATTGTAGCCTTCTCATATGTTTTATATTCTAAAATGTTATTTTCTTCTGTTGGTAATTTACAACGTTGAATTATATCATTTGATCTATTATGTAAACATTCCTGTTTATGAGTTTCAAGAATAGCTTCAGATCTAAACTTTGTAAAACATTTCCTACAAATAATTATTCGATGATCCAAATGATGAATTTTGTCCACTCAGAAAACCAGATAAATTTTTAAATAATATCTAAATACAATACATCAACATGTAATTTATTGACATTTGGATCAAAAGATTTACTTATGTATAAACTTTGGATTTGCTCAAAATCCACATATGATTCATCATCCTCAAAATGATAAAAATTCATTGTAATATTAAAATAATCTTCTAATTTTTATACCCTATCCCATAGGGGTATATTAGTTTTGATACTTAGTTTGTAACATAGAGAAATAATTTTGCTACATATACCTCAAAGTATATGGATCGACTCAGAATCGCTAGCTGAGTCGATTAAGCCATGTCTGTCTGTCCGTCCGTCCGTCCGTCCGTCCGTCCGTCCGTCCGTCCGTCCGTCCGTCCGTCTGTACGTCACCGATTTTTAGGCCTTAAATTTTGAGCTAGGATAATGAAATTTGGTATATAGGATCCTCGTCTCTGCCTACAGAACAAGTGTAAAAATTTTTGAAATCCGCCCACTGCCACGCCCCCTTTTAAGAAAAACTCAGTTTTTGAGCAAACCGTAAGGAATTTTAAAAAAGTTTCTGAACAACATATTTAGACAATATTAATATCTATATTTCGTCCATATAAAGTTTTTTGCCACGCCCACTTTTTGGGGGCGTTTTCAATAAAAAACTGTTTTCGGTCAAATTTTAAATTTTTCGAAAAAAATTTTGATGCATAATCATTAACATTATTAATATGAACATTTCTTCTATATATCATTTTAACCCACGCCCACTTTTTGGGGGCGTTTTTATATAAAAACCATTTTTATACACTACCCCATAACATATGCAAGAGAAAACCTTGTCTTTTGTAGAACCGTTAAAGTGTTTTGTAAGCAGTCTGAAGAATTTGTTGTCACTATATCATTTTTTCTATTTATCCACATCGTGTTTTTAGCCATGTCCACTTTTTTGGGTATTTTAGTTTTATGGATAGGATGGGATAGGGTATTCAACGATCCGCACAGCGGATTGTAGCCTTCTCATATGTTTTTATATATTCTTCTTCTATTTCAAAGGGGTATGTTATATTTAAATTTCTATAATTTTCATCATTTTCTATTTCCCTCAAATAATTTGTATATTTTGATGGCCTTTGTGGATCTTTTACAATATCCCTTTGATGAATAAAATAAAGGATGGTATATAAAATACATTTATTATCATTATTTTTAATATTTATACAATTTTTATACCCTATCCCATAGGGGTATATTAGTTTTGATACTTAGTTTGTAACATAGAGAAATAATTTTGCTACATATACCTCAAAGTATATGGATCGACTCAGAATCGCTAGCTGAGTCGATTAAGCCATGTCTGTCTGTCCGTCCGTCCGTCCGTCCGTCCGTCCGTCCGTCCGTCTGTACGTCACCGATTTTTAGGCCTTAAATTTTGAGCTAGGATTATGAAATTTGGTATATAGGATCCTCGTCTCTGCCTACAGAACAAGTGTAAAAATTTTTGAAATCCGCCCACTGCCACGCCCCCTTTTAAGAAAAACTCAGTTTTTGACCAAACCGTAAGGAATTTTAAAAAAGTTTCTGAACAACATATTTAGACAATATTAATATCTATATTTCGTCCATATAAAGTTTTTTGCCACGCCCACTTTTTGGGGGCGTTTTCAATAAAAAACTGTTTTCGGTCAAATTTTAAATTTTTCGAAAAAAATTTTGATGCATAATCATTAACATTATTAATATGAACATTTCTTCTATATATCATTTTAACCCACGCCCACTTTTTGGGGGCGTTTTTATATAAAAACCATTTTTATACACTACCCCATAACATATGCAAGAGAAAACCTTGTCTTTTGTAGAACCGTTAAAGTGTTTTGTAAGCAGTCTGAAGAATTTGTTGTCACTATATCATTTTTTCTATTTATCCACATCGTGTTTTTAGCCATGTCCACTTTTTTGGGTATTTTAGTTTTATGGATAGGATGGGATAGGGTATTCAACGATCCGCACAGCGGATTGTAGCCTTCTCATATGTTTATTATTGAATTAAATAAAATCACCCCCAATATGCGGTTGAGATACATCTCGTTGAACACCGGATTCAACAATATAACGAAATTCATAGCCTGTATTTTGTGTTATTCTATCCTCAAACTTCTGAATAATGTCTGCAACCATTTGATCAAACACTTCTAAATAATTTTGTTTATTTACTAATCTTATAAAGGATTTAATATAGAAATCTTCATCTTGCCCATTTCTAGTATTATGTTTTATTATGCGAATAAATAAACAAACTCTAAAATTTGTATATTTATTATGATCTCTAAAAATATAGTTTGTATAATAGTTTCTAATTCTTTGAAAATGCAAAAATAAATCCCTATTTTCATCATTTCTAAAAGTAATATCAGTAACAAGATTTCCAAATGCTCTTCGTTGTTCTGGTACATGTACTTCAACATTTAGATTACGAATATTTTCCGCTGGAAAATCATATGAATCAAAATTATTAAAAAAAGATTGAATGATGGATTCATTATGATTAGTGATATAATTTTTAATAAGCATTATTAAATCATTCTTCCTCAATGCAGACCACCCCGAAGGTGGATTAAAAATATTTTTATATCGTCTCATTACTTCTCTTAGTTGTGAGACTGTCTTGTTAGATGTTAAATTTGGTTCTATAAAATTTTTCTCCATTTATTATAGAAAAAAATTTATAAAAGAATTAGGTCAACCATTTTAAAAATATAAATAAATTTTCAGTCAATTGTGTAAATTAAAAGAAAAATGTGATGTTTATTCCTCTGTGGTATGCTCTTCTTTCTTACACTTAGCTTGATGATATTTTGTAGAAAAGTGTCTGGCTTTAGAATATCTAACATATTCTCTTCCACACTCACATGGAATTTTTTCTGTATTATATTTTAAATATCTACATTGTTTACAATACCCCTTGCCATAAAACTCAGATAAATCTTTTTCAATTAGACATGTTAAACATATTTTTTTGCATTTAATCGGAGATAATAGAACCTTTTCCCCATTTACAGTTCGGTAATGTAATCGTTTCTTAACTGTTTTGTCTTCCATTTTTATTTTTTATTTATGTTGTATATTTTTTGTAAGCAAAAAATTTAAACTTTTAAAAACATTATTAAAAATAATTTATCCTCTTAATCAAATATTTCTTTAGTAAGAAATATAAAATAATTAAAATACTTATGATTATAAAAAATATAATTAAAAATAATTTATGCTCATATATCAATATAATCAAGAAAATTTAATAAAATCATTATATATTTTATTAGTAATCCAAACATATTAATTTAATTGGTAAAAAATGTAAAATTTAAATATCATTTTTTTTATCCAAAACTTGTGAGCCTCCCTTTAAACTTGGTACGTTAATTGTAGTTACTTTATTAATATTATTGAATCGTGGACCAATTTAACCAGACTTCATTTTCTTTAATTCTTCTGCTGTATATTCCTTTACACCCTCTTTAGAGAAGATCATCATAAAATTTAATATCATTCATTGTTTTAGTCATATATTTAGATAATTTTTATACCCTATCCCATAGGGGGGAATATTAGTTTTGATACATAGTTTGTAACATAGAGAAATAATTTTGCTACATATACCTCAAAGTATATGGATCGACTCAGAATCGCTAGCTGAGTCGAATTAGCCATGTCTGTCTGTCCGTCCGTCCGTCCGTCCGTCCGTCCGTCTGTCTGTTCGTCACCGATTTTTGGGCCTTAAATTTTGAGCTACGATAATGAAATTTGGTATATAGGATCCTTGTGCGAGTCACCAGAACAAGTGTAAACATTTTTGAAATCCGCCCACTGCCACGCCCCCTTTTTAGAAAAACTTATTTTTTGGCCCAACCGTAAGGATTTTCAAAAAAGTGTCTGAGCAGGATATTTAGACAATCCTAATATCTATATTTCGTTCATACAAAGTTTTTTGCCACGCCCACTTTTTGGGGGCGTTTTTAGTAAAAAACGCTTTTTAAAACTTTCGAAAAAATTTTTGATGCAAATACTTCCGCAATGGTAATATAAACATTTTGTCCATAGATCATTTTCACCTACGCCCACATTTTGGGGGCGTTTTCTTACAAAAACCATTTGTGTACCCCATCCCAAGGCATTAGCAATAGAAATACGTTGTTTTTTGTCGAACCACAAAAGATTTTGAGAAACTGTCTGAGCAATATATTGTGACAATGTCATTTTCTGTATTTCATCGCCATAAAGCCTATATTTTGAGGATATTAATTTAAAGGATGGGATGGGATAGGGTATTCAACGATCCGCATAGCGGATTGTAGCCTCTCATATGTTTTATGTTTAGGTTCAACAATAATTGTAGAAAACATTGAATTTAACTCCTTTAAACCTGTATTATCATTGTGTTTTATTGCTTGTTCTCTAATAATATTTCTATATTTTTTTTCTCTTTCAATAAATTGTTGAATTATATCTTGATTTTTAAAATTTGCAAATTTATATACATCAATTGATATTTGTTGATTTTGTAAAGCTGTAAACGCTTATTTAAAAGTTTTTTTTTAAATTAACATCTAAATTTGGGACTTTATCAATTTTTTCATCTATCATATCTAAGTTGTTATAATGATAAGTTACTAGTTCTATTAATTCTCCATGCTTTGATATTAAATCATCTAATCCTTGTAATGCTTCATCAGTAGGAATGTAAGTTTGTATTTGTTTATCCATTTATTATAAAAAAATTTTATTTTTTTTAAACCATACTATTACACCAAACCATTACACCATACAATTACACTATACTGTAACACCAATAAACAATACAATGACACCAATAAACCATACCATTACACCAATAAAAAATATTCATTAAATAAATAAAATGTCTAGAGAAGAAGAAATAAGAAATAAAATAAATACATATAATTTTAAAGAAGGCTCAGTTAAAAATTTTTGTAATATTAATAATGTTAGTGAAACTTATGTTTTTAAAAAACTTAAAGAATGGAATATCGAATATAATAAAAAAACATATGAGAGGCTACAATCCGCTGTGCGGATCGTTGGATACCCTATCCCATCACATCGTTATTATAAATATCCTCAAAATATAGGCCTTATGGCGATGAAATACAGAAAATGACATTGTCACAATATATTGCTCAGACAGTTTATCAAAATCTTTTGTGGTTCGCCAAAAAAACAACGTATTTCTACTGCTAATGCCTTGGGATTGGGTATACAAATGGTTTTTGTAAGAAAACGCCCCCAAAATGTGGGCGTAGGTGAAAATGATCTATGGACCAAATATTTATATTACCATTGCGGAAGTATTTGCATCAAAAATTTTTTCGAAAGTTTTAAAACTTGGACAAAAAGCGTTTTTTACTAAAAACGCCCCCAAAAAGTGGGCGTGGCAAAAAACTTTGTATGAACGAAACATAGATATTAGGGTTGTCTAAATATCCTGCTCAGACACTTTTTTGAAATTCCTTACGGTTTGGCCAAAAAATGAGTTTTTCTAAAAAGGGGGCGTGGCAGTGGGCGGATTTCAAAAATTTTTACACTTGTTCTGGTGGCACGGACGAGGATCCTATATACCAAATTTCATTATCCTAGCTCAAAATTTAAGGCCCAAAAATCGGTGACGAACAGACAGACGGACGGACGGACGGACGGACGGACGGACGGACGGACGGACGGACGGACGGACGGACGGACAGACAGACATGGCTAATTCGACTCAGCTAGCGATTCTGAGTCGATCCATATACTTTGAGGTATATGTAGCAAAATTATTTCTCTATGTTACAAACTAAGTATCAAAACTAATATACCCCCCTATGGGATAGGGTATAATTATCAATTAAAAGGAATAAAGATGCTTTAGGAAGATTTACATTTAAAAAAAACTCTATGGCTAAAACCCCTAATTTAAATAATTTTAATAAACCTGAATCTTACTTACTTACTTACTTAAGTGGCGCTACAGTCCGGAATGAACCTGGGCCTCAACCAACATGCCTCTCCAATTAGCCCGGTCCTTAGCTAACTGCCTCCAGTTGCGCACTCCAAGTTGGTTGAGGTCGGTTTCCACTTGTGCGCGCCACCTAAGGCGAGGTCTTCCTCTACTGCGTCCGGCGTCTGGCTGGGAATCGAGGACTCTGCGAGCCGGAGTATTGGTGTCCATTCGTTCTACATGTCCTAGCCATCTTAAACGTCCAATGCGGAGTTTTTTGACCAGGGGCATGTCGCTGTACAGCTCGTATAATTCTTGGTTGAATCTTCGTCTCCATAGCCCGTCAACGCAAACGGGACCGAAGATTTTTCGAAGAATTTTCCTCTCGAATCTACCAAGGATTTCTTCATCCGCTTTTGATACGGTCCATGCTTCAGCGCCGTAGAGCAGGACTGGGATGATCAGGGTCTTATATAGGGTTTCCTTAGTAGTTCGAGTGAGGGCTTTACTACTAAATTACCTTCTTAGCCCGAAGAAACAGCGGTTGGGTATAGTAATTCTTCGTTTAATTTCTGACGAGATGTTGTTGTCAGAGCTAATAGCGGAGCCGAGGTAGACAAAGTCCCGTACTACCTCAAAGTTATATCTGTCAATGGTCACGTTCTGTCCAATTCGTCGATGTTGTGAGTCCTTTCGTGATGACAGCATATACTTAGTCTTACCCTCATTTACTGCTAAACCCATTTTCGCCGCTTCCTTCTCTATACTAGCAAACGTGGCTATGACATCACGTTGAGTCCTACCAATGATGTCAATATCGTCAGCGTATGCTAGTAGTTGCACCGACTTTTTGAAAATTGTGCCTCTGGTGTTGGCTTTGGAGTTTTGCACAATTCTCTCAAGAATCAGATTAAAGAAGTCACATGACAGCGCATCGCCTTGCCTAAATCCTTTTTTGGTATCGAATGTGTCGGTGAGGTCGTTTCCGACCCTGATGGAGCAGCGAGAATTCTCTATCGTCATCCTACACAAACGGACGAGTTTGGGCGGTATACCAAAACTACACATGGCTCTATACAGTTCGTCTCTATAAATGCTGTCATATGCGGCTTTGAAATCGATGAATAGGTGGTGGGTATCGATTTGGACTTTTTGAGTGAAAATTTGATCGGTTGTGGACTTTCCTGGCCTAAAACCACACTGATAAGGGCCAATCAGGTTGTTGGTAAACGGTTTCAGGCGTTCACATATTACGGCAGATAGGATCTTGTAGGCGATGTTGATGTTGCGCCACTGTAGTTGGCGCAGTTCAGAGGGTCTCCTTTTTTGTGGATCGGGCAAACGATGCTGAGGTTCCATTCTTCAGGCATATTTTCATCCGACCAGATTTGGCTTATGAGTTGGTGGATGTTACTTACCAAGTCATCTCCGCCGGCCTTATAGAGCTCAGCGGGAAGGCCGTCATTTCCGGCAGCCTTATTAATCTTGAGATTAGATATTGCTATCCTCACTTCACTCAGGTCGGGTGTTTGGCAGTTTTCGCTGTCGTTGCCAATATTGAGTGGTTCGTTCTGCCTGACAGCGGAATGTTGTTCGTCATCGCCGTTTAACAGTCTGCAGAAGTGGTTCTTCCATATCCTCAGCATCGACTGTGTCTCAACTACAATATTTCCTTGTTCATCTCGACAGGATTCGGTTCGAGCCTTGTATCCTTGGCTTTGACGTTTTACACTTTGGTAAAACTTGCGAACATCGTTCCTGGAGTGGCACCTCTCTATATCCTCGATCGCGCGCTTTTCTTGCTCTTTTTTCTTCTTTGCCTATAGAGCTCAATGGCAGCTCTCGTCTTCACCTGCAGCTTAGCCTTGCAGGCCTCGTTCTTGGCTGCGAGCATCTGTCGGCATTCCTCATCAAACCAGGGGTTTCTTGCTGGCGGGCGCGAGAAACCTAGCACATCAGTTGCGGCTGATCTAATGGCCTGTTGGCATCGTTGCCATTGCTCTTCGACATTCGATGCTGGTGGTATGGTGTTAATCGAGAGGTTAAGGGATACGCGTTGTGCGAAGGTCTTGGCGGTCTCTTGCGATTGCAGTCTTCCGACATTAAATTTTTTCACAGTATTTCTGGATTGTTGTGGCGTGGTGGATATCCGCATTCTTACCTTGGCTGCTACAAGGTAGTGATCCGAGTCGATGTTAGCTCCTCGGAATGTTCGGACATCCAAAATACTGGATGCGTGCCTCTTATCTATCGCAATGTGATCAATTTGGTTGACCGTTCGTTGATCTGGAGACCGCCATGTCCCCTTATGGATATCGAGGTGAGGAAACCGTGTGCTGGCTATAGAGTGGCATTTCGTTCCGTAGCGAAATCAATTAGCCTAAGTCCGTTACCAGACGTGTTGTCGTGTAGGCTATGTTTTCCGACAATACTTTTAAAGATGTCTTCTCTTCCTACCTTTGCGTTAAAATCTCCCAGCACGATTTTAACATCGTACTTCGGTAGTCGCTCATAGGTTTTGTCGAGGAGCTCGTAGAAGCAATCCTTAGCTATATCATCTTTTTCTTCCGTCGGAGCGTGAGCGCATATAAGGCTTATGTTGGCGAATTCGGCCTTGATGCGGATTGTTACTATGCGTTCGCTAATGTCTTGGAAACATAAGACTTCTTGCCTAAGTCTGGCACTTATAACAAATCCGCATCCGAATAGTCGCTGTTGCTGCTCACTATAACACGGTCCGTAGTATATGTCACAGTTTTTCATCCTCTTTTTGCCCGGCCCATCCCATCGTATTTCCTGGATTGCAGTAATGTCTGCTTTGTAGCAGTTTAGGGCTTCCGCTAGTTGTTCGCCTGCACCTCTCCTGTTTAATGTTCTCACATTCCAGGTGCAGATACGAACGTCGTTGTCGTTTTTTCGTTTAGCAGGGTCGTCAACAATAAAACCAGTCCTTTCCGAGGCTATTGGTTGCTTCGTAACCATGTTTTTTTTCTGTGGGTGGGTAGTTAACCCAAAGCACAACCCCCAACCTGGAGGGCCAGTTCCAATTTATTAGATACCCCTAGGACACGGGGCCATCAGTATCCACTACGGGATTGAGCGCTGCCGTTGGCCTTTCGGTTCATCCGCCACCATCTCTGTTCAAGGGGCCTGACTAACCCTTGAAATTCCTAGACAACCTGTTGTCCGAATATGTCAGAGCAGCTCATCTAGGTTCGCCTGGGACAGCAGGCCGGGTATTCATCCGTGCCATTCTCACCAGGGTGTTTATAGTGTTGCTGTTTTTCGTCGTGTTATCAACACTCGCACTTATCGTTTAGCAAGTCAAATCCGGTTGGATGAGACCAGTACCCGATGGTTACCACTTGGAGGTAAAGATAAGCACATTTGATTTGTAGTCAGAGTTGCAACACTGGGCATTGCCAAGTTAACGCCAATCAGAGTCTACCCTCGTTCTACAACACCCAACCAATAAACCTGAATCATTTAATAAAAATAAATATACATCATGTATTGAAATGAAAAATAAAATGATAAATAAACATATGAAAAGGCTACAATCCGCTGTGCGGATCGTTGAATACCCTATCCCATCCTATCCATAAAACTAGAATCCCCAAAAAAGTGGGCATGGCTAAAAACACGATGTGGATAAAATAAAAAAAAATGATATAGTGACAACAAATTCTTCAGGCTGCTTACAAAACACTTTTACGGTTCTACAAAAGACAAGGTTTTCTCCTGTATATGTTATGGGGTAGTGTATAAAAATGGTTTTTATATAAAAACGCCCCCAAAAAGTGGGCGTGGGTTAAAATGGTATAAAGACGAAATGTTCATATTAATAATGTTAATGATTCTGCATAAAAAATTTTTTCGAAAAATTTAAAATTTGACCGAAAACAGTTTTTTATTGAAAACGCCCCCAAAAGTGGGCGTGGCAAAAAACTTTATATGAACGAAATATAGATATTACGATTCTGTAAATATGCTGTTCAGACACTTTTTTAAAATTCTTTACGGTTTTGCCAAAAATTACGTTTTTCTAAAAAGGGGGCGTGGCAGTGGGCGGATTTCAAAAATTTTTACACTTGTTCTGGTGACTCGGACAAGGATCCTATATACCAAATTTCATTATCCTAGCTCAAAATTTAAGGCCGAAAAATCGGTGACGAACAGACAGACGGACGGACGGACGGACGGACGGACGGACAGACAGACATGGCTAATTCGACTCAGCTAGCGATTCTGAGTCGATCCATATACTTTGAGGTATATGTAGCAAAATTATTTCTCTATGTTACAAACTATGTATCAAAACTAATATACCCCCCTATGGGATAGGGTATAAAAACTTTTACGGTTCTACAAAAGACAAGGTTTTCTGCTGCATATGTTAAGGGGTAGTGTATAAAAATGGTTTTTATATAAAAACGCCCCCAAAAAGTGGGCGTGGGTTAAAATGGTCTATTGACGAAATGTTCATATTTATATTACTAATGATTCTGCATCAAAATTTTTTTAGGAAATTTTAAAATTTGACTGAAAAACGTTTTTTATTAAAAACGCCCCCAAAAAGTGGGCGTGGCAAAAAACTTTATATGAACGAAATACAGATATTCAGATTGTCTAAATATGTTGTTCAGAAAGTTTTTCAAAATTCCTTATGGTTTGGCCAAAAAATACGTTTTTCTAAAAAGGGGGCGTGGCAGTGGGCGGATTTCAAAAATGTTTACACTTGTTCTGCGGGGAGCAACATAGAGCACGCGTACCAAATTTCATCCTTCTAGCTCAAAATTTAAGGCCCAAAAACTGGTGACGTACGGACGGACGGACGGACAGACAGACATGGCTAATTCAACTCAGCTAGCGATTCTGAGTCGATCCATATACTTTGAGGTATATGTAGCAAAATTATTTCTCTATGTTACAAACTATGTATCAAAACTAATATACCCCCCTATGGGATAGGGTATAAAAACCTATTGAAATAAAACTAGAACCGATTCAGTTAAAAAGAACTAAGGAAAGTGTAATGAATGAAACTTATTTACCATTATCTAATCAACAAATAAATGCAATTAAGAAACATATTAAAAACGATATGAAAACTATTTATACCCTATCCCATAGGGGTATATTAGTTTTGATACATAGTTTGTAACATAGAGAAATAATTTAGCTATATATACCTCAAAGTATATGGATCGACTCAGAATCGATAGCTGAGTCGATTTAGCCATGTCTGTCCGTCCGTCCGTCCGTCCGTACGTCACCAGTTTTTGGGCCTTAAATTTTGAGCTAGAAGGATGAAATTTGGTACACGTGCTCTATGTTGCTCCCAGCAGAACAAGTGTAAACATTTTTGAAATCCGCCCACTGCCACGCCCCCTTTTTAGAAAAACGTATTTTTTGGCCAAACCATAAGGAATTTTGAAAAACTTTCTGAACAACATATTTAGACAATCTGAATATCTGTATTTCGTTGATATAAAGTTTTTTGCCATGCCCACTTTTTGGGGGCGTTTTTAATAAAAAACGTTTTTCAGTCAAATTTTAAAATTTCCTAAAAAAATGTTGATGCAGAATCATTAGTAATATAAATATGAACATTTCGTCAATAGACCATTTTAACCCACGCCCACTTTTTGGGGGCGTTTTTATATAAAAACCATTTTTATACCCTACCCCATAACATATGCAGGAGAAAACCTTGTCTTTTGTAGAACCGTAAAAGTTTTTTATAAGCAGTCTGAAGAATTTGTTGTCACCATGTCATATTCTTTTTTTTATCCACATCGTGTTTTTAGCCATGTCCACTTTTTGGGGATTTTAGTTTTACAGAGAGGATGGGATAGGGTATTCAACGATTCGCACAGTGGATTGTAGCCTTCTCATATGCTTTTACTTTAAAATTATCAAAAACCCAGTTACAGAGTATGAATAATAATGGGAAAATTGGGGGTTTTCTACCGGCATTAATTCCTTTAATTCCAGCTATAGGAGCAGCAGTAACAGCTGGTACTTCTTTATGTAGAGCATACAATGATAAAAACATATGAGAGGCTACAATCCGCTGTGCGGATCGTTGGATACCCTATCCCATCACATCGTTATTATAAATATCCTCAAAATATAGGCCTTATGGCGATGAAATACAGAAAATGACATTGTCACAATATATTGCTCAGACAGTTTATCAAAATCTTTTGTGGTTCGCCAAAAAAACAACGTATTTCTACTGCTAATGCCTTGGGATTGGGTATACAAATGGTTTTTGTAAGAAAACGCCCCCAAAATGTGGGCGTAGGTGAAAATGATCTATGGACCAAATATTTATATTACCATTGCGGAAGTATTTGCATCAAAAATTTTTTCGAAAGTTTTAAAACTTGGACAAAAAGCGTTTTTTACTAAAAACGCCCCCAAAAAGTGGGCGTGGCAAAAAACTTTGTATGAACGAAACATAGATATTAGGGTTGTCTAAATATCTTGCTCAGACTTTTTTTTGAAATTCCTTACGGTTTGGCCAAAAAATGAGTTTTTCTAAAAAGGGGGCGTGGCAGTGGGCGGATTTCAAAAATTTTTACACTTGTTCTGGTGGCACGGACGAGGATCCTATATACCAAATTTCATTATCCTAGCTCAAAATTTAAGGCCCAAAAATCGGTGACGAACAGACAGACGGACGGACGGACGGACGGACGGACGGACGGACAGACAGACATGGCTAATTCGACTCAGCTAGCGATTCTGAGTCGATCCATATACTTTGAGGTATATGTAGCAAAATTATTTCTCTATGTTACAAACTAAGTATCAAAACTAATATACCCCCCTATGGGATAGGGTATAAAAACTAATGAAAAATTATTAGAAGAAAAAAATCGTCATGATAAAGCTTTAGAAGAAAATGCTAAAAATGGAAAGGGTTTATTACTTAAAAAATCTGGTGAAGGTATGTTACTAAAAAAAAATTTGAAATAGATTCAATTCCAGTAAGACCTTTAAGTAATTATGATTTGAAAAAATATGCAAAAAAATTAAATATTTCTAATTTTCGAGGTGTTTTTATGAAAGATAAATTACCTAAAAAAATTAAAGATCAAGAATCTGATATCATAAATTTAGATAATTTTTCTGGAAATGGTACACATTGGGTTGCTTATAAGAAAAATTTTGATTATATTGCTTATTATGATTCATTTGCTTTAAATAAAATTCCGATTAAAATTGAAAAATATTTTGAAACAGATAAAAATACTATTCTTTTAAATAATAATATTGATCAAAAAATTAATGAAGTTATATGTGGTCATCTTTGCCTAAATTTTTTGTTAGAATAAATAAATAAAAAATATGGCTACTATTTCTTTGGATGGAAATTCTTCGAGAATATCTTGTGAATTTGATGAACCCATAAAATTAGATAAAAATTCAAATTATGATATATGTTTATTAAATTTTAGTACTTATAATTCAATTCCAAATGTATCTGAATTATTGAAAAATAATGTTTTGACCTATTTAAAAAATGGTCAATTAATTGATATTATTTTTCCAACTGGGTCTTATGAGATTGATGATATTAATGATTTTATTGATGTTAATTTGAAAATTCTAATAAATCCAAATATGACTACTCTAAAAGTTGAAATTTTTAGTCAATATGAACTAGATTTCACAAAAAATCAATCAATTGGTTCTCTATTAGGATTAAGTAAACAAATTATTCCAGCAAATACAGTAGTAGAATCTGATTTACCAGTAAATATTATGAAAGTTAATTCTATTCGATTTAAATGTAATATTGCAACTGGTAGTTATGAAAATAAGAAGTTAACAAATATTATTCATGAGTTTTTTATGTATGATAAACCAGGTGAAAAAATAATGAAATACCAAATAATTTAATTTATTTTCCAGTAACTAATAATTCAATAAGAGAAATTGATTTAAGAATTGTTGATCAAGATGATGATTTAATTGATTTTAGAAATGAAAAAATTAGTATTAGTTTATATATTCGTAAAATAAATTAAAATTGTTAATTTTTTTTATTATTAAATGAAATGAAATATTGTAAGCGAAGAAAAAGATATCGAGAGTTATCAATTTTCAATTAATACACCTGGTAGATCGATTGTAATTGATATTAATAATCAAGACATAAAAACATTTCCTCATAAGAGTCTTCTGATTATTAGGGGACAATTAATTGTAAAAGATGCCACTAAAAAGATTTTAAATAAAGTTGATATGAAAAATATAAATTTTGTAAATAATGGATTATTAAACATGTTTAGTAAAATTTCTTATTCAAATTGATTCAATTGAAAATCCTGGTATTACAACTACTCTTAAAGGATTATCATCATTTTCTAATGATTTAGCCATAAATAATGCAGGTTGGCAAATATGGAATAAAGGAGCAGTATTTAACAAAAAAGGTTATTTTTCTGTTAGTATTCCCTTGAATACTGTAATGGGATTTTTTGAAGATTATAAAAATTTTATTTTTAGAATTAATCAAAAACTAGAGCTTATTAGATCAAATGATGATAATAATTGTTTAATTACCGATCTTACTGATCATACATTTGAAATTAATATTTCTGATTTCTGTTGAGCTTGAACATAATATAAATAAACAAATTTCTAACAATACAAATTTCAACATGTATTTTAGAAATTGGAAATATTTGTATACAAGCTCTAGTCATAGTGTGAAAGAATATACTTGGAGAATTACAACCACAAGTGCAAAACCTAGATATTTTTTGCTTGCTTTTCAAACAGATAGAAATCGTGATATTAAAAAAGATAATAGTAAATTTGATTTATGTAATTTAGAAAATGTACAAGTAAATCTTAATACTACTAAATATCCTAATTCTGAATTGCGGCTATCTTATGAACAAAATAAATGCGATATTTTATATGATATGTTTTCAGAATTTAAAAATTCATATTATGGTCAAAATGAGCATAATAAACCAATTATTAATTATAATAAATTCTTAAGTGAATATCCAGTTATTATTATAGATACTTCTAAACAAAATGAAGTAATTAAAGAAGTAGTAATTGATATTAAAATTGATTTTAAATGGTGTAATACTTTTCCAGCTAATTCTATAGTGCATTGTTTAATAATCAGTGATGATAGTTTTTCATATAATCCATTAACAAATCATGTCATGCACACACAAGTATAATTTTTTTATTATTAAATGAGTTCAATTAAAATCAAATCTTTAGACAAAAATTCTAAATTAACTATTAAAAATTTTGACAACTTTAAACCACCTGAAAGGGTTAATATTTTATTTCCAAATATTATTAGAGCAATTATTTGTGGACCAAGTAATTGTGGTAAAACGAATGTTCTATTAAGCATTATTACAAAAATTTACCATACAGATGTTATCATTTGTTCAAAAACTTCTTACCAAGACAAATATAAATATTTAGAAAATTTGATTGAAAAATATAATAATGTATGTGAAAAAAACATAACTTAGAGTCTAGAAAATTTCAAAGCTTAACATTAAATTCACTCCCTCAACCTGAAGAAATTCCATCTCATTCAGTTGTAGTTTTTGATGACATTTCCACTGAATCTCAAGATATAATTTCTAATTACTTTGCCTATGGTAGGCATAACAGTATTTCTTGCTTTTATTTAAGTCAAACATACTCTAAAATACCTAAACAACTCATTAGAGATAACGTAAATTATATCATATTATTTTCTCAAGATAAAACTAACTTGAAACATATTTTTGATGATCATATAACTGATATAAATTTTGAATGTTTTAAAAATTATTGTAATGTCTGCTGGAATGAAAAATATGGCTTTCTTACAATTGATAAAGAAAAAGAATCAAATGCTGGAAAATATAAAAAAACTACTTGAAGCATATTTATTGACATAGATATGACATCACATAATTGAAAGAGAATGTTAGTGCAAGCAAGCTCAGTTATCAGTTCTATTTTTAGATTTTTGCAACCGCAAAATATTTCCATTACATATTTGTATGTATCTGATGAATGCATTTACGATTTGTATAACCTAAACTGTTAGTCGATCATAGAATAGTGGTTAGCGTTACGACTATATTATTCCAAGCAGGTCCTATACAACGGGGCCAACATAAACAGGATAGACACTTTTCTGGTGAAACTCATTCGGTTTCACGCGGCAAGAGCGATGACCTCGAGCAATAGTCTCATCTTTGGGGCCTTCTACCCCAATGATAGTCGAGGGCTGATACAGGACAGATCTGCGGTTCCGCTAATCTACCACGTCTTCCGACGAACTGTGGATAGGCGGCTCCTGTACGACCGAGACGTAGTCGCTCAGGGCGGAGGAGAGCGCCTGCGGTTCAGCAGGAGTGTGTCCGATTGCGACCGTCGGAGTAGGTTGCAACAGGAGAACCTGTTGTGGTGGCTGCAAGATTAGTTATAGGTAGTTGACTCTTGACTTTCATTTTGAAGTATGGCCGACTTTCATATATCTAAGGTTTCACTTAAGGTTAGGTTAATAAAAACAGTCGTGGTGGCACAAAAAAAAAAAAAAAAATACAACAAAAAAAAAATACAAAATGCTTGCTGTGGCTGTTCTAGTTTTAAGTTATTTTTAAGTAGTTTTAATTAGTTTCTAAGTAGTTTTAGTTAGTTCATAAGTAGTTTTAATTAGTAAGTAAGTTTAAATAAAAAAAAAAACACATGAAACCAAGTTTTTTTATATGTTTCTTGGTAAACAAAAAGATAAATTTATTGTAAAATAATTTAATTAGATTTAAGGCCGAAAGGCATTAGTTTTTTAAGTTGTTATTGTTTAATTTAGGATATCCGCAGAGGATAAGTAAGTTAGTTAAGTTAGTAGATAAGTAGGCTAGTTTTTATTAATTTTTGTCTAGCATGTAAGTTAGTTAAGAAAAATAAAATTGAAATAAAATTGAATTAAAAAAAAAAAAAAAAAAAAAAGCGTTACGACTACGAATCCATCAAGTGGTGGTTCGAATCCCATACCGAACAAATCGAAAGTTTTTTTTCAATTTAAGTAGAAACATATGAGAAGGCTACAATCCGCAGTGCGGATCGTTTAATACCCTATCCCATCCCATCCTTAAAATTAATATCCCCAAAATGTGGTCTTTATGGGCATAAAGTATTGAAAATGGCGTTGTCACAACATATTGTTCAGAAGGTTTATATAATTATTTTATGGTTCGACGAAGAACACGTTTTTCTATTGCATATGCCTTGGGGCAGGGCATACAAATGTTTTTTGTAAGAAAACGCCCCCAAAAAGTGGGCGTGGGTTAAAGTGGTCTATAGAAGAAATGTTCATATTAATACTACCAATGATTGTACATCAAATTTTTTTTTGAAAATTTTAAAATTTGACCAGAAAACGTTTTTTATTAAAAAACGCCCCCAAAAAGTGGGCGTGGCAAAAAACTTAATATTGACGAAATATAGATATTACAATTCTCTAAATATTCTGCTCAGACACTTTTTTAAAATTCCTTACGGTTTGGCCAAAAAATACGTTTTCCTAAAAAGGGGGCGTGGCAGTGGGCGGATTTCAAAATCATTTACGCTTGTTCTGCTGGGAGCAACAAAGACCACGTGTACCAAATTTCATCATTCTAGCTAAAAATTTAAGGCCAAAAAACTGGTGACGTACGGACGGACCGACGCGACGGATGGAGAGACATGGCTAAATCGACTCAGCTATCGATTCTGAGTCGATCCATATACTTTGAAGTATATGTAGCTAAATTATTTCTCTATGTTACAAACTATGTATCAAAACTAATGTACCCCTATGGGATAGGGTATAAACAAATGAAGGGGGTAACTACCCGCTGTGAGGATCGTTGTATACCCTATCCTATCCCATTTGTAAAACTAATATATTCAAAATGTGGACGTGGCTTAAAGCACGATGGGTATTAAATACAGAACATATGAGAAGGCTACAATCCGCTGTGCGGATCGTTGAATACCCTATCCCCTGCTATCCATAAAACTAAAATCCCCAAAAAAAGTGGGCATGGCTAAAAACACGATGTGGATAAAATAGAAAAAATGATATAGTGACAACAAATTCTTCAGACTGCTTACAAAACACTTTTACGGGTCTCCAAAGACAAGGTTTTTTCCTGCATATGTTATGGGGTAGTGGGCGTGGGTTAAAATGGTATATAGACGAAATGTTCATATTAATAATGTTAATGATTCTGCATCAAAATTTTCAGAATTCAGAATTGCTAGCTGAGTCGATTAAGCCATGGCTGTCCGTCCGTCCGTCTGTGTGTCACCGATTTTTGGGCCTTAAATTTTGAGGTAGAGTGTTGAAATTTGGTATAGTGACTTTCTGACTGACGAAGCAGAACAAGTGTAAACATTTTTGAAATCCGCCTACTGCCACGCCCCCTTTTAGAGAAACGTAGTTTTAAAGCAAACCGTAAGGAATTTCAAAAAAGTGTCTGAGCAGCATATTTAGACAATCCTAATATCAATATTTCGTCCATACAAAGTTTTTGGCACGCCCACTTTTTGGGGTCGTTTTTAGAAAAAATCGCTTTTTTTCTAAATTTTTACACTTTCGAACAAATTTTTGATGCAAATACTTCCGCAATGGTAATGTAAACATTTTGTCAATAGATCATTTACACCTACGCCCACATTTTGGGGGCGTTTTCTTACAAAAACCATAGTTTGTAACATAGAGAAATAATTTAGCTACATATTACTCAAAGTTAATGGATCGACTCAGAATCGAAAACTGAGTCGATTTAGCCATGTCTGTCCGTCCGTCTGTCCGTCCGTCTGTCCGTCCGTCCGTACGTCACCAGTTTTTGGGCCTTAGATTTTGAGCTAGAATGATGAAATTTGGTTACACGTGGTCTTTGTTGCTCCCAGCAGAAAAAATGTAACAAGTTTTGAAATCCGCCAACTGCCACGCCCCCTTTTAAGAAAAACGTAATTTTTGGCCAAACCGTAAAGAATTTTAAAAAAGTGTCTGAAAAGCGTAGTTAGACAATCGTGATATCTATATTTCGTTCTTATAAAGTTTTTTGCCACGCCCACTTTTTGCGGGCGTTTTTAATAAGGCAGCATAATTATTAGTATTAATATAAACATTTCGTCTGTAGGCTATTTTAACAAACGCCCACTTTTTGGGGGCGTTTTTATATAAAAACGATTTTTATACACTACCCCATAACATATGCAGGAGAAAAACCTTGTCTTTTGTAGAACCGTACAACTTGTTGTGACATTGTCATTTTCTATATTTAATCCCCATCATGTTTTAAGCCATGTCCACATTTTGGGGATATTAGTTTTACAAATGGGATGGGATAGGGTATATGACGATAAAAATACAAATATAAATTGTACTTTCATGCAACGCGCCGCTGGTTGCTGTTTATCTGATACACTATTCGAAAAAGGGTAAAACGCACTTGAACAGAAAATGGTTTTCAAAAGATATTCAAAAATAATTTCTTCTTAACCGATTTTATTTGTTGCTTTAGTGATTTTGTTATTCACTTGCCTCTATGGGCTGATAGCTGTACTAATGGCGTCTGGGTTTGGTCATGCGGTTTCGGCGAATGTGGCGTGGGTGCGTATGTAGCTAATTCGGCTGCATGTCTCGTGGTGGATGCGTAGAATCGATTTATCGATATTTCTGTGCCGATGGTTGCGATCTATACTCTGGGTGTATGAGCTTATACGTTTGATGAGGTGGAGTGCGGAGCTTTATTTAAAAGGTGAGTTCAGCTACGACGCAATATAGGCACCCAAATGTCAGGTGTGCCGAGTGGTGGATTGCGGAGCGACAAATGGTCGACGGATTTTTCTCCGACAAGAGCCGTCTATGCAGCCAATTGTCAGGCGTGCCGCGTGGTGGATTGCGGAGCGAGAATAACTCACCGGGATCTCTCCGGGGATTAGTACGAAGCTAAGCGGAGGCCGGAGAACCCTCCACTTGTGCACTAGTTCACTCTTCCTCTCGGGGACTTGTTTTTGGTGTATGCGTTGCGTCGATTGGTCTTCGCTTTCGGCCTGACATGCGTATGTTACGATGAGTAAATGATGATTAAGTTTGTAACATAGAGAAATAATTTCGATACATATACCTCAAAGTATATGGATCGATTCAGAATTGCTAGCTGAGTCGATTAAGCCATGGCTGTCCGTCCGTCCGTCTGTGTGTCACCGATTTTTTGGCCTTAAATTTTGAGGTAGAGTGTTGAAATTTGGTATATTGACTTTCTAACTGACGAAGCAGAACAAGTGTAAACATTTTTGAAATCCGCCTACTGCCACGCCCTCTTTTAGAAAAACCTAGTTTTAAAGCAAACCGTAAGGAATTTCAAAAAAGTGTCTGAGCAGCATATTTAGACAATCCTAATATCTATATTTCGTCCATACAAGGTTTTTGGCACGCCCACTTTTTGGGGTCGTTTTTAGAAAAAAACGCTTTTTTTCTAAATTCTTACACTTTCGAACAAATTTTTGATGCAAATACTTTCGCAATGGTAATGTAAACATTTTGTCAATAGATCATTTACACCTACGCCCACATTTTGGGGGCGTTTTCTTACAAAAACCATTTGTATATCCCATCCCAAGGCATTAGCAATAGAAATTCGTTGTTTTTTTGTCGAACCCCAAAAGATTTTGATAAAATGTCTGAGAAATAAATTGTGACAATGTCATTTTCTGTATTTTATCCCCATAAAGCCCACATTTTGAGGATATTATTTAAAAAATGGGATGGGATGGGATAGGGTATTCAACGATCTGCACAGCGGATTGTAGCCTTCTCATATGTTTATACCCTATCCCATAGGGGTATATTAGTTTTGACATTAAGTTTGTAACATAGAGAAATAATTTCGATACATATACCTCAAATTATATAGATCGATTCAGAATCGCTAGCTGAGTCGATTAAGCCATGTCTATCTGTCCGTCCATCCGTCCGTCTGTGTGTCACCGATTTTTGGGACTTAACTTATGAGTAAGAGTGTTGAAATTTGGTGTATAAACTCTCTGGTCAACGAAGCAGAACAAGTTTAAAAATGTTTCAAATCCGCCCACTGCCACGCCCCCTTTCTAGACAAACTTAGTTTTAAGCCTAACCATTAGGAATTTCAAAAAAAAGTGTACGAACAACATAATTATGACAATCCTAATATCTATATTTCGTCCATACAAATTTTTTTGCCACGTCCACTTTTTGGGGGCGTTTTTAGTAGAAAACGCTTTTTGTCCAAATTTTTAAAAGTTCGAAAATTTTTTATGTAAATACTTCCATAATAATATAATAAACATTTTATCCATAGATCATTTTCTCCTACACCCACATTTGTATACCCCATCCCAAGGGATAAGCAATAGAAATACGATGTTTTTTGTCGAACCACAAAAGGTTTTGATAAACTGTCTGAACAATAGCTATGTTGCGACAATGTCAACGACAATGTTTACTGTATTTCATCACCATAAAGCCTAAATTTTGAGGATATTAATTTTAAGGATGGGATGGGATAGGGTATTCAACGATCCGCTTAGCGAATTGTAGCCTTCTCATATGTTTATACCCTATCCCATAGGTTTATATTAGTTTTGATACTCAGTTTGTGACATAGAGAAATAATTTAGCTACATATACCTCAAAATATATGAATCGACTCTGTGTGTCCGTCAGTGTGTCACCGATTTTTGGGCCTCTCTGGCCGCCCACTGCCACGCCACTTCTTAAAAAAATTTAGTTTTAACCCAAACTGTAAAGAATTTCAAAAAGTGTCTGAGCAACAAACTTAGACAATGCCAATGTCTATATTTCGTCCATACAAAGTTTTTTGCCACGCCCACTTTTTGGGGGCGCTTTTAGCAAAAAAAACGCTTTTCGTCCAAATTTTAAAAAGTTAGAAAAAACTTTTGATGAAAATACTTCCACAATGATATAATGAACATTTTGTCTATAGATCATTTTCACCTACGCCCACATTTTGGGGCGTTTTCTTACAAAAACCATTTGTAGACCCCATCCCAAGTGATTAGCAAAAGAAATAAGTTGTTTTTTGTCGAACCACAAAAGGTTTTGATAAACTGTTTGAACAATGGCTACGTCGCGACAATGTCATTTCCTGTATTTCATAGCCATTAAGCCCACATTTTGACGATATTAATTTTAAGGATGGGAAGGGATAGGGTATTTAACGATCCGCACAGCGGATTGTAGCCTTCTTATGTGTTTATACCCTATCCCATAGGGGGATATTAGTGTTGATACATAGCTTGTAACATAGAGATATAATTTAGCTAGATATACCTTAAAGTATATGGATCGACTCAGAATCGATAGCTGAGTCGATTTAGCCATGTCTGTCCGTCTGTCTGTCCGTCCGTACGTCACCAGTATAAGTTCGGTATACGAGCTCTTTGTTGCTCCCAGCAGAACAAGTGTAAATTTTTTTGAAATCCGCACACTGCCACGCCCCCTTTTTAGAAAAACCTATTTTTTGGCCAAACAATAATGAATTTTGAAAATGTTTCTGAACAACATATTTAGAACATATGAGAGGGCTACAATCCACTGTGCGGATCGTTGTTTACCCTATCCCATCCCATTTGTAAAACTAATATCCCCAAAATGTGGACATGGCTAAAAACACGATGGGGATTATATATAGAAAATGATAATGTCACAACAAATTGTACGGTTCTACAAAAGACAAGGTTTCTCTCCTGCATATGTTATGGGGTAGTGTATAAAAAAGGATTTTATATAAAAACGCCCCCTAAAAGTGGGCGTGGGTTAAAATGATGTATAGACGAAATATTTACATTAATATTACTAATTATTCTGCATCAAAATTTTGTTCGAAGATTTTAAAATTTGACCGAAAAAGGTTTTTTACTAAAAACGCCCCCAAAAAGTGGGCGTGACGAAAAACTTTATATAAACGAAATATAGATATAACGATTCTATAAACATGCTGCTCAGACACTTTTTTGAAATTCTTTACGGTTTGGCTTAAAACTACATTTTTCTAAAAGGGGTCGTGGTAGTGGGCGGATTTAAGGCCCTCGGTGACACACAGACGGACAGACAGACGGACAGACAGACATGGCTTAATCGACTCAGATAGTGATTCTGAATCGATCCATGAACTTTGAGGTATATGTATGGAAATTATTTCTCTATGTTACAAACTAAATGTCAAAACTAATATAACCCTATGGGATAGGGTATAAACATATGAGAAGGGTACAATCCGCTGTGCGGATCGTTGAATACCCTATCCCATCCCATGCTTAAAATTAATATCTCCAAAAAGTGGGCTTTATTAGCCTATAATATAGAAAATGACACTGTCACAACATATTGTTCAAACAGTTTATCAGAATCTTTTGTTGTTTGACAACACACATCATTTTCCTCCTGCATATGCTATGGGGTAGGGTATACAACGGTTTTTGTAAGAAAACGCCCCCAAAAGGTGGGCGTGGGCTAAAATTATCTATAGACGAAATGTTTGTATTAATATTACTAATTATTCTGCATTAAAATTTTGTTCGAATATTTTAAATTTTGACAGTAAACATTTTTTATTAAAAACGCCCAAAAAGTGGGCGTGGCAAAAAATTTTATAGGAACGAAATATTACATTGTCTAACTACGTTTTACAGACACTTTTTTAAAATTCCCTACCGTTTGGCCCAAAACTACGTTTTTCTGAAAAGGGGGCGTGGCAGTGGGCGAATTTTAAAAATGTTTACACTTGTTCTGCTGGGAGCAACAAAGACCACGTGTACCAAATTTCATCATTTTAGCTCAAAATTTAAGGCCCAAAAACTGGTGACATACGGACGGACGGACAGACGGACAGACGGACGGACAGTCATGGCTAAATCGACTCAGTTTTCGATTCTGAGTCGATCCATATACTTTGAGGTATATGTAGCTAAATTATTTCTCTATTTTACAAACTATGTATCAAAAGTAATATACCCCTATGGGATAGGGTATAAACATATGGGAAGGCAACAATCCGCTATGCGGATCGTTGAATACCCTATCCCATCCCATCCTTAAAATTAATATCCTCAAAATGTAGGCTTTATGGCCGTGAAATACAGAAAATGACATTTTCGCAACATTCTGTTCAGACAGTTTATCAAACCCTTTATATGGACGAAATATAGATATTAGGATTGTCTAAATATGCTGCTCAGACGCTTTTTTTAAAATTCCTAACAGTTTGGCTACAAACTACATTTTTCTAAAAAGCGGCCAAAAACACGTTTTTCTAAAGAGGGGGCGTATTTTAAAAAAATTTACACTTGTTCTGTTGACTCGGACAAGGATCCTATATACCAAATTTCATTATCCTAGCTCAAAATTCAAGGCCCAAAAATCGGTGGCGAACAGACAGATGGACGGACGGACGGACGGACAGACAGACATGGCTAATTCGACTCAGCTAGCGATTCTGAGTCGATCCATATACTTTGAGGTATATGTAGCAAAATTAGTTCTCTATGTTACGAACTATGTATCAAAACTAATATACCCCTATGGGATAGGGTATAAAAACATATGAGAAGGTTACAATCCGCTGTGCGGATCGTTGAATACCCTATCCCATGTTTTAAAGTGCACGTTAATAGTGGTGTCTCAAACTTAGTATTATTTGATTCCGGTGTCCCTCAAGGGTCAGTCCTTGGGCCTATTCTGTATAACCTTTATACATCCGATTTTCCTGCTTTACCTAATTGTAAAGCAGCTATTTTTGCTGACGACACAGCAATTTTTTCATCAGATGTTTTTGCTCTTGACATTGAGAGTAACTTAATCAATGCGATGAAAATATTAGAAAACTATTTCAACAAATGGAAAATTAAATTAAATGAAGAAAAAATACAAGCCATCATTTTCTCCCGAAAAAGAAAAGCTTGTTTTCTTCCCAATAGACAATTACAGATAAATGGCATGAACATAAATTGGGAAGCGTCTGTCAAATATTTAGGAATATATTTAGACACCAAATTAACTTTTAGCGCTCATGTTGCCAACACATTAAAGAAAATTGCGATTGCTATCAAAATACTATACCCTTTTATAAATCGGAAGTCAATGCTCTCGAATGAAAACAAAATAATTATCCATAAAGTGATCTTCCAGGCTATTCTTCTCCATGGTTGCCAAGTATGGGGAAATATTGCAATGTGCCATATTAAAAATTACAAATATCCCAAAGCAAATTATTAAAAATGATGCTCAACTTACCGTGGCATCACTCAACTTCGAATCTTCATAATAGCGCGAATGTATAATTGGTCGTTGACAGAATCCAGAAGTTAAATCTTCGTTTTCTGGACCGCTGTAATTTTTCTGATAATCCTCTTATACAAAATTTAATTATGAATTAAATTAGATAAATAGTTAAGAACCTTTTAATTAAATCTCCCTCCTTGAGCATTTATGATTATTTATTTATTTACCTTATTATATATTTAACAAGCTGGCCCGTCAAACGTTGTTTTGCCATTATCAAATGGAATGACCGCCTAAGCGCCACCTGGTGAGAATTTTTCAATTTTTCAATTTTTCTTTTTTCCTAAACCTTCGCAGAGCAATTACGAACAAATCCGCAGAAGGAAGTATCCAATTTGGTCCAGTCGTTTTCGAGTTTTAAGCATCCGAACAAACCAAGATCCATTTTTATATATATAGATTATACTTTATGTTATTAACTTATTTATTCGTTTGAATCGTTATTAATTTATTTACTTGTTAAATTGTTATTAATTTATTTATTCGTTCAATTGTTATTAATCTATTTATTCGTTTAACTGTTAAATTATTTATATGTTTATTTATTTATCTACATATTTCCATATATCTATAAATATCACTACGTACCTTATTATTATTATTAAGTTATTTATATATATATTTATTTATTTTTTTAATTTATTTATCTAGTGAATAGTATCGCTATATTATTATTAATTATATTAATTATTATTTATATTATTATATATATTCAAATTGAAGGTTTTTTTTTTCGTATTTTCCTTCAGTATTATTATATTTTCCTCAATGTTAATTGCTCAATTATGTTTAAAATCATGTTTCAGAAGAAAGATACATATTATCATATCTCTGTACTGTAAAATGTGTGGTAAATAACCTATTGATAACTTATATACGAAATAAATATGTATCTATCTAAAACGTGGTCTTCCTTTATTTATACTCACTTTCGATAGAACAGAAATTTGGAACAAAATGTATGAAATAAACATATGAGAAGGCTACAATCCGCTGTGCGGATTATTGAATACCCTATCCCATCCCATCCTTACAATTCTTTTGTTGATTGACAAAAAAACATCGTTTTTCTCCAGAATATGCTATGGGGTAAGGTATACAAATTGTTTTTGTAAGAAAACGCCCCCAAAAAATGGGCGTGGGTTAAAATAGTCTATTGACGAAATGTTGGTATTAATACTGCAAAGGATTGTGCATCAAATTTTTTTTCGAAAATTTTAAAATTTGACCAAAAAAATTTTTTTTTATAAAAAACGCCAATAAAAAGTGGGCGTGGTCAAAAACTTTATGTAGACGAAATATAGATATTACGATTCTCTAAAAATGCTCCTCAGACACTTTTTTAAAATTGTTTACGGTTTGGCCAAAAAATACGTGTTGGTTCCCAACAAAACAAAACAATTCACAAAAAAACGAATGTAAACGCCGCGACACATTTGACAGACTAGGAGGTGGGTGTTTGTGCATTGGGCTGGTTGCCGGTACACATAAATCGAAGTCCTCAAATTGAGGATCTGTGTTCCCGGTAGCTAGCGACAAGGCACACAACACTAAAACTTTATAATAATAATAAATAAAGGATATTTAATCCTATAATGTTGCGCGCACCAACCACCGACGACAAAATTATTCGACAACTGTCAAATGTGTTAACGCTTAACTGCAATCAATGTAGTTTCTCTCCTCTCACGTGCAGTGGCCACATTAATAAATTTAATGATGGCCGAATGCAATGGAGTCTCACTCTAACTAGGACCCACATAGTGGGCATTGTTATTGTTAGGTAAATGATGTAAATGTAATATGTTATGTTACAAAAAAAACCAAGTTTGATATTTATGTGTTGGTGAAAATTTGTATGTACACACACACATGTTAAATTTAATACAAATTTATAAGGTCAATGGCCAAAGACAACAATCAGCTGTAAATATGAACATTGTCATCGAAAATGAGAAAAAAACGGCAATCAGCTGTTTCAAGGCAACTGTGAGTGAAACGAGATTTCGTGGAACGCTAAGTTGCAATTTGCAGACATTTTTGTATCATCTTTCAAAGAGTTAACATCTTCAATTAAATAAATTTATAACGTGCTTCAATTCGGCATTTTTATTTTAAAGTAGATTTCTTGTAGAACCAGAGTGTCAGTTCGCCTAACTGAAGTTATCACTCTTTGTCTTAATCGACTTCTTAAGACCAACTAAAAACAATTATTTTATACTCGCCAAGTATAAAACATGGTCCTTCGAGTTTTGTGAAGTGAACTTGTGAAAGTGAAGTGAAACGTTTTTGCCGAAAGCAATAAAAATTTAAAAAGGTTACTGTGGGGAGAGTGTAGTTGGATCAACAATCCAATAAAAATCACATCCGATTTAAGGCGGACTGTCTATCGGCCACAGTACCCAACGAGTCAACAAATCCCGCATTCAACGGATCCAACGGCAGACGCAGCACCAAGCAGTTCACCAATTACTAGCAGCACAGCAGTTAGCAAGCGGTATCCAGCGGTCAGCAAGCGGAACAGCCAACGGTCATACTGCGGTTACTCCAAGTGAACAACCGTCAGCATCACAGCAAGGAACTGTGCATCACCAAGCCTTCTGCAACTGCAACTGAAAGTTAGTGACTGAAGTGGCAGTTGCAAAGAAGCACATTAAGGTAGGAAATTATTTTAATTTCAATCTTATTGGTTTTATGTGCTGCCATTAAATATAAAAAAAATAAAAAATAATCCTATATACAAACAAAATTTTGAAAACCTAAAAGTGCTTTTTTGAAAAAAAAAAAAATACCCTTTAACAATGGCGAAGATGGTAAAATACATCGAACGTCAAGATCTGTTGCTAAAAGAGTGCCAAAACGATTTCGACGAATTTAAAAAGGATATCGCGGCGCGCAAATCCAAAGGGCACGTAAAAGCTCTTTTAACGGAAATTGATGAGACTTTTAAACGCGCCAAAAAGGACCACGATTCAATCGTGAATAGCGCGTCTGATCCTCTCAAAGAGAGTTATTTTGAGAACGAAACATTCTCGAAAATTAAGCGTGTTTATTTCTCTTTTATGGGAATGCTAACCGATGAAATGGAAAAGTTTGCAGAGCATAGTAATGCGAACTTAGAAGTTTCTCGGTTAAATGTATCCAAATCGTCAGTGTGCGACATTCGTCTTCCACCAATTCAAATAAAGCCATTCTCTGGCAAATTAAATGAATGGTGCGAATTTCACAATCTGTTTGAAAGCATGATAGATCAGAACGTTGATTTGTCCGATATTCAAAAGTTGCAGTACTTGAAAACCCATGTGTGCGGGGAGGCTGCACGTCTAATTCAGCACCTTCCAATTGACGGCAAGAATTATGCGTCCGCATGGGAACTTCTGGAGGAACGCTACCAAAACAAACGGAAGCTAGTAAACTCGCAACTGAGAATATTTATGGAGCAAAGAAAGCTAATCCATGAATTCTCAGATTCATTAAAATCACTGCATGACACTAGCATAGAATGTGTCCATGCTCTCTCGAACTTGGGAATAGCAGTCGATCAATGGGACGCTATTCTCATTTACGTCGTGTACCACAAACTTCCGCCCCAAACCCAAAGGGATTGGGAAGACAAACTGGGTACATCAAAAACTCTTCCTGATTGGAAAACTTTTTCAAAATTTATCGAAGGCCGATTTAGTTCATTAGAGAACATAATGGAGTCTAATGGTGGGCTAAGGCACCAAGTGACACCTAATTTTAGAAAAGCCGCACCCACGGCTTTGCATGTGAAGTCTTCACCCGAAGCAAGAAAATTTCTCTGTCGCCTCTGCAAGTCCTCACATGGCATTCGACAGTGCAAACACTTTCTAAAAATGGAAGTTAAGGCTCGAGTTGAATTCGTCAAAAGCAATTCTGTGTGCTCTAACTGTCTCGGGTATGATCACCATGCATCAGTTTGCAACAGTAGCAATAGATGCCAAAAAGCAACCAAAAGCATCACACCCTACTACACATTGACACACAGAACGATCGAAACAACGGTCATCAACATGTCCAAAATCAAGGTACCTACAATGCACACTTGATTCAAAATACCAATCAAGGTATCCCACTCAATCAGTGCAATTGTGAGCAGTATGGTGCATCGACGTCACCAAGAAACATCAATTCACACCTCAACCAAACGCACTCCAAGGTGTTGTTAGCAACGGCCTTAGTAAAGGTGTTTTCGGCAAATGGAGAATACCATGTCCTGAGAGCGTTAATCGACTCAGGATCAGAAGCAACGTTCATCAGGGAAAACATTGTACAGCTACTCAACTTGAAAAAGCAATGGACGATTGCAAAGGTGACTGGGCTAGGAGAAGCATCAACGGGCACGGCCACCTATCAGGTTAAATTCGCTATATGTTCTTTCACTAATCCCTTTTTTAGTTTAAATGTCGGAGCGTTTGTGATGCCGAAGTTGACGACGTTGTTTTGGCAACAACGTCGTCAACTTCGGCAAGAAGCCTTTGTGTTGGCCACAAAGGCTGCACACAGCAAATTGGCAGCACTTAGACAAACTTCCTCTGGCAGATCCCTCTTACAATTACCCCGGGAAGATTGATCTTCTTATAGGTGCCGACGTGTGTGCGTCAATTATTCTTGAAGGGCTTGTTAAGAGCGTAAATGGTTCCCCAGTGGCACAAAACACCGAACTGGGATGGATCCTGACAGGAGCTACCAATAGCCATCAACGGTCGTGTTCCAACGCAGTAATGGTACAAACACATCATGCTACATTCGATGCACAACTAAGGAGATTTTGGGAGATAGAAGAGGACATGGAAGAGCGCAAACACACACAAGAAGAAGAAAGGTGTCAACTGCACTTTGAAAACACGGTACGAAGAAGGCAAGGCGGAAGATACGAAGTTCGGCTTCCGTTTAAGAACAATGTTCGACCAAATCTTGGCAACTCCAAGAGGTCAGCACTAGCAAGGTTCTTTCAAGTCGAAAAACGACTCATGTCAAACAAATCTCTCAGAGATGCATACACGGCTTGCATAAACGAATATGCGACAATGGGACACATGAGAGAAATAAAGGGTGACGACGAGCGCGAATTGGAGAGTAAGGAACACTACTTTCTCCCGCATCATGCAGTGTTCAAGGAGTCAAGCACAACGACAAAACTGCGAGTGGTTTTTGATGCCTCTTGCTCAACATCAAAGGGGGTGTCATTGAACGACTACCTTATGGTCGGCCCACGGCTGCAAAAGGACATTATTGACCTCATTGCCCAGTGGAGAAAGTTCAAGGTAGCGTTCGCAGCTGACATTAGTATGATGTATCGACAGATTTGGGTGGCACCAGAAGATACATCATATCAACTAATCCTGTGGAGACAAAACAACAAGGAGAAAATAAAAACATTCGCACTCAACACCGTCACATTTGGAACGGCATCAGCGCCATACTTAGCTGTGAGAACATTGCAGCAGGTGGCATCAGATGTAGAAGAGACGCATCCAGAAGTCTCGAAGGCACTCATGGAAGGGTTCTATGTGGACGACTTCTTATATGGAGCCGATAACGAAGAAGATGCCATCATGTTACAAAGAGATGTTCTAGCAACATTAAACACTGCTGGATTTCCTCTTCGTAAATGGGCAAGCAATTCAGCTACAATTTTGGTTCAGATACCTAAAACTGAAAGGGAAGTTAATCTCCCACTAAATTTTGACTCTACAGATTCCATTAAGATGTTGGGGATCCAATGGCATCCTGCAAGGGACATATTCACGTTCAAGATTAACATACCCAAGGTGGATAAACACACCAAACGATCCGTGCTGGCTGACATTGCTAGACTGTTCGATCCCCTCGGATGGATATCGCCGTGTATCGTCAAGGCAAAACTGATTTTGCAACAGCTGTGGAAAAACGGGGTATCCTGGGATTCCAGGATAACACCAGAGATGGAAGAACAGTGGACCGAACTACGAAACAAGTTGATGAAACTGGAGGACATCGAAATTCCACGTTGGCTTGGATACGAAGATTCAGTGCAGGTTCAAATGCATGGGTTCAGCGACGCATCTGAAAGGGCATATGCAGCGGTCATATATGCACGGGTTGTGATGAACGGAGAGGAACGGATCCAGTTGTTGGCATCTAAAACCAGAGTTGCACCGGTCAAGTGCATATCACTGCCACGATTGGAACTCTGTGGAGCGCTTCTACTGGCAAAATTGTTGCATAGGTTGTCAACGGCTATGCAATTCAAACAGAAGAAGGTCTTCGCTTGGTCTGATTCCATGATCACGTTGGCATGGATCAAAGGAAGGCCTGACATACGCACCACATTTGTTGCAAACAGGATTACAGAAATCCAAGCTCTGACTGCTGACGTCACATGGCAACATGTAGGTAGCAAGGATAATCCAGCGGATCTTGGATCACGAGGGCTCTTACGAGAAGAACTGATCGGTAATAAGCTTTGGTGGCAGGGGCCTCCATTCCTTAAAAATTTTGCTTCGGAAAATGTCCAAGCACCCGTTACCCTGGAAACAAGTGAAGAAACAAAATGGGTTAATAAACATTGTCACCACATCACTGTTGAGAATGAATTTATTTACCATTTTTCCACACTGAAACGTCTTGTCCGCATTATGGCAATATGGCGACGATACTTTGCAAACCTGAAGAATGTGATAACACGTTTTCCATTGGACAGTCATCCACTCACTGCTGATGATCTGACGTCAGCACACTTTCAACTCATCAAGATAGTTCAAAGGGAGCTATTTTATGATGAAATGCAGGCGCTGAGTAAAAAGGAACAAGTTGCAAAGACCAGTTTAATTCGCAACTTAAATCACTTTATGGATGAAGATGGCCTTCTACGAGTTGGAGGTAGACTACTCAACTCACCACTACCCTTCCACCAGCGACATCCCTTAATCCTTAGGGAAACACACCATGTTGCAAAACTGCTGGTAAGCGACGTGCACCAACGCACATTGCACGGAGGGCAGCAGATAATGATGGCAGATATCAGAAGCGTTTATTGGATAACGAATCTCAAGAGACTAGTGAAAGCAACAATACACAAATGTGTTCGATGCCATCGGTACAACGCAAAGATGCAGGAACAGATAATGGCAAATCTTCCATCAGAACGCGTTGGTATTTCAAGACCCTTTACGAACACTGGAGTTGATTATGCTGGACCGCTGGAAATAAAATTATGGAAGGGAAGATGCAACAAGACAAGCAAAGGGTACATAGCTGTCTTTGTTTGCCTTGCAACCAAGGCGATACACATCGAGTTGGTCACTGATTTGAGCGCGGCAGCCTTCATCGCTGCATTTAAGCGATTTGTGGCCAGGCGAGGAAACTGTCTCAATATGTTCAGCGATTGCGGCACCAACTTCAAGGGCGCAAATAATGAACTAAGAAAGGACAGCAAGTTCATATCAGCAGAATGGTCAACGGAAGTCACAGAAGGCCTTGCTTCGCAACATACAACTTGGCACTTCAACCCTCCATCATCACCACATTTCGGCGGGCTGTGGGAGGCGGGAGTCAAATCAATAAAGCACCACCTCAAAAGAACTGTTGGCACATCCAAACTCACATTCGAAGAATATGCTACGATACTGACACAGATTGAAGCATGTCTAAATTCAAGGCCACTGTGTCCCATGACCTCGGATCCAGACGATCTGATGGTACTCACACCAGGGCACTTTCTAATTGGGGCACCACTAACAATACGCCCCGACAGAAACCTCAAGGACAAGAACATTAATAGTCTGGACATATGGAGATGCATCGAACGACTCACTCAGGAGTTTTGGAAACACTGGAGTACAACCTATCTACATCAACTCCAACAGAGGCCAAAATGGTTGCAACAACAACCGAATGTCAACGTAGGTGACATCGTTCTCGTCAAGGAAGATAATCTTCCACCGTCGGTATGGCTTCTCGCGCGAGTTATCGAGTTACACCCTGGGTCAGATGGTCTAACGCGCGTGGTAACCATAAAGACACAAAAGTCGACATTAAAACGACCAATCGTAAAAATATCCCCCTTGCCGGTGTCGAGTGCATCGAACAATATATAAACAAAAGAATAAATTCCTTTTTAAAAAAAAACATATGAGAGGCTACAATCCGCTATGCGGATCGTTGAATAACCTATCCCATCCCATCCTTTAAATTAATATCCTCCAAATATAGGCCTTATGGCGATGAAATACAGAAAATGACATTGTCATAATATATTGCTCAGACAGTTTCTCAAAATCTTTTGTGGTTCGACAAAAAAACAACGTATTTCTATTGCTAATGCCTTGGGATTGGGTATACAAATGGTTTTTGTAAGAAAACGCCCCCAAAATGTGGGCGAAGGTGAAAATGATCTATGGACAAAATGTTTATATTACCATTTCGGAAGTATTTGCATCAAAAATTTTTTCGAAAGTTTTAAAATTTGGACAAAAAGCGTTTTTTACTAAAAACGCCCCCAAAAAGTGGGCGTGGCAAAAAACTTTGTATGAACGAAATATAGATATTAGGATTGTCTAAATATGCTGCTCAGAAACTTTTTTGATTATCCTTACGGTTTGGCCAAAACAAAAGTTTTCCAAAAAAGGGGGCGTGGCAGTGGGCGGATTTCAAAAATTTTTACACTTGTTCTGGTGGCACGGACGAGGATCCTATATACCAAATTTCATTAATCTAGCTCAAAATTTAAGGCCCAAAAATCGGTGACGAACAGACAGACGGACAGACAGACATGGCTAATTCGACTCAGCTAGCGATTCTGAGTCGATCCATATACTTTGAGGTATATCTAGCTAAATTATTTCTCTATGTTACAAACTAAGTATCATAACTAATATACCCCCCTATGGGATAGGGTATAACAAGTGTACACATTTTTGAAATCTGCCCACTGCCACGCCCCCTTTTTAGGAAAACGTATTTTTTGGCCAAACCGTAATGAATTTTATAAAAGTGTCTGAGCAGCATATTTAGAGAATGGTAATATCTATATTTCGTCACTGTAAAGTTTTTTGCCACGCCCACTTTTTAGGGGCGTTTTTTATAAAAAACATTTTCCGGTCAAATTTTAAAATTTTCGTAAAAAAGTTTTGATGCACTATCATTGGTAGTATTAATGTGAACATTTCGTCAATAGGCGTTTTCTTACAAAAACTATTTGTATGCCCTACCCCAAGGCATATGCAATAGAAAAACATATGAGAAGGCTACAATCCGCTGTGCGGATCGTTGAATACCCTATCCCATCCTATCCATAAAACTAAAATCCCCAAAAAAGTGGGCATGGCTAAAAACACGATGTGGATAAAATAGAAAAAATGATATAGTGACAACAAATTCTTCAGACTGCTTACAAAACAGTTTTACGGTTCTACAAAAGACAAGGTTTTCTCCTGCATATGTTATGGGGTTGGGTATAAAAATGGTTTTTATATAAAAACGCCCCCAAAAAGTGGGCGTGGGTTAAAATAGTATATAGACGAAATGTTTATATTAATACTGTTAATGATTCTGCATCAAAATTTTTTTCGAAAAATTAAAAATTTGACCGAAAACAGTTTTTTATTGAAAACGCCCCCAAAAAGTGGGCGTGGCAAAAAACTTTATATAGACGAAATATAGATATTAATATTGTCTAAATATGCTTTTCAGAAACTTTTTTAAAATTCCTTACGGTTTGGCCAAAAACTGAGTTTTTCTTTAAAGGGGGCGTGGCAGTGGGCGGATTTCAAAAATTTTTACACTTGTTCTGTAGGCAGAGACGAGGATCCTATATACCAAATTTCGGTCCCAAGTTTGAGGTTATGTTTTGCCAAAAAGAAAAAAAATGAATTAGTAATTGTTTAATGCTAAGTACAATTTCTTTATTGGTTTTATGTTTTTGTGCAGTCTGTGATTTGTTTCTTGAATGTTTATTTTAATAAAGTTCACTTGTGATGTTAGGTTTTTAATGTTTTTTTTATACCCTATCCCATAGGGGGGTATATTAGTTTTGATACTTAGTTTGTAACATAGAGAAATAATTTTGCTACATATACCTCAAAGTATATGGATCGACTCAGAATCGCTAGCTGAGTCGAATTAGCCATGTCTGTCTGTCTGTCCGTCCGTCCGTCCGTCCGTCCGTCCGTCTGTCTGTTCGTCACCGATTTTTGGGCCTTAAATTTTGAGCTAGGATAATGAAATTTGGTATATAGGATCCTCGTCCGTGCCACCAGAACAAGTGTAAAAATTTTTGAAATCCGCCCACTGCCACGCCCCCTTTTTAGGAAAACTTATTTTTTGGCCAAACCGTAAGGAATTTCAAAAAAGTGTCTGAGCAGCATATTTAGACAATCCTAATATCTATATTTCGTACATGCAAAGTTTTTTGCCACGCCCACTTTTTGGGGGCGTTTTTAGTAAAAAACGCGTTTTGTCCAAATTTTAAAACTTTCGAAAAAATTTTTGATGCAAATACTTCCGCAATGGTAATATAAACATTTTGTCCATAGATCATTTTCACCTACGCCCACATTTTGGGGGCGTTTTTTTACAACAACCATTTGTAAACCCCATCCCAAGGCATTAGCAATAGAAATGCGTTGTTTTTTGTCGAACCACAAAAGATTTTGAGAAACTGTCTGAGCAATATATTGTGACAATGTCATTTTCTGTATTTCATCGCCATAAGGCCTATATTTTGAGGATATTAATTTAAAGGATGGGATGGGATAGGGTATTCAACGATCCGCATAGCGGATTGTAGCCTCTCATATGTTTATACCCTATCCCATAGGGGTATATTAGTTTTGATACTTAGTTTGTAACATAGAGAAATAATTTTGCTACATATACCTCAAAGTATATGGATCGACTCAGAATCGCTAGCTGAGTCGATTAAGCCATGTCTGTCTGTCCGTCCGTCCGTCTGTACGTCACCGATTTTTAGGCCTTAAATTTTGAGCTAGGATAATGAAATTTGGTATATAGGATCCTCGTCTCTGCCTACAGAACAAGTGTAAAAATTTTTGAAATCCGCCCACTGCCACGCCCCTTTTAAGAAAAACTCAGTTTTTGACCAAACCGTAAGGAATTTTCAAAAAGTTTCTGAACAACATATTTAGACAATATTAATATCTATATTTCGTCCATATAAAGTTTTTTGCCACGCCCACTTTTTGGGGGCGTTTTCAATAAAAAACTGTTTTCGGTCAAATTTTAAATTTTTCGAAAAAAAATTTGATGCAGAATCATTAACATTATTAATATGAACATTTCTTCTATATACCATTTTAACCCACGCCCACTTTTTGGGGGCGTTTTTATATAAAAACCATTTTTATACACTACCCCATAACATATGCAAGAGAAAACCTTGTCTTTTGTAGAACCGTTAAAGTGTTTTGTAAGCAGTCTGAAGAGTTTGTTGTCACTATATCATTTTTTCTATTTATCCACATCGTGTTTTTAGCCATGTCCCCTTTTTTGGGGATTTTAGTTTTATGGATAGGATGGGATAGGGTATTCAACGATCCGCACAGCGGATTGTAGCCTTCTCATATGTTTATACCCTATCCCATAGGGGTATATTAGTTTTGATACATAGTTTGTAACATAGAGAAATAATTTAGCTATATATACCTCAAAGTATATGGATCGACTCAGAATCGATAGCTGAGTCGATTTAGCCATGTCTGTCCGTCCGTCCGTCCGTCCGTCCGTCCGTCCGTCTGTCCGTACGTCACCAGTTTTTGGGCCTTAGATTTTGAGCTAGAAGGATGAAATTTGGTACACGTGCTCTTTGTTGCTCCCAGCAGAACAAGTGTAAAAATTTTTGAAATCCGCCCACTGCCACGCCCCCTTTTTAGAAAAACGTATTTTTTGGCCAAACCATAAGGAATTTTGAAAAACTTTCTGAACAACATATTTAGACAATCTGAATATCTGTATTTCGTTCATATAAAGTTTTTTGCCACGCCCACTTTTTGGGGGCGTTTTTAATAAAAAACGTTTTTCGGTCAAATTTTAAAATTTTCGAAAAAACTTTTGATGCAGAATCATTAGTAGTGTAAATATGAACATTTCGTCCATAGACTATTTCAACCCACGCCCACTTTTTGGGGGCGTTTTTATATAAAAACCATTTTTACACACTACCCCATAACATATGCAGGAGAAAACCTTGTCTTTTGTAGAACCGTCAAAGTTTTTTGTAAACAGTCTGAACAATTTGTTGTCACCATGTCATTTTCTTTATTTTATCCACATCGTGTTTTTAGCCATGTCCACTTTTTGGGGATTTTAGTTTTACAGATAGGATGGGATAGGGTATTCAA
This sequence comes from Rhingia campestris, assembly GCA_932526625.1. Classification (NCBI taxonomy): domain Eukaryota; kingdom Metazoa; phylum Arthropoda; class Insecta; order Diptera; family Syrphidae; genus Rhingia; species Rhingia campestris. The sequence continues at coordinate 127,974,404 of OW052182.1, read as the reverse complement.
CGATCCGCACAGTGGATTGTAGCCTTCTCATATTTTTAGTACCAATTTTGTCACAATTTTACGGTTTTTATACCCTATCCCATAGGGGGGTATATTAGTTTTGATACTTAGTTTGTAACATAGAGAAATAATTTTGCTACATATACCTCAAAGTATATGGATGGACTCAGAATCGCTAGCTGAGTCGAATTAGCCATGTCTGTCTGTCCGTCCGTCCGTCCATCCGTCCGTCTGTCTGTTCGTCAGCGGTTTTTGGGCCTTAAAATTTGAGCTAGGATAATGAAATTTGGTATATAGGATCCTCGTCCGTGCCACCAGAACAAGTGTAAAAATTTTTGAAATCCGCCCACTACCACGCCCCCTTTTTAGGAAAACTTATTTTTTGGCCAAACCGTAAGGAATTTCAAAAAAGTGTCTGAGTAGCATATTTAGACAATCCTAATATCTATATTCATACAAAGTTTTTTGCCACGCCCACTTTTTGGGGGCGTTTATAGTAAAAAACGCTTTTTGTCCAAATTTTAAAACTTTCGAAAAAAATTTTGATGCAAATACTTCCGAAATGGTAATATAAACATTTTGTCCATAGATCATTTTCACCTACGCCCACATTTTGGGGGCGTTTTCTTACAAAAACCATTTGTATACCCCATCCCAAGGCATTAGCAATAGAAATACGTTGTTTTTTGTCGAACCACACAAGATTTTGAGAAACTGTCTGAGCAATATATTGTGACAATGTCATTTTCTGTATTTCATCGCCATAAGGCCTATATTTTGAGGATATTAATTTAAAGGATGGGATGGGATAGGGTATTCAACGATCCGCATAGCGGATTGTAGCCTCTCATATGTTTTTAAAGTAGATTTCTTGTAGAACCAGAGTGTCAGTTCGCCTAACTGAAATTATCACTCTTCGTCTTAATCGACTTCTTAAGACCAACTAAAAACAATTATTTTATACTCGCCAAGTATAAAACAATACGTTTTCCTTAAAAGGGGGCGTGGCAGTGGGCGGATATCAAAAATTTTTACACTTGTTCTGGTGGCACGGACAAGGATCCTATATACCAAATTTCATTATCCTAGCTCAAAATTTAAGGCCCAAAAATCGGTGACGAACAGACAGACGGACGGACGGACGAACGGACAGACAGACATGGCTTAATCGACTCAGCTAGCGATTCTGAGTCGATCCATATACTTTGAGGTATATGTAGCTATATTATTTGTCTATGTTACAAACTAAGTATCAAACCTTATATACCCCTATGGGATAGGGTATAAAAACATATGAGAAGGCTACAATCCGCTGTGTGGATCGTTGAATACCCTATCCCATCCCATCCGTAAAACTAATGTCACCAAAAAAGCTTAAACACGATGTGGATAAAATAGAAAAAATGATATAGTGACAAAAAATTCTTCAGACTGCTTACAAAACAATTTTACGGTTCTACAAAAGACAAGGTTTTCTCCTGCATATGTTATGGGGAAGTGTATAAAAATGGTTATACCCTATCCCATAGGGGTATACTAGTTATACCCTATCCCATAGGGGTATATTAGTTTTGATACTTAGTTTGTAACATAGAGAAATAATTTAGCTACATATACCTCAAAGTATATGGATCGACTCAGAATCGATAGCTGAGTCGAATTAGCCATGTCTGTCTGTCCGTCCGTACGTCCGTGTATCCGTCCGTCCGTCTGTCTGTTCGTCACCGATTTTTGAGCCTTAAATTTTGAGCAAGGATAATGAAATTTGGTATATAGGATCCTTGGCCGAGTTACCAGAACAAGTGTAAAAATTTATTTATTCGTTCAATTGTTATTAATCCATTATTCGTTTAACTGTTAAATTATTTATATGTTTATTTATTTATCTACATATTTCCATATATCTATAAATATCACTACGTACCTTATTATTATTATTAAGTTATTTATATATATATTTATTTATTTTTTTAATTTATTTATCTAGTGAATAGTATCGCTATATTATTATTAATTATATTAATTATTATTTATATTATTATATATATTCAAATTGAAGGTTTTTTTTCGTATTTTCCTTCAGTATTATTATATTTTCCTCAATGTTAATTGCTCAATTATGTTTAAAATCATGTTTCAGAAGAAAGATACATATTATCATATCTCTGTATTGTAAAATGTGTGGTAAATAACCTATTGTAAACTTATATACGAAATAAATATCTATCTAAAACGTGGTCTTCCTTTATTTATACTCACTTTCGATAGAACAGAAATTTGGAACAAAATGTATGAAATAAACATATGAGAAGGCTACAATCCGCTGTGCGGATTATTGAATACCCTATCCCATCCCATCCTTAAAATTCTTTTGTTGATTGACAAAAAAACATCGTTTTTCTCCAGCATATGCTATGGGGTAAGGTATACAAATTGTTTTTGTAAGAAAACGCCCCCAAAAAATGGGCGTGGGTTAAAATAGTCTATTGACGAAAAGTTGGTATTAATACTGCAAAGGATTGTGCATCAAATTTTTTTTCGAAAATTTTAAAATTTGACCAAAAAAATTTTTTTTTATAAAAAACGCCAATAAAAAGTGGGCGTGGTCAAAAACTTTATATAGACGAAATATAGATATTACGATTCTCTAAAAATGCTCCTCAGACACTTTTTTAAAATTGTTTACGGTTTGGCCAAAAAAAGGGGGCGTGGCAGTGGGCGGATATCAAAAATTTTTACACTTGTTCTGGTGGCACGGACAAGGATCCTATATACCAAATTTCATTATCCTAGCTCAAAATTTAAGGCCCAAAAATCGGTGACGAACAGACAGACGGACGGACGGACGAACGGACAGACAGACATGGCTTAATCGACTCAGCTAGCGATTCTGAGTCGATCCATATACTTTGAGGTAGATGTAGCTATATTATTTGTCTATGTTACAAACTAAGTATCAAACCTTATATACCCCTATGGGATAGGGTATAAAAACATATGAGAAGGCTACAATCCGCTGTGTGGATCGTTGAATACCCTATCCCATCCCATCCGTAAAACTAATGTCACCAAAAAAGCTTAAACACGATGTGGATAAAATAGAAAAAATGATATAGTGACAAAAAATTCTTCAGACTGCTTACAAAACAATTTTACGGTTCTACAAAAGACAAGGTTTTCTCCTGCATATGTTATGGGGAAGTGTATCAAAATGGTTATACCCTATCCCATAGGGGTATACTAGTTATACCCTATCCCATAGGGGTATATTAGTTTTGATACTTAGTTTGTAACATAGAGAAATAATTTAGCTACATATACCTCAAAGTATATGGATCGACTCAGAATCGATAGCTGAGTCGAATTAGCCATGTCTGTCTGTCCGTCCGTACGTCCGTGTATCCGTCCGTCCGTCTGTCTGTTCGTCACCGATTTTTGAGCCTTAAATTTTGAGCAAGGATAATGAAATTTGGTATATAGGATCCTTGGCCGAGTTACCAGAACAAGTGTAAAAATTTATTTATTCGTTCAATTGTTATTAATCTATTATTCGTTTAACTGTTAAGTTATTTATATGTTTATTTATTTATCTACATATTTCCATATATCTATAAATATCACTACGTACCTTATTATTATTATTAAGTTATTTATATATATATTTATTTATTTTTTTAATTTATTTATCTAGTCAATAGTATCGCTATATTATTATTAATTATATTAATTATTATTTATATTATTATATATATTCAAATTGAAGGTTTTTTTTTCGTATTTTCCTTCAGTATTATTATATTTTCCTCAATGTTAATTGCTCAATTATGTTTAAAATCATGTTTCAGAAGAAAGATACATATTATCATATCTCTGTATTGTAAAATGTGTGGTAAATAACCTATTGTAAACTTATATACGAAATAAATATCTATCTAAAACGTGGTCTTCCTTTATTTATACTCACTTTCGATAGAACAGAAATTTGGAACAAAATGTATGAAATAAACATATGAGAAGGCTACAATCCGCTGTGCGGATTATTGAATACCCTATCCCATCCCATCCTTAAAATTCTTTTGTTGATTGACAAAAAAACATCGTTTTTCTCCAGCATATGCTATGGGGTAAGGTATACAAATTGTTTTTGTAAGAAAACGCCCCCAAAAAATGGGCGTGGGTTAAAATAGTCTATTGACGAAATGTTGGTATTAATACTGCAAAGGATTGTGCATCAAATTTTTTTTCGAAAATTTTAAAATTTGACCAAAAAAATTTTTTTTTATAAAAAACGCCAATAAAAAGTGGGCGTGGTCAAAAACTTTATATAGACGAAATATAGATATTACGATTCTCTAAAAATGCTCCTCAGACACTTTTTTAAAATTGTTAACGGTTTGGCCAAAAAAAGGGGGCGTGGCAGTGGGCGGATATCAAAAATTTTTACACTTGTTCTGGTGGCACGGACAAGGATCCTATATACCAAATTTCATTATCCTAGCTCAAAATTTAAGGCCCAAAAATCGGTGACGAACAGACAGACGGACGGACGGACGGACGGACAGACAGACATGGCTTAATCGACTCAGCTAGCGATTCTGAGTCGATCCATATACTTTGAGGTATATGTAGCTAAATTATTTGTCTATGTTACAAACTAAGTATCAAACCTAATATACCCCTATGGGATAGGGTATAAAAACATATGAGAAGGCTACAATCCGCTGTGTGGATCGTTGAATACCCTATCCCATCCCATCCGTAAAACTAATGTCACCAAAAAAGCTTAAACACGATGTGGATAAAATAGAAAAAATGATATAGTGACAAAAAATTCTTCAGATTGCTTACAAAACAATTTTACGGTTCTACAAAGACAAGGTTTTCTCCTGCATATGTTATGGGGTAGTGTATAAAAATGGTTATACCCTATCCCATAGGGGTATACTAGTTATACCCTATCCCATAGGGGTATATTAGTTTTGATACTTAGTTTGTAACATAGAGAAATAATTTAGCTACATATACCTCAAAGTATATGGATCGACTCAGAATCGATAGCTGAGTCGAATTAGCCATGTCTGTCTGTCCGTCCGCCTGTCCGTGTATCCGTCCGTCCGTCTGTCTGTTCGTCACCGATTTTTGAGCCTTAAATTTTGAGCTAGGATAATGAAATTTGGTATATAGGATCCTTGGCCGAGTTACCAGAACAAGTGTAAAAATTTTTAAAATCCGCCCACTGCCACGCCCCCTTTAAAAAAAACGTAGTTTTAAGCCAAACCGTAAGGAATATCAAAAAAGAGTGTTAGCAACATATTTAGACAATCCTAATATCTATATTTCGTCCATACAAAGTTTTTTGCCACGCCCACTTTTTGGGGGCGTTTTTAGTACAAAATGGGGTAGTGTATAAAAATGGTTATACCCTATCCCATAGGGGTATACTAGTTATACCCTATCCCATAGGGGTATATTAGTTTTGATACTTAGTTTGTAACATAGAGAAATAATTTAGCTACATATACCTCAAAGTATATGGATCGACTCAGAATCGATAGCTGAGTCGAATTAGCCATGTCTGTCTGTCCGTCCGCCTGTCCGTGTATCCGTCCGTCCGTCTGTCTGTTCGTCACCGATTTTTGAGCCTTAAATTTTGAGTTAGGATAATGAAATTTGGTATATAGGATCCTTGGCCGAGTTACCAGAACAAGTGTAAAAAATTTTAAAATCCGCCCACTGCCACGCTCCCTTTAAAAAAAACGTAGTTTTAAGCCAAACCGTAAGGAATATCAAAAAAGAGTGTTAGCAACATATTTAGACAATCCTAATATCTATATTTCGTCCATACAAAGTTTTTTGCCACGCCCACTTTTTGGGGGCGTTTTTAGTACAAAACCCTTTTTGTCCAAATTTTAAAAAAATCGAAAAAAATCCTCGTCTCTGCCTACAGAACAAGTGTAAACAGTTTTGAAATTCGCCCACTGCCACGCCCCCTTTTAAGAAAAACTCAGTTTTTGACCAAACCGTAAGGAATTTTAAAAAAGTTTTTGAACAGCATATTTAGACAATATTAATATCTATATTTCGTCCATATAAAGTTTTTTTTCCACGCCCACTTTTTGGGGGCGTTTTCAATAAAAAACTGTTTTCGGTCAAATTTTAAATTTTTCGAAAAAAATTTTGATGCAGAATCATTAACATTATTAATATAAACATTTCGTCTATATACCATTTTAACCCACGCCCACTTTTTGGGGTCGTTTTTATATAAAAACCATTTTTATACCCTACCCCATAACATATGCAGGAGAAAACCTTGTCTTTTGTAGAACCGTAAAAGTGTTTTGTAAGCAGTCTGAAGAACTTGTTGTCACTATATAATTTTTTCTATTTTATCCACATCGTGTTTTTAGCCATGCCCAATTTTTTGGGGATTTTAGTTTTATGGATAGGATGGGATAGGGTAGTCAACGATCCGCCCAGCGGATTGTAGCCTTCTCATATGTTTTTATATAAAAACGCCCCCAAAAAGTGGACGTGGGTTAAAATGGTATATAGACGAAATGTTCATATTAATAATGTTAATGATTCTGCATCAAAATTTTTATACCCTATCCCATAGGGGTATATTAGTTTTGATACTTAGTTTGTATCATAGAGAAATAATTTAGCTACATATACCTCAAAGTATATGGATCGACTCAGAATCGCTAGCTGAGTCGAATTAGCCATGTCTGTCTGTCCGTCCGTCCGTCCGTCTGTCTGTTCGTCACCGATTTTTCGGCCTTAAATTTTGAGCTAGGATAATGAAATTTGGTATATATGATCCTTGGCCGAGTCACCAGAACAAGTGTAAAAATTTTTAAAATCCGCCTACTGCCACGCCTCCTCTTAGAAAACCGTAGTTTTAAGCCAAACCATAAGGAATTTCAAAAAAGTGTGTTAGCAACAAATTTAGACAATCCTAATATTTATTTTTCGTCCATACAAAGTTTTTTGCCACGCCCACTTTTTGGGGGCGTTTTTAGTAAAAAAAAACGTTTTTTGTCCAAATTTTAAAAAATCGAAAAAACTTTTGATGCAAATGCTTCCGTAATGATTAAATAAACATTTGGTTAATATATCATTTTACCTACACCCACTTTTTGGGTGCGTTTTCTTTCAAAAACCATTTGTATGCCTTACCCCAAGGCATAGGTATGCAATAGAAAAACGTTGTTTTTTGTCGAACCACAAAAGATTTTGATAAACAGTCTGAGCAATATATTGTGACAATGTCATTTTCTGTATTTCATCGCCATAAAGCCTATACAAATACCCTATCCCATAGGGGTATATTAGTTTTGATACTTAGTTTGTAACATAGAGAATTAATTTTGCTACATATACCTCAAAGTATATAGATCGACTCAGAATCGCTAGCTAAGTCGAATTAGCCATGTCTGTCTGTCCGTCCGTCCGTCTGTCTGTTCGTCACCGATTTTTGGGCCTTAAATTTTGAGCTAGGATAATGAAATTTGGTAGAGAACAAGTATAAACATTTTTGAAATCCGCCCACTGCCACGCCCCCTTTTTAGGAAAACGTATTTTTTGGCCAAACCGTAATGAATTTTAACAAAAAGCCTGCGTAGCATATTTAGAGAATGGTAATATCTATATTTCGTCCACATAAAGTTTTTTGCCACGCCTACTTTTTAGGGGCGTTTTTTGTAAAAAACGTTTTCCGGTCAAATTTTAAAATTTTCGAAAAAAGTTTTAATGCACTATCATTGGTAGTATTAATATGAACATATCGTCAATAGACCATACGTGGCAAAAAACTTTATATCTACGAAATATATATATTAATATTGTCTAAATATGTTGTTCAGAAACTTTTTTACTTCTTTCGGTTTGGTCAAAAACTGAGTTTTTCAAAAATTTTTACACTTGTTCTGTAGGCAGAGACGAGGATCCTATATACCAAATTTCATTATCCTAGCTCAAAATTTAAGAACTAAAAATCGGTGACGAACAGACGGACGGACGGACAGACAGACAGACATGGCTTAATCGACTCAGCTAGCGATTCTGAGTCGATACATACTTTGAGGTATATGTAGCAAAATTATTTCTCTATGTTACAAACTAAGTATCAAAACTTATATACCCCTATGGGATAGGGTATAAACATATGAGAAGGATACAATCCGCTGTGTGGATCGTTTAATACCCTGAAAATTTGACCGAAAAACGTTTTTTATAAAAAAGACGTCCCAAAAAGTGGGCGTGGCAAAAAAGTTTATATTGACGACATATAGATATTACGATTCTCTAAAAATGCTTCTCAGACTTTTTTTTAAAATTCTTTACGGTTTGGCCAAAAAATAGGTTTTTCTAAAAAGGGAGCGTGGCAGTGGGCGGATTTCAAAAATTTTTACACTTGTTCTGGTGGCACGGACGATGATCCTATATACCTAATTTCATTACCCTAGCTCAAATTTTAAGGCCCAAAAATCGGTGACGAACAGACAGACGGACGGACGGACGGACGGACGGACAGACGGACAAACGGACAGACAGACGGACAAACGGACAGACAGACATGGCTAATTCGACTCAGCTAGCGATTCTGAGTCGATCCATATACTTTGAGGTATATGTAGCAAAATTATTTTTCTATGTTACAAACTAAGTATCAAAACTAATATACCCCTATGGGATAGGGTATAAAAAGAAAAGCTCGTCAAAGATGGCACCAAACTCGTGCCCCGCAAAATAAATAACATCTCAATGGGTTGAGTAATTTGCTATCAAATTCGATAAAAAATTTTAAAAACCATGCAGTAGAAACTTATCTGCAAAGCCTAACCGCTGGAAAGGAATCGAATTATTCGCTCTGGAAAGCAATTAGATTCATAAAACGGCCAAAAATGGCTGTGCCGCCAATTAGGGTAACTCAAGACGTTTGGGCAAAAAGCGATAAGGAAAAAGCTGACGTTTTTGCCTCACATCTTGAGGAAACATTTAAGCCATTTGATGGTCCAGCGCAAAAGGAAAACATTAATATATTCGAGAGTACAACCGATAATAACATAGTAAAAAACTAAAATCCCCAAAAAAGTGGGCATGGCTAAAAACACGATGTGGATAAAATAGAAAACATATGAGAAGGCTACAATCCACTGTGCGCATCGTTGAATACCCTATCCCATCCTATCTGTAAAACTAAAATCCCCAAAAAGTGGACATGGTTAAAAACACGATGTGAATAAAATAAAGAAAATGACATGGTGCAACAAATTCTTCAGACTGCTTACAAAACACTTTTACGGTTCTACAAAAGACAAGGTTTTCTCCTGCATATGTTATGGGGCAGTGTATAAAAATGGTTTTTATATAAAAACGCCCCCAAAAAGTGGGCGTGGGTTAAAATGGTATATAGACGAAATGTTCATATTAATAATGTTAATGATTCTGCATCAAATTTTTTTTCGAAAAATTTAAAATTTGACCGAAAACAGTTTTTAATTGAAAACGCCCCCAAAAAGTGGGCGTGGCAAAAAACTTTATATGGACGAAATATAGATATTAATATTGTCTAAATATGTTGTTCAGAAACTTTTTTAAAATTCCTTACGGTTTGGTCAAAAACTGAGTTTTTCTTAAAAGGGGGCGTGGCAGTGGGCGGATTTCAAAAATTTTTACACTTGTTCTGTAGGCAGAGACGAGGATCCTATATACCAAATTTCATTATCCTAGCTCAAAATTTAAGGCCTAAAAATCGGTGACGTACAGACGGACGGACGGACGGACGGACGGACAGACAGACATGGCTAATTCGACTCAGCTAGCGATTCTGAGTCGATCCATATACTTTGAGGTATATGTAGCTAAATTATTTCTCTATGTTACAAACTAAGTATCAAAACTAATATACCCCTATGGGATAGGGTATAATAAACATAAACATAAAATGGAAACATATGAGAAGGCTACAATCCGCTGTGCGGATCGTTGAATACCCTATCCCATCCTATCCATAAAACTAAAATCCCCAAAAAAGTGGGCATGGCTAAAAACACGATGTGGATAAAATAGAAAAAATGATATAGTGACAACGAATTCTTCAGACTGCTTACAAAACACTTTTACGGTTCTACAAAGACAAGGTTTTCTCCTGCATATGTTATGGGGTAGGGTATAAAAATGGTTTTTATATAAAAACGCCCCCAAAAAGTGGGCGTTGGTTAAAATGGTATATGGACGAAATGTTTATATTAATAATGTTAATGATTCTGCATCAAAATTTTTTTCGAAAAATTTAAAATTTGACCGAAAACAGTTTTTTATAGAAAACGCCCCCAAAAAGTGGGCGTGGCAAAAAACTTTATATGGACGAAATATAGATATTCATTTTGTCTAAGTATGCTGTTCAGAAACTTTTTTAAAATTCCTTACGGTTTGGTCAAAAACTGAGTTTTTCTTAAAAGGGGGCGTGGCAGTGGGCGGATTTCAAAAATTTTTACACTTGTTCTGTAGGCAGAGACGAGGATCCTATATACCAAATTTCATTATCCTAGCTCAAAATTTAAGGCCTAAAAATCGGTGACGTACAGACGGACGGACGGACGGACAGACAGACATGGCTTAATCGACTCAGCTAGCGATTCTGAGTCGATCCATATACTTTGAGGTATATGTAGCAAAATTATTTCTCTATGTTACAAACTAAGTATCAAAACTAATATACTCCTATGGGATAGGGTATAAACATTTGGTCCATAGATCATTTTCACCTACGCCCACATTTTGTGGGCGTTTTCTTACAAAAACCATTTGTATACCCCATCCCAAGGCATTAGCACTAGAAATACGTTGTTTTTTGTCGAACCACAAAAGATTTTGATAAACTGTCTGAGCAATATAATGGGACAATGTCATTTTCTGTATTTCATCGCCATAAGGCCTATATTTTGAGGATATTAATAATAAGGATGGGATGGGATAGGGTATTCAACGATCCGCACAGCGGATTGTAGCCTCTCATATGTTTTTTATACCCTATCCCATAGGTGGGTATATTAGTTTTGATACATAGTTTGTAACATAGAGAAATAATTTAGCTACATATACCTCAAAGTATATGGATCGACTCAGAATCGATAGCTGAGTCGATTAAGCTATGTCTGTCCGTCCGTCCGTCCGTCACCAGTTTTTGGGCCTTAAATTTTGAGCGAGAAGGATGAAATTTGGTACACGTGCTCTTTGTTGCTCCCAGCAGAACAAGTGTAAATATTTTTGAAATCCGCCCATTGCCACGCCCCCTTTTAAGAAAAACGTATTTTTTGGATAAACCATAAGGAATTTCGAAAAACTTTCTGAACAACATATTTACAGTATCTGAATATCTGTATTTCGTTCATTTAAAGTTTTTTGCCACGCCAATTTTTTGGGGGCGTTTTTAATAAAAAAACGTTTTTCGGTCAAATTTTCAAATTTTCGAAAAAACTTTTGATGCAGAATCATTAGTAATATAAATATGAACATTTCGTCTATAGACTATTTTAACCCCCGCCCACTTTTTTGGGGCGTTTTTATACAAAAACCATTTTTATACACTACCCCATAACATATGCAGGAGAAAACCTTGTCTTTTGTAGAACCGTAAAAGTTTTTTATAAGCAGTCTAAAGAATTTGTTGTCACCATGTCATTTTCTTTATTTTATTCACATCGTGTTTTTAGCCATATCCACTTTTTGGGGATTTAAGTTTTACAGATAGGGTGGGATAGGGTATTCAACGATCCGCACAGCGGATTGTAGCCTTCTCATATGTTTACATTTTATGTTTATGTTTATTATACCCTATCCCATAGGGGTATATTAGTTTTGATACTTAGTTTGTAACATAGAGAAATAATTTAGCTACATATACCTCAAAGTATATGGATCGACTCAGAATCGCTAGCTGAGTCGAATTAGCCATGTCTGTCTGTCCGTCCGTCCGTCCGTCCGTCCGTCCGTCTGTACGTCACCGATTTTTAGGCCTTAAATTTTGAGCTAGGATAATGAAATTTGGTATATAGGATCCTCGTCTCTGCCTACAGAACAAGTGTAAACATTTTTGAAATCCGCCCTCTGCCACGCCCCCTTTTAAGAAAAACTCAGTTTTTGACCAAACCGTAAGGAATTTTTAAAAAGTTTCTGAACAACATATTTAGACAATATTAATATCTATATTTCGTCCATATAAAGTTTTTGGCCACGCCCACTTTTTGGTGGCGTTTTCAATTAAAAACTGTTTTCGGTCAAATTTTAAATTTTTCGAAAAAAAATTTGATGCAGAATCATTAACATTATTAATATGAACATTTCGTCTATATACCATTTTAACCCACGCCCACTTTTTGGGGGCGTTTTTATATAAAAACCATTTTTATACCCTACCCCATAACATATGCAGCAGAAAACATTGTCTTTTGTAGAACCGTAAAAGTTTTTTATAAGCAGTCTGAAGAATTTGTTGTCACCACATCGTGTTTTTAGCCATGTCCACTTTTTGGGGATTTTAGTTTTACAGATAGGATGGGATAGGGTATTTAACGATCCGCACAGTGGATTGTAGCCTTCTCATATGTTTTTTATACCCTATCCCATAGGGGTATATTAGTTTTGATACTTAGTATGTAACATAGAGAAATAATTTAGCTACATATACCTCAAAGTATATGGATCGACTCAGAATCGCTAGCTGAGTCCGTCCGTCCGTGTGTCCGTCCGTCCGTCTGTCTGTTCGTCACCGATTTTTGGGCCTTAAATTTTGAGCTAGGATAATGAAATTTGGTATATAGGATCCTTGGCCGAGTTACCAGAACAAGTGTAAAAAATTTTAAAATCCGCCCACTGCCACGCCCCCTTTTAGAAAAAACGTAGTTTTAGGCCAAACCGTAAGAAATTTCAAAAAAGTGTGTTAGCAACATATTTAGACAATCCTAATATCTATATTTCGTCCATACAAAGTTTTTTGCCACGCCCACTTTTTGGGGGCGTTTTTAGTAAAAAACGTTTTTTGTCCAAATTTTAAAACTTTCGAAAAAAATTTTGATGCAAATACTTCCGCAATGGTAATATAAACATTTTGTTTAAGGATCATTTTTACCTACGCCCACATTTTGGGGGCGTTTTCTTACAAAAACCATTTGTATACCCCATCCCAAGGCAATAGCAATAGAAATACGTTGTTTTTTGTCGAACCACAAAAGATTTTGAGAAACTGTCTGAGCAATATATTGTGACAATGTCATTTTCTGTTTTTCATCGCCATAAGGCCTATATTTTGAGGATATTAATTTAAAGGATGGGATGGGATAGGGTATTCAACGATCCGCATAGCGGATTGTAGCCTCTCATATGTTTTTACTTTGTAAACCAAATATCTTACCCTCTGTTGCCCATGGCTCCTGGATTAAACCTAGAGCGATGTTCCCTTCGGCACATCTTTGGTTGTAGGTGTCCGAGGCATCTATAGCTCGGTGCAGGTTTGCCTGCAGCACATTTAGTAGGGTGGTCATCGCTTCCTACCGTGCTCAGGGTTTCGTACCCTATAAGGCTTGTTATCGCCTCTTCTGCGTACGATACCCTGTTGAGAAAGACCTTCGTGTCTATCTCTCGGACCGTTTTTACGCTGTCCGTGTTTTTGCCGTTCACGCGCCCGTTCCGCAGCTAGCTTTGGTCTAAACTGTTGCTGGCTGATGTTAACGTTGCTCGTACTAGGGGCGTTTGGCGATAATGTCGTAGGAAGGGAACCAGTCTTCTTTATATCGCTTCCGGCGGCAGTACTAATACTGGCTGCTGGTTGCGACGGGCTGGCGCTTGTTTTTTCTGACGACTTTTTCTTTTTATCAGTGTCATTGTCACTATTTTTTCGGGTCTGAATTGCAGACTTGTCGGATCCTTTAAGGATGATCTTGATTTGTCCAAATCTGTATGATACCATCCCCTTTAGCTCCGCAAGCCTACGCATCGCACTCTCGTTTATTGCAAAGACCATGTGGGCGACGTCTTTCTCGTCCGATCTTTGTAGAACTCTCCACGTTCTCGTATTTAGGTCTCTGTTTTGACCGTCTAGTATTGCCAGTATTCTCTCATTTGTAACTCCGGTAATCTGCGGGAAGAAAGCTCTGACAATATGTGGTTTCGGAAAGTCTTCCTCTCCCACAAGCATTACTTCCAACTCGCATTTCTCCTTTAGTCTGAGGAAGTTTGTTTTCATCCACTCTGAAGTGGTGATGTCCGCACATACTAACAAGAGCCATCCGGCTTTGAAAGTTGTCCCGCGGAAAGCTGGCTTTGCATCCCCGTCGCGCAGTTCGATCGTGATGTCCATAATCCTCTCTTATATCTGAACCATTTGTTCATTCGTGAGAGGATTGCGATCGATATCGACTGGTACGACACCCAATCTGACATAGCTCGCTATATCTCTATAGGTGGTTCTGTCAGAGGTTGTTTTCCCAGTGCGAGCTCGTTTCGCTTCGGACTGAGGTGGTGTGTTGTCCTCAGATCTCATGCATTTGGCTTCTTTGGCATCATCTTTTGTTTTTGCAAAGATGCGGGCTTGCTCTATGCTGCTACCCTGTTTCAGCGCTCTGTTGAAACGACGCTGTTCCGCTGGCGTGAACCTGATGCGCTTGGAATCAGTTTGAGCCGTTTTGCCTGGGGTCCCTGGCGCTTCTGTATATTCCGGATGCAATTCATCCGAGAGTATACTGATGCTGTATACAGTACTTGATTCCGAGGCTGAGTCGCTCAGATGAGACAATTTCTCTTCTAGGCTCATCATCTCGAAATCACTGATTTGTGACCCTTCCCGATTGGCAGGTGTCGTGTCGGTTTCGACAGGGTGTTCTGAAACATCCCTAGTTGTTGATGCATTTGTAGAGGCATCATTCTCTATGTTTTTTTCTTTTGGTACTTCAATTTTTCCCACGAGTAGGCGGGATTTATTGGTCGCCCGTGGTCTACCCGTCTAACCACAGGAAGGCTTTCTTGAGATCGGAGGAAGCCCGGTATCCGAAATTCGCAAATTAGCGGCTTAAAACTCCCTTCTTAGCCATGCATCCTTCGGGTTTTCTCCCACCTCAAACTTATGGTTCCCGCTTGTACATTGATCGTGCGTTGCAACGTGTTACAGCGCACGGTCAATATCCAAGTGGGACCCTTGGCTGACACTAATCAGGCATGCTGATTAGTCATTTTCAGGTGGGCGCCCGCGAGAAGGACTGAAAGATGAGGATTTTGCCCAACCCGGATCGTTGAATACTCTATCCCATCCTATCTGTAAAACTAAAATCCCCAAAAAGTGGACATGGCTAAAAACACGATGTGGATAAAATAAAGAAAATGACATGGTGACAACAAATTCTTCCGACTGTTTTCTGCTGCATATGTTATAGGGTAGTGCATAAAAATGGTTTTTATATAAAAACGCCCCAAAAAAGTGGGCGGGGGTTAAAATGGTCTATTGACGAAATGTTCATATCTATATACTTATGATTCTGTATCAAAAGTTTTTTCGAAAATATTAAAATTTGACCGAAAACGGTTTTTTATTAAAAACGCCCCCAAAAAGTGGGCGTGGCAAAAAACTTTATATCAACAAAATACAGATATTCTGATTGCCTAAATATGTTGTACAGAAAATTTTTCAAAATTCCTTATGGTTTGGCCAAAAAATACGTTTTTCTAAAAAGGGGGCGTGGCAGTGGGCGGATTTCAAAAATGTTTACAGTTGTTCTGCTGGGAGCAACAAAGAGCACGTGTACCAAATTTCATCCTTCTAGCTAAAAATTTAAGGCCCAAAAACTGGTGACGTACGGACGGACGGACGGACAGACAGACATGGCTAAATCGACTCAGCTATCGATTCTGAGTCGATCCATATACTTTGAGGTATATGTAGCTAAATTATTTCTCTATGTTACAAACTATGTATCAAAACTAATATACCCCTATCTGATAGGGTAGAAAGAAATGCGAAGAACATAAGAATAAATACAGAGAACTGTACTGGTTGCTCGGAAAATATTCGAAGCTTAACCTTGATAACAAGCTGCTTTTATACAAGCAAGTGCTAAAACCGGTTTGGACATATGGTATACAACTATGGGGTTGTACCAGCGAAACGAATCTAAACATTTTACAAACTTTTGAAACAAAATGTTAAGATCATTCGTCAATGCGCCATGGTACGTAAGGAACGAAGATCTACGCAGAGATCTGGGTATTCCCGCGGTTAAAGATGAAACAAAAAATTTTGCACGAAAACATAAAAAACGTTTATTAGGACACGTTAACACAACAGTCCTCCAAATTCTTGACGAAACATATATATTGTGGCGTCTTTAAAGAAATAAACCCTTAGATTTGGCCCGATAGTAACAAACCACGCCACCAAAAAGTGGGCGTGGCAAAAAACTTTATATGGACGAAAAATAAATATTAAGATTGTCTAAATATGTTGTTCAGAAACTTTTTTAAAATTCCTTACGGTTTGGCCAAAAACTGAGTTTTTCTTAAAAGGGGGCGTGGCAGAGGGCGGATTTCAAAAATTTTTACACTTGTTCTGTAGGCACGGAAGAGGATCCTATATACCAAATTTCATTATCCTACCTCAAAATTTAAGGCCTAAAAATCGGTGACGTACAGACGGATGGACGGACGGACAGACAGACATGGCTTAATCGACTCAGCTAGCGATTCTGATTCGATCCATATACTTTGAGGTATATGTAGCTAAATGATTTCTCTATGTTACAAACTATGTATCAAAACTAATATACCCTTATGGGATAGGGTATAAACACATGAGAAGGCTACAATCCGCTGTGCGGATCGTTAAATACCCTATCTTATTATACCCTATCCCATAGGGGTATATTAGTTTTGATACATAGTTTGTAACATAGAGAAATAATTACGCCACATATACCTCAAAGTATATGGATCGGCTCAGAATCTCTAGCTGAGTCGAATTAGCCATGTCTGTCTGTCCGTCCGTCCGTCTGTCTGTTCGTCACCGACTTTTAGGCCTTAAATTTTGAGCTCGAATAATGAAATTGGGATCCTCGTCCGTGCCACCAGAACAAGTGTAAAATTTTTTGAAATCCGACCGTTTCCACGCCCCTTTTTTAGGAAAACGTATTTTTTGGCCAAACCGTAAGGAATTTAAACGAGTGGTGGGTGCACGACTGGGTCGTACGCAACTTTCTCTTTCACTGCAAGTTGGGCGTTAGATCATATCATAAGCATTTTGATTATTGATGCTAAAATGATATAAATAATGTCAAAATGTATTTATACGAATGTTTACTCCGAATTTTGAAGGAATCGATGTCAATGTGAATAATAATGATTTTCCGTTAGTGGCCAAAACTGAAAATTCCGTTTAGTTATAGTTGGGCTAAAACTAATTATGTGGAATTGCTTCAAGCTATAATAATTATATATATATTATATTTCATTCAATTTGACATAACAGTTTGCGAGATATTAACAATTTTCTTTATATGGCCTAAATGACAAAATCCGTTATATGGATTTTCTGGAATAAACTGGGTATGCAGTTTTGTTGGAACTAATATCCTTATAGTATGTATAAAGTTTAATCAAAATCGTTAGAGCCGTTTTCGAGAAAATTGAGGTTATGTGTAATTTTTATCTGGCAGGTACCGTTAATAATATGGCTAAAAGCAAACAAAGAAATGGCCTAGAATTATGACCAACAAAAGTTTGGATACGTAGTTTGAAGAAAATCGGCCAAGCCGTTTAGTCTGGGGAGACCATTATGGACAGACGGACCGACGGACCGACGGACGGAATTCCAAAAACCACTTTTTTAGGCTGCGCTATCATCGTAATGTTAGAATCAATCAAAATCTCGAGGTCGAAAATTTTCACGAAAACAATATCTTTCTCTTTTTAAGAGAAAGTTAAAAAAAATTCTGAACAACATATTTAGACAATCTTAATATCTATATTTCGTCCATATAAAGTTTTTTGACACGCCCACTTCTTAGGGGCGTTTTCTATAAAAAACTGTTTCCGGTAAAATTTTAAGAATTGACAACGCCATTTTCAATACTTTATGACCATAAAGACCACATTTTTGGGATATTAATTTTAAGGATGGGATGGGATAGGGTATTTAACGATCCGCACAGCGGATTGTAGCCTACTCATATGTTTATAACCTATCCCATAGGGGGGTATATTAGTTTTGACATTAAGTTTGTAACATTGAGAAATAATTTAGATAGATATACCTCAAAGTATATGGATCGATTCAGAATCGCTAGCTGAGTCGATTAAGCCATGTCTGTCTGTCCGTCCGTCCGTCTGTGTGTCACCGATTTTTGGGCCTTAAATTTTGAGCTAAAGAGTTGAAATTTGGTATATAGACTCTCTGGCCGACGAAGCAGAAAAAGTGTAAACATTTTTGAAATCCGCCCACTGCCACGCCCTCTTTTAGAAAATCGTAGTTTTAAGCCAAACCGTAAGGAATTTCAAAATAGTGTCTGAGCAACATATTAAGACAATCCTAATATCTGTATTTCGTCCTTAAAAAAAATTTTTTGCACGCCCACTTTTTGGGGGCGTTTTTAGTAAAAAAAGCTTTTTGTCCAAAATTGAAAAAGTTCGAAAAAAAACTTTTAATGCAAATACTTCCGTAATAATAAACATAAGAGAAGGTTACAATCCGCTGTGCGGATCGTTGAATACCCTATCCCATCCTATCCATAAAACTAAAATCCCCAAAAAAGTGGGCATGGCTAAAAACACGATGTGGATAAAAATGAAAAAATGATATAGTGACAACAAATTCTGCAGACTGCTTACAAAACAATTTTACGGTTCTACAAAAGACAAGGTTTTCTCCTGCAGATGTTATGGGGTAGTGTATAAAAATGGTTTTTATATAAAAAAGATAATTTTAATGATTCTCCATCAAAATTTTTTTCGAAAAAATTTAAAATTTGACCGAAAACAGTTTTTTATTGGAAACGCCCCCAAAAAGTGGGCGTGGCAAAAAACTTTATATGGACGAAATATAGATATTAATATTGTCTAAATATGTTGTTCAGAAACTTTTTTAAAATTTCTTACGGTTTGGTCAAAAACTGAGTTTTTCCTAAATGGGGGTGTTGCAGTGGGCGGATTTCAAAAATTTTTACACGTGTTCTGTAGGCAGAGACGAGGATCCTATATACCAAATTTCATTATCCTAGCTCAAAATTTAAGGCCTAAAAATCGGTGACGTACAGACGGACCGACGCGACGGACGGACAGACAGACATGGCTTAATCGACTCAGCTAGCGATTCTGAGTCGATCCATATACTTTGAGGTATATGTAGCAAAATTATTTCTCTATGTTACAAACTAAGTATCAAAACTAATATACCCCTATGGGATAGGGTATAAAAACATATGAGAAGGCTACAATCCACTGTGCGGATCGTTGAATACCCTATCCCATCCTATCTGTACAACTAAAATTCCCAAAAAGTGGACATTGCTAAAAATATGCATATGTTATGGGGTAATGTATAAAAATGGTTTTTATATAAAAACGGCCCCAAAAAGTGGGGGTGGGTTAAAATAGTCTATGAATGAAATGTTCATATTTATATTACTAATGATTCTGCATCAAAAGTTTTTGCGAAAATTTTAAAATTTGACCGAAAAAGGTTTTTTATTAAAAACGCCCCCAAAAAGTGGGCGTGGCAAAAAACTTTATATGAACGAAATACAGATATTCAGATTGTCTAAACATAATGTTCAGAAAGTATTTCAAAATTCCTTATGGTTTGGCCAAAAAATACGTTTTACTAAAAAAGGTGCGTGGCAGTGGGCGGATTTCAAAAATGTTTACACTTGTACTGTAGTCACGGGCGAGGATCCCATATACCAAATTTCATTATCCTAGCTCAAAATTTAAGGCCTAAAAATCGGTGACTTAAAGACGGACGGACGGACAGACAGACATGGCTTAATCGACTCAGCTAGCGATTCTGAGTCGATCCATATACTTTGAGGTATATGTAGCAAAATTATTTCTCTATGTTAAAAACTAAGTATCAAAACTAATATACCAGTATGGGATAGGGTATAAAAACATATGAGAAGGCTACAATCCACTGTGCGGATCGTTGAATACCCTATCCCATCCTATCTGTACAACTAAAATTCCCAAAAAGTGGACATGGCTAAAAATATGCATATGTTATGGGGTAATGTATAAAAATGGTTTTTATATAAAAACGCCCCCAAAAAGTGGGGGTGGGTTAAAATAGTCTATGAATGAAATGTTCATATTTATATTACTAATGATTCTGCGTCAAAAGTTTTTTCGAAAATTTTAAAATTTGACCGAAAAAGGTTTTTTATTAAAAACGCCCCCAAAAAGTGGGCGTGGCAAAAAACTTTATATCAACGAAATACAGATATTCAGATTGTCTAAATATGTTGTTCAGAAAAATTTTCAAAATTCCTTATGCTTTGGCCAAAAAATACGTTTTTCTAAAAAAGGGGCGTGGCAGTAGGCGGATTTCAAAAATTTTTACACCTGTTCTGCTGGGAGCAACATAGAGCACGTGTACTAAATTTCATCCTTCTAGCTCAAAATCTAAGGACCAAAAACTGGTGACGTACGGACGGACGGACGGACAGACATGGCTAAATCGACTCAGCTATCGATTCTGAGTCGATCCATATACTTTGAGGTATATGTAGCTAAATTATTTCTCTATGTTACAAACTATGTATCAAAACTAATATACCCCTATGGGATAGGGTATAAACATATGAGAAGGCTAGCCACCTGCCACCCCCCCTTTTCAGAAAAACTAAGTTTTTGGCCAAACCGTAAAGAATTTTAAAAAAGTGTCCGAGCAGCATATTTAGAGAATCGAATTATCTATATTTCGTCGATATAAAGTTTTTTGCCACGCCCACTTTTCGGGGGCTTTTTTAATAAAATACGTTTTTCGGTCAAATTTCGAAAAAAATGTTGATGCAGAATCATTAGTATTGTTAATATGAACATTTCGTCTATAGACCATTTTAACCCACGCCCACTTTATAGGGGCGTTTTTATATAAAAACCATTTTTATACACTACCCCATAACATATGCAGGAGAATAACCTTGTCTTTTGAAGAACCGTAAAATTTGTTCTGACAATGTCATTTTCTATATTTAAATCCCCAGCGTGTTTTAAGCCATGTCCACTTTTTGGGGATATTAGTTTTACTGATGGGATGGGATAGGGTATTCAACGATCCGCACAGTGGATTGTAGCCTTCTCATATGTTTTTTTATAACAAACGTTTTCTGGTCTAATTTTAAAAATTTTCAAAAAAAATTTGATGCACGATAATGGGTAGTATTACTATGAACATTTCGTCTATAGACCATTTTAACCCACGCCCACTTTTTGTGGGCGTTTTCTTACAAAATCATATGAGAATGCTACAATCCGCTGTGCGGATGGTTGAATACCCTATCCCATCCCATCTTTAAAATAATATCCTCAAAATGTGGGCTTTATGGCGATAAAATACAGAAAATGACATTGTCACAATATATTGCTCAGAGAGATTATCAAAACCTTTTGTGGTTCAACAAAAAACTAAGTTTTTGTATTACATATGCCTTGGGGTAGGGCACACAAATGGTTTTTGTAGGTAAACGCCCCCAAAAAGTGGGCGTGGGTTTAAATGGTCAACTGACGAAATGTTCATATTAATACTACCAATGATTTTGCATCAACATTTTTTTCGAAAATTTTCAAATTTGACCAAAAAAGTTTTTTTTACAGAAAACGCCCCCAAAAAGTCTGCGTGGCAAAGAACTTTGTATTGACGAAATATAGATATTACGATTCTCTAAATATGCGGCTCAGACACTTCTTTAAAATTCCTTACGGTTTGGCCAAAAACTGAGTTTTTCTTAAAAGGGGGCGTGGAAGTAGGAGGATTTCAAAAATGTTTACACTTGTTCTGTAGGCTCGGACGAGGATACTATATACCAAATTTCATTATCCTAGCTCAAAATTTGAGGCCTTAAAATCGGTGACGTACAGCCGGACGGACGGACAGACAGACATGGCATAATCGACTCAGCTAGCGATTCTGAGTCGATCCATATACTTTGAGGTATATGTAGCTAAATTATTTCTCTATTTCGTCAATATAAAGTTTTTTGCCACGCCTACTTTTTGGGGGCGTTTTTAATAAAAAACGTTTTTTGGCCAAAATTTAAAATTTTCAAAAAAAATGTTTATGCACAATCATTGGCAGTATTAATACCAACATTTCGTCAATAGACGATTTTAACCCGCGCCCACTTTTTGGGGGCGTTTCCTTACAAAAACCATTTGTATGCCATACCCCAAGGCATATGCAAAGAAAAACGTTGTGTATTGTCGAACCATAAAATAATTTGATAAACCTTCGGAACAATTATGTTGTGACAACGTCATTTTCAATACTTTATGACCATAAAGACCATATTTTGGGGATATTAATTTTAAGGATGGAATGGGATAGGGTATTAACCGATCCGCACAGCGGATTGTAGCCTTCTCATATGTTCATACCCTATCCCATAGGGGTATATTAGTTTTGATACATAGTTTGTAACATAGAGTAATAATTTTGCTACATATACCTCAAAGTATATGGATAGACTCAGAATCGCTAGCTGAGTCGAATTAGCCATGTCTGTCTGTCCGTCTGTCTGTTCGTCACCGAGTTTTGGGCCTTGAATTTTGAGCTGGGATAATGAAATTTGGTATACAAGATTCTTGTCCGAGTCACCAGAACAAGTGTAAACATTTTTAAAATCCGCCCACTGCCACGCCCCCTTTTTAGGAAAACGTTTTTTTTTTGGCCAATCCGTAAAGAATTTTAAAAAAATGTCCGAGCAGCATATTTAGAGAATCGAATTATCTATATTTCGTCAATATAAGGTTTTTCGCCACGCCCACTTTTTGGGGGCGTTTTTAATAAAAAACCTTTCCTGGTCAAATTATAAACTTTTCAAAAAAAAGTTTGATGCACAATCATTGGTAGTATTAATATGGACATTTCGTCTATAGACGATTTTAACCCATGCCCACTTTTTGGGGGCGTTTTCTTACAAAAACATATGAGAGGCTACAATCCGCTGTGCGGATCGTTGAATACCCTATCCCATCCCATCCTTATTATTAATATCCTCAAAATATAGGCCTTATGGCGATAAAATACAGAAAACGACATTGTCCCATTATATTGCTCAGACAGTTTATCAAAATCTTTTGTGGTTCGACAAAAAAACACGCCCCCAAAAAGTGGGCGTGGGTTTAAATGGTCAACTGACGAAATGTTCATATTAATACTACCAATGATTTTGCATCAACATTTTTTTCGAAAATTTTCAAATTTGACCAAAAAAGTTTTTTTTACAGAAAACGCCCCCAAAAAGTCTGCGTGGCAAAGAACTTTGTATTGACGAAATATAGATATTACGATTCTCTAAATATGCGGCTCAGACACTTTTTTAAAATTCCTTACGGTTTGGCCAAAAACTGAGTTTTTCTTAAAAGGGGGCGTGGAAGTAGGAGGATTTCAAAAATGTTTACACTTGTTCTGTAGGCTCGGACGAGGATACTATATACCAAATTTCATTATCCTAGCTCAAAATTTGAGGCCTTAAAATCGGTGACGTACAGCCGGACGGACGGACAGACAGACCTGGCTTAATCGACTCAGCTAGCGATTCTGAGTCGATCCATATACTTTGAGGTATATGTAGCTAAATTATTTCTCTATTTCGTCAATATAAAGTTTTTTGCCACGCCTACTTTTTGGGGGCGTTTTTAATAAAAAACGTTTTTTGGCCAAAATTTAAAATTTTCAAAGAAAATGTTTAGATATGCACAATCATTGGCAGTATTAATACCAACATTTCGTCAATAGACGATTTTAACCCGCGCCCACTTTTTGGGGGCGTTTCCTTACAAAAACCATTTGTATGCCATACCCCAATGCATATGCAAAGAAAAACGTTGTGTATTGTCGAACCATAAAATAATTTGATAAACCTTCGGAACAATATGTTGTGACAACGTCATTTTCAATACTTTATGACCATAAAGACCATATTTTGGGGATATTAATTTTAAGGATGGAATGGGATAGGGTATTAAACGATCCGCACAGCGGATTGTAGCCTTCTCATATGTTTATACCCTATCCCATAGGGGTATATTAGTTTTGATACATAGTTTGTAACATAGAGTAATAATTTTGCTACATATACCTCAAAGTATATGGATAGACTCAGAATCGCTAGCTGAGTCGAATTAGCCATGTCTGTCTGTCCGTCTGTCTGTTCGTCACCGAGTTTTGGGCCTTGAATTTTGAGCTGGGATAATGAAATTTGGTATACAAGATTCTTGTCCGAGTCACCAGAACAAGTGTAAACATTTTTAAAATCCGCCCACTGCCACGCCCCCTTTTTAGGAAAACGTTTTTTTTTGGCCAATCCGTAAAGAATTTTAAAAAAATGTCCGAGCAGCATATTTAGAGAATTGAATTATCTATATTTCGTCAATATAAGGTTTTTTGCCATGCCCACTTTTTGGGGGCGTTTTTAATAAAAAAACCTTTCCTGGTCAAATTATAAACTTTTCAAAAAAAAATTTGATGCACAATCATTGGTAGTATTAATATGGACATTTCGTCTATAGACGATTTTAGCCCATGCCCACTTTTTGGGGGCGTTTTCTTACAAAAACATATGAGAGTCTACAATCCGCTGTGCGGATCGTTGAATACCCTATCCCATCCCATCCTTATTATTAATATCCTCAAAATATAGGCCTTATGGCGATAAAATACAGAAAACGACATTGTCCGATTATATTGCTCAGACAGTTTATCAAAATCTTTTGTGGTTCGACAAAAAAACAACGTATTTCTAGTGCTAATGCCTTGGGATGGGGTATACAAATGGTTTTTGTAAGAAAACGCCCACAAAATGTGGGCGTAGGTGAAAATGATCTATGGACAATATGTTTACATTTTATGTTTATGTTTATTTTTTTTTCGAAAGTTTTAAAATTTGGACAAAAAGCGTTTTTTACTAAAAACGCCCCCAAAAAGTGGGCGTGGCAAAAAACTTTGTAAAGACGAAATATAGATATTTTGATTGTCTAAATATGCTGCTCAGACTTTTTTTCGAAATTCCTTATGGTTTGGCTTAAAACAACGTTTTCCTAAAAGGGGGCGTGGCAGTGGGCGGATTTCCAAATTTTTAACACTTGTTCTGCTTCGTCGGCCAGAGAGTCTATATACCAAATTTCAACACTCTAGCTCAAAATGTAAGGCCCAAAAATCTTTGACACACAGACGGACGGACGGACGGACAGACAGACATGGCTTAATCGACTCCGCTAGCGATTCTGAATCGATCCTTGTACTTTGAGGTATATGTATCGAAATTATTTCTCTATGTTACAAACTTAATGTCAAAACTAATATACCCCCCTATGGGATGGGGTATAAAAACATATGAGAGGCTACAACCCGCTGTGCGGATCGTTGAATACCCTATCCCATCCTATCCTTAAAATTAATATCCTCAAAATATAGGCCTTATGGCGATGAAATACAGAAAATGACATTGTCACAATATATTGCTCAGACAGTTTATCAAAATCTTTTGTGGTTCGACAAAAACCAACGTATAACTATTGGTAATGCCTTGGGATGGGGTATACAAATGGTTTTTGTAAGAAAACGCCCCCAAAATGTGGGCGCAGGTGAAAATGATCTATGGACAAAATGTTTATATTACCATTGCGAAAGTATTTGCATCAAAATTTTTTTCGAAAGTTTTAAAATATGGACAAAAAGCGTTTTTTACTAAAATTATCCTTTTATTATTATTATCCTAGCTCAAAATTTAAGGCCTAAAAATTGGTGACGCACAGACGGACGGACGGACGGACAGACAGACATGGCTTAATCGACTCAGCTAGCGATTCTGAGTCGATCCATATACTTTGAGGTATATGTAGCAAAATTATTTCTCTATGTTACAAACTAAGTATCAAAACTAATATACCCCCCCATGGGATAGGGTATAAACATATGAGAAGGCTTAAATCCGCTGTGCGGATCGTTGAATACCCTATCCCATCCTATCCATAAAACTTAAATCCCCAAAAAAGGGGGCATGGCTAAAAACACGATGTGGATAAAATAGAAATTTTATAGTGACAACAAGTTCTTCAGACTGCTTACAAACACTTTTACGGTTCTACAAAAGACAAGGTTTTCTCTTGCAAACGCCCCCAAAAAGTGGGCGTGGGTTAAAATTGTATATAGACGAAATGTTTATATTAATAATGTTAATGATTCTGCATCAAATTTTTTTTCGAAAAATTTAAAATTTGACCGAAAACACTTTTTTATAGAAAACGCCCCCAAAAAGTGGGCGTGGCAAAAAACTTTATATAGACGAAATATAGATATTAATATTGTCTAAATATGTTGTTCAGAAACATTTTTAAAATTCCTTACGGTTTGGTCAAAAACTGGGTTTTTCTTAAAAGGTGGCGTGGCAGTGGGCGGATTTCAAAAATTTCTACACTTGTTCTGTAGGCAGAAACGAGGATATCATATACCAAATTTCATTATCCTAGCACAAAATTTAAGGCCTAAAAATTGGTGACGTACAGACGGACGGACAGACAGACATGGCTTAATCGACTCAGCTAGCGATTCTGAGTCGATCCATATACTTTGAGGTATATGTAGCAAAATTATTTCTCTATGTTACAAACTAAGTATCAAAACTAATATATGTACCCCTATGGGATAGGGTATAAAAACGTTGTTTTTCGTCGAACCATAAAAGACTTTGATGAGTCTTCTGAACAATATGTTGTGACAACGCCATTTTCAATACTTTATGACCATAAAGACCACATTTTGGGGATCTTAATTTTAAGGATGGGATGGGATAGGGTATTCAACGATCCGCACAGCGGATTGTAGCCTTCTCATATGTTTATACCCTATCCCATAGGGGGGTATATTAGTTTTGATACTTTGTTTGTAACATAGAGAAATAATTTTGCTACATATACCTCAAAGTATATGGATCGACTCAGAATCGCTAGCTGAGTCGATTAAGCCATGTCTGTCTCTTTGTCCGTCCGTCCGTCTGTACGTCACCGATTTTTAGGCCTTAAATTTTGAGCTAGGATAATGAAATTTGGTATATGGGATCCTCGTTTCTGCCTACAGAACAAGTGTAGAAATTTTTGAAATCCACCCACTGCCACGCCCCCTTTTAAGAAAAACTCAGTTTTTGACCAAACCGTAAGGAATTTTAAAAATGTTTCTGAACAACATATTTAGACAATATTAATATCTATATTTCGTCTATATAAAGTTTTTTGCCACGCCCACTTTTTGGGGGCGTTTTCTATAAAAAAGTGTTTTCGGTCAAATTTTAAATTTTTCGAAAAAAAATTTTGATGCAGAATCATTAACATTATTAATATAAACATTTCGTCTATATACAATTTTAACCCACGCCCACTTTTTGGGGGCGTTTGCAGGAGAAAACCTTGTCTTTTGTAGAACCGTAAAAGTGTTTGTAAGCAGTCTGAAGAACTTGTTGTCACTATAAATTTGTTTCTATTTTATCCACATCGTGTTTTTAGCCATGCCCACTTTTTTGGGGATTTTAGTTTTATGGATAGGATGGGATAGGGTATTCAACGATCCGCACAGCGGATTGTAGGCTTCTCATATGTTTTTTGTGCAATTTGAACCTGGTGGTATGGGATGAGTATAAGTCTTCCCCAAGAGGAAGAAAATCTATGAAATCTCTTAGAGAAAAGTGAAAATTCCATTAAAAAGTTATGCTTTTCTAGCTTCAAACACATGCACATACGATAAAATTGTTCGTCCCGCATAGTATTATCCGAAGAACTTTTGGACCAACATTTTTAATAAGAAATAAATTATGTCTCAGGAGGACTGTGCATATAAACAACTTCATCAGAAAGCGCCTCTATTAAAAGTCCTCCGTAATATAAATGTTCCCACAGATGTCTATGGGATACATCATGAGTAAAAGATAAACATCCTGCAAAATGTTTAGTATGCATCTGATATGGATTCATATACACACGAGCCATCTTCCACTTAAGTGACAGCCAATTGCCTTTTAACGACTGTGTTATGCTTAAAAATTCTGATTCGCAACACTTGCAACTCCAGGAGGCAAATACATAAATAGTTACTCTTTTGTAGCTTTTGCTTCCTGCCATAATAGACAACCCTCAAATTACCAATTCAAATTTTAATTACGAAACTTAACGCTGCGCTGATTTTGGAGAAACTATTCTTTTGCTTTGTCTGTATGTGATAGTGTTTCAACACCTTCATTTTAGCTACGAAAATTCACGTTATTCATTCTTATATAATAGAATGAATCTATTTTAGATTGTAAATACCGCAACAAAAATGTACCCCATTTAGGGTAGTAAGTTGAATAAGAGGAGAGGGGGTTTAACTATTATTACCAACTTTTGTTCATTAGAACTGATTGCATTGGACTGTTGCAGGGACTAATTGTAATAATAGTTATTTAATTTAAGAGTGGTCGCATTGCATACTTAGAAGTTGTATGAAGTACATTATGCAATTACATTGAATTGCGTCATCTGAGAATTGGTTTGACGTATACGCCATTTACAATTTTTTGGGAAATCGCAATTGAAAGTTTACGGTTCAAATAAAATTAAACGGGTCGATAGAAGTTTCTCATTTTTTCACCAAGATTTATTTAGAATATCTACTTTCTAATCATAATAACCTGAAAGCTCAGTCTCTTCTAGTTTATTATTTATTAAATAAAATCGTCTATATACAATTTTAACCCACGCCCACTTTTTGGGGGCGTTTGCAGGAGAAAACCTTGTCTTTTGTAGAACCGTAAAAGTGTTTGTAAGCAGTCTGAAGAACTTGTTGTCACTATAAATTTTTTTCTATTTTATCCACATCGTGTTTTTAGCCATGCCCACTTTTTTGGGGATTTTAGTTTTATGGATAGGATGGGATAGGGTATTCAACGATCCGCACAGCGGATTGTAGGCTTCTCATATGTTTTTTGTGCAATTTGAACCTGGTGGTATGGGATGAGTATAAGTCTTCCCCAAGAGGAAGAAAATCTATGAAATCTCTTAGAGAAAAGTGAAAATTCCATTAAAAAGTTATGCTTTTCTAGCTTCAAACACATGCACATACGATAAAATTGTTCGTCCCGCATAGTATTATCCGAAGAACTTTTGGACCAACATTTTTAATAAGAAATAAATTATGTCTCAGGAGGACTGTGCATATAAACAACTTCATCAGAAAGCGCCTCTATTAAAAGTCCTCCGTAATATAAATGTTCCCACAGATGTCTATGGGATACATCATGAGTAAAAGATAAACATCCTGCAAAATGTTTAGTATGCATCTGATATGGATTCATATACACACGAGCCATCTTCCACTTAAGTGACAGCCAATTGCCTTTTAACGACTGTGTTATGCTTAAAAATTCTGATTCGCAACACTTGCAACTCCAGGAGGCAAATACATAAATAGTTACTCTTTTGTAGCTTTTGCTTCCTGCCATAATAGACAACCCTCAAATTACCAATTCAAATTTTAATTACGAAACTTAACGCTGCGCTGATTTTGGAGAAACTATTCTTTTGCTTTGTCTGTATGTGATAGTGTTTCAACACCTTCATTTTAGCTACGAAAATTCACGTTATTCATTCTTATATAATAGAATGAATCTATTTTAGATTGTAAATACCGCAACAAAAATGTACCCCATTTAGGGTAGTAAGTTGAATAAGAGGAGAGGGGGTTTAACTATTATTACCAACTTTTGTTCATTAGAACTGATTGCATTGGACTGTTGCAGGGACTAATTGTAATAATAGTTATTTAATTTAAGAGTGGTCGCATTGCATACTTAGAAGTTGTATGAAGTACATTATGCAATTACATTGAATTGCGTCGTCTGAGAATTGGTTTGACGTATACGCCATTTACAATTTTTTGGGAAATCGCAATTGAAAGTTTACGGTTCAAATAAAATTAAACGGGTCGATAGAAGTTTCTCATTTTTTCACCAAGATTTATTTAGAATATCTACTTTCTAATCATAATAACCTGAAAGCTCAGTCTCTTCTAGTTTATTATTTATTAAAACATTTCCTCAGAATACTTTTATACGTTCTTTAAATTCATATTGTTACATATAAATTATCCAACGGTTCCTTGTTTACAAGCTTCATAGTAAACAAGCGCAGCATCGAATATCAGCTTATCTTTAGCAAAGAACTGTACCTTGTTTACGAACTAAACTCCGGTAAACAAGGTACATCAACGCTATTTACTAAGCCTTGTTTACGAACTATCTTATCAATCAATAACTCTAGCAAACAAGGCAAATTCGCATGTTGTAAGTGAAGTTTCTCTCAAACTCCGTCTTCTTCAGAAGACGAAGCAGAGAGAGTTATTGACTAGTCGAAATGACTCTTCCCCAAGTCAGTGTCATTCTTTCCCGCGTATTAAAATAATAAACACCTCCAGCTCCAACCTCTTCCTCAAATGCAGAGGATCAATAAGAATAAGAAATATAAATATTATTAAACATCTGTCGTTTTATTAAAGTATAACTGGCGCAGTCGGAAAAAAAGGCCACAATAAAATTAAAAAAAAGAGTGCGAGTGAGAAAGAAATAAGAAATTGTGTTAAATACTTTCCAACGACTAACACATCGATGTCTGTTGAACTCCAGTAACATACGAATTACTCGAAGTGAAGTGAATAATAAAATATTAACGTTTGATTTAGCTAAACATTTATTGATTCGTAAATT
This sequence comes from Rhingia campestris, assembly GCA_932526625.1. Taxonomy (NCBI): domain Eukaryota; kingdom Metazoa; phylum Arthropoda; class Insecta; order Diptera; family Syrphidae; genus Rhingia; species Rhingia campestris. Next base: position 127,943,412 of record OW052182.1, on the reverse strand, counting down.
TCGAAAAAAAAAATTCAATTATTGCTATTCAAATCCAGTGAATGCACAGTACTGTATCCATGCGGTAATATTTATCATTGTTTTTGGAGAAAGTGCCACAGTTCTTAATTCATTACAACGTTATCCAGATCGTACTCATCCAAATTGATTTGATTGAAGGCGGTTCATCATTCAACAGAACATCGAGATCATCATTCTTATCGCTTTTATCGAGCCGATCGTTGATTCGAATTTTTGTAAGACAAAATTATATAATCAGGTATGGCGAGTAATTTGTTCCAATTGATAAATTCAGTGGATAATTAAACGGGTCTGCCCGAAGAGCGAGATATTTTTATAAAAAATGTGGACTTCCTTTATACACATTCGTCTAATTTAGATGAACTTTCAAAAGGTTTTTTTGAATTAAAAATCAGACAAAAAATTAAAGATGATGCCAATACAGTTTTAATTAACAATGGGAACCCAACAGAGTGGCCAGAAATAAAATTAATTTTGCAAAATAATTGTTGTATTGATGAAAGTGTTGAAAGTTTAGTTATCGAAATTAAATTGTTAAAATTCCAAGGTTGTGTTAAGTCATTTTTTGAAAATACAATAAGTTTACTGAAAAAATTAAATATGAAATGCGGAATAGGCTCGGTAGATATACCATCATGGTATAATAGTAAAAGCAACGAGGAAATGGCGTTAAACATTTTGACTAGCAAACTTCCCAATGAACCTAAAATAATTTTACAATCCCGAAATCCTAAAACGTTTAGAGATGCACGACTGATTTTGATAGAAACAGAACACTTTCATAGAATTTTCAAAACAAACTTTAATACAAACAACCATAATTTGACTCTAAACCAAAGCAGACGAAACAATAATAGTCCGCAAAACGATGCTAACCAAAATAATTATAATAACGGCTTTAGGAATAATAATACACACCGTAGTAACAATAGTAATAGTACGAATAATAGTAGCAGTTCAAACAATTTACAGAATGGACAAAATAGATCTTATAACACTTACGAACGCAGTGATCAACGACGCCAAAATGTTAATAATTCAAGTGACCGATCTCGACAGACTTATAGGACAAGACAAACTAACGAACCAATGGATATTAATCTGAATGAGACAAACAACTGCGTTACTTGCGAAAATTGCAATGCACCTCAAAATTTTCAGAACGACCAAGAAAGAAACTACCGTACATAGTAATTCACAATAAGATCAGGCCCTTAAGATTCATAATTGATTGTGGAGCAGAATTTAGCATCATCAATCAAAATGTTTTTAATCAAAAATGGAAAATACCATCAGAAAAAATTGTTCTAAAGGTTGTCGGTCGGAATATTGAAACTAGCGTTAAGTAGGTACAAAATTCCTCTATTTGATGAATTCAATGAAAGCGACATTTATGTTGAATTTTTAGAATACCCATTCCACGGTTTTTTTGACGGTCTAATAGCAAATAACATTCTTTTAAAACTCAGTCCTATAATTGATCAAAGTCAATCCTTAATTACAAAAAACTCTAACATACCATTCTATTTCGATCCGGAAGAAGTGTAAGTAAAAATGACCATGATTCGAGGAGCGTATACATTTTTCACAACGACTTTTTCGATAATGAGATTGCAAATAAAGTATTATTATTATTATTAATATTTTTATTAGTTATAGTATAACTTTTCATTTAGTACAAATTTGATATTTACTTATTATTAAATTTACATTTTTCATAAATCGTTTAGCAAATATTAGTTTTAATAAATAAGGTGGACAGTTTTTTAAAACAGTATAGATTTGTTTCGTTTTTTATATTATTCGGTAACATATTGAAAATTTGCAATCCTCTGAACATTATTGAATTTTGGGTGTTATTTTTATTACATTTCTGCAGCCTGAAATTGGATGCATTACGTAGGTTATAGGGCTGGACATCACTTACATATTGTATACGTTCACTTAAATATAGTGGAAAACAATTATTCTTAACTTTAAAAACAAAAATTAGAACTTTAAGACATAGACGCTGTTTAACATTTAACCATTGTAACGCTTGGAACATATATAAACTAGGTGTGTAAATATTGCACTTTAAAATTGACCCCATTGCTCGTTTTTGTAAAACTTGTAATCAAATTTTTGTTTCTTCATTACACATTTGTATTTGTATTTGCAACACATCTCGATAATTCGGATGTATCGAAGCTAAAGTCGCTTTTGTATACATTCAAGTCTGTTTTCTACAAGGAAAGCGATAATCTTTCGTTCACCGGTGAAATTAAGCATTGTATCAAGACAAAGAATGAAATCCCAGTCTTTAGCAAACTCTATCGATATCCTGAAATTCACACGGAGGAGGTAGATAGACAAATCGATGACATGTTGAGACAAAAAATAATTACATACAGTAGTAGCCCATACAATTCGCCGATTTGGGTAGTGCCCAAAAAAGCTGGCATAGATGGCCAGAAGCAGTGGCGTATCGTGGTTGACTACAGAAAACTTAACGAACAGACTATAGAGGACAGGTTTCCCATGCCAAATATGGATGAGCTTTTCGACAAGTTAGGAAAATGTAATTACTTCTCAACAATCGATTTGGCTAAAGGCTTCCATCAGATAGAAGTTAATCCAAGTGATAGAGGAAAGACTGCATTTTCAACCAAAAATGGTCACTTTGAGTTTTTAAGAATGCCTTTCGGTCTTAAAAATGCACCGGCGACATTTCAGAGATTGATGAATACCGTTTTAAAGGATTTCATTAACAAAATCTGCGTTGTGTATCTAGATGATATCTTGATATTTTCAACAAGTTTTACTGAACATCTAGATTCACTTAAGAAAATATTGCAAAAACTAAAAGAATGCAACTTGAAAATTCAAATAAATAAATCCAGCTTTGCTGATCATTCAACAAATTATTTAGGACATATTATTACTAGCAACGGTATAAAACCCGATGAAAGTAAAATAAAGTCTATTGTTTCCTTAAAAATACCAAGTGACAAGAAAGGGATAAAACAATTCCTTGGCATAACGGGATATTATAGGAAATTTATCAAAGACTATGCCAGAGTGGCGTACCCGCTAGTACGATTTTTAAAGAAAAATGAGAAAGTTAACATTTCCGACCCTGACTATATCCAGGCTTTTAACAATTTCAAAACCCTTCTCACCTCTGATCCCATCCTTAAGAGTCCAGATTTTAGCAAGACGTTCACTCTGACAACAGATGCATCAAATTTTGCCATGGGTGCCGTTTTAAGTCAAAACGGTCCCCCAATTTGTTTTCCTTCGCGAACGTTAAATGACCACGAAAAGAAATACTCTACGGTAGAAAAAGAACTTCTGGCAGTGGTGTGGTCAATAAAATATTTTAAAACGTACCTTTATGGACGAAAGTTTACGTTGCGTACTGATCACAAGCCACTCGTGTGGCTAAATGGTATAAAAGAGCCAAACATGAAACTCCAGCGGTGGAAAATTCATCTTAATGAGTATGACTTTGATGTAGTACATATAAAAGGAAAAGAAAATTTTGTCGCAGATGGTTTAAGCAGGTTAAACCAGGAAGAACTAGATTCGCGTGATGAATTAAATCTAGATGCAATTTTTCTAAACGAAAATCTGAATGACTCGGAAACTAATAATGTTGATGTTATATCTACTGGTGCAACAATCCATAGTGCACCAGATGATTCCAATAATCACATTTATATTTCCGAAAAACCGATAAATATGTTCAAAAATCAAATTTATTTATCGTACGGTACTAAGGAAAAATGTTTCTTTAAAATTGTTCATAAGAAAATTCAGAATCATATCCAACTGAACGGAGAAAATAGTAATTTATTGGATATAATGAGACGCATCCTAATTAAAAATGAAAATTTTGGTTTATATTGTTCTGAACTATCCCTATTCCTTGAATTTCAAGAAAAGTATGTAAAGTATTTTTCAATGAACAAAAATTTAAAAATTCTAAAATCTAATATTAAACTTATAGACATTATAGATAGAAACGAACTTTTAAATATAATCAAAAAGGAACATATAAGATAAATCACAGAGGTATTATTGAAATGTTTATGGAACTTAAAACAAGGTATTTCTATCCAAACCTACAAACTGAAATCCAAAAGTTTATCAATAATTGTGACATTTGCATTCTTGCTAAACATGACAGGCGGCCTCTCAAAGTTCCGTTTGAAATAACAGCATCGCCGAAATGTTTTAACGATATTGTGCACATGGATATATGGTTTCCCGAACGAAACAAAATGTATCTCACAACTATCGATAAATTTTCAAAATATGCTACCATTCATAAATTGGAAAGCAGAAATTGGATCGCCATTTTAGCGGCAATAAAGCAACGTATTCAGTTCTTGGGTAAACCAAATAATCTTATATCGGAAGGTGATAGCTGTATAATACATTCAGCGGTGGAACAGTTTTTAAAAGAGAACTGCATCATGTTCCACAGAACCACAGCTTCTCAAAAAACTGGTAACGCTGATATCGAACGACTTCATGGTACTCTTAATGAACATTTACGCCTAAAAAGTGCCGCAAAAGATAGCTCAGACTTAGACGAAAAAATCTTTGAAATAACCAATATTTACAATAACACGATTCACACCACTACTAAGCAACGACCGACCGATTTTATTTTAAACGAGTGGTGGGTGCACGACTGGGTCGTACGCAACTTTCACTTTCACAGCGAGTTGGGCGTTAGATCAAATAGTACGCATTTTGATTATTGATGCTAAAAATGATATAAATAATGTCGAAATGTGTTTATACGAACGTTTACTCCGAAATTTGAAGTAATCGATGTCAATGTGAATAATAATGATTTTCCGTTATTGGCCAAAACTGAAAATTCCGTTTAGTGATAATTGGACTAAAACTAATTATGTGGAATTGTTTAAAACTATAAAAGTAGTATATATATTTAATTTCATTCAATTTGACATAATAGTAGGTATGCGAGAAATTATCAATTTTCCTTATATGGCCTATATGACAAAATCCGTTATATGGATTTTCTCGAAAAAACTGGGTATGCAGTTTTGTTAAAGTTAAAATGGTTATAGTATATATAAAGTTTAATCAAAATCGTTAGAGCCGTTTTCGAGAAAATTGAGGTTATATGTAATTTTTTTATGGCAGGTACCGTTATTAACATGGCTAAAAGCAAACAAAAACGAGTGGTGGGTGCACGACTGGGTCGTACGCAACTTTCTCTTTCACAGCGAGTTGGGTGTTAGATCAAATAGAACGCATTTTGATTATTAATGCTTAAAATGATATGAATAATGTCGAAATATGATTATACAAACGTTTACTACGAAATTTGAAGGAATCGGTGTCTATGGGAATTATAATGATTTTTCGTTATTGGCCAAAACTGAAAATTCCGTTTAGTGATAGTTGGGCTAAAACTAATTATGTGAAATTGCTTCAAGTAGTAATAGTAGTATATATATTAAATTTCATTCAATTTGACATAATAGTTTGCGAGAAATTGTCAATTTTCCTTATATGGCCTATATGACAAAATCCGTTATATGGATTTTCTCGAAAAAACTGGGTATGCAGTTTTGTTGGAGCTAATATGGTTATAGTATATACAAAGTTTAATCAAAATCGTTAGAGCCGTTTTCGAGAAAATTGAGGTTATGTGTAATTTTTATATGGCAGGTACCGTTATTAACATGGCTAAAAGCAAACAAAAAAAAACGGCCTAGAATTATGACTAAAATAAGCTTGGATACGAAGTTTGAAGAAAATCGGTCTAGCCGTTTAGGCTGGGGAGACCATTACGGACAGACGGACCGACGGACCGACGGACGGAATTCCAAAAAACACTTTTTTAGGCTCCGCTATCATCGTAATGTTAGAATCAATCAAAATCTCGAGGTCGAAAATTTTCACGAAAACAATATCTTTCTCTTTGTAAGAGAAAGTTAAAAATGGCCTAGAATTATGACTAAAACAAGCTTGGTTACGAAGTTTGAAGAAAATCGGTCAAGCCGTTAAGGCTGGGGAGACCATTACGGACAGACGGACCGACGGACCGACGGACGGAATTCCAAAAACCACTTTTTTAGGCTCCGCTATCATCGTAATGTTAGAATCAATCAAAATCTCGAGGTCGAAAATTTTCACGAAAACAATATCTTTCTCTTTGTAAGAGAAAGTTAAAAACCTTACTAAAGAGGACATAAATAAACTTGCAGACATCTTTCAAAAAAGTAAGGAGTCTAGAATTAATAAACTTAACATAGGGACAGACTCACAGTTGCAACAATGTACTAATATAGTACGAAACAGAGCCATTGCCAAAAATAAACCAAAGTACAAAAAACTTGATTCATACATAACAGATAATAATTATACGACAGATGTATCCACTAACAGAAATATAAAATAGCATAAAAAACAATTAAAAAGAAAATACAAATATCAATCTTAAATATTTATTAAATGGATTAATTATATTGGTTCAATCCCCTAATACCCTAAAAGATTATTTATCGTACGGTACTAAGGAAAAATGTTTCTTTAAAATTGTTCATAAGAAAATTCAGAATCATATCCAACTGAACGGAGAAAATAGTAATTTATTGGATATAATGAGACGCATCCTAATTAAAAATGAAAATTTTGGTTTATATTGTTCTGAACTATCCCTATTCCTTGAATTTCAAGAAAAGTATGTAAAGTATTTTTCAATGAACAAAAATTTAAAAATTCTAAAATCTAATATTAAACTTATAGACATTATAGATAGAAACGAACTTTTAAATATAATCAAAAAGGAACATATAAGATAAATCACAGAGGTATTATTGAAATGTTTATGGAACTTAAAACAAGGTATTTCTATCCAAACCTACAAACTGAAATCCAAAAGTTTATCAATAATTGTGACATTTGCATTCTTGCTAAACATGACAGGCGGCCTCTCAAAGTTCCGTTTGAAATAACAGCATCGCCGAAATGTTTTAACGATATTGTGCACATGGATATATGGTTTCCCGAACGAAACAAAATGTATCTCACAACTATCGATAAATTTTCAAAATATGCTACCATTCATAAATTGGAAAGCAGAAATTGGATCGCCATTTTAGCGGCAATAAAGCAACGTATTCAGTTCTTGGGTAAACCAAATAATCTTATATCGGAAGGTGATAGCTGTATAATACATTCAGCGGTGGAACAGTTTTTAAAAGAGAACTGCATCATGTTCCACAGAACCACAGCTTCTCAAAAAACTGGTAACGCTGATATCGAACGACTTCATGGTACTCTTAATGAACATTTACGCCTAAAAAGTGCCGCAAAAGATAGCTCAGACTTAGACGAAAAAATCTTTGAAATAACCAATATTTACAATAACACGATTCACACCACTACTAAGCAACGACCGACCGATTTTATTTTAAACGAGTGGTGGGTGCACGACTGGGTCGTACGCAACTTTCACTTTCACAGCGAGTTGGGCGTTAGATCAAATAGTACGCATTTTGATTATTGATGCTAAAAATGATATAAATAATGTCGAAATGTGTTTATACGAACGTTTACTCCGAAATTTGAAGTAATCGATGTCAATGTGAATAATAATGATTTTCCGTTATTGGCCAAAACTGAAAATTCCGTTTAGTGATAATTGGACTAAAACTAATTATGTGGAATTGTTTAAAACTATAAAAGTAGTATATATATTTAATTTCATTCAATTTGACATAATAGTAGGTATGCGAGAAATTATCAATTTTCCTTATATGGCCTATATGACAAAATCCGTTATATGGATTTTCTCGAAAAAACTGGGTATGCAGTTTTGTTAAAGTTAAAATGGTTATAGTATATATAAAGTTTAATCAAAATCGTTAGAGCCGTTTTCGAGAAAATTGAGGTTATATGTAATTTTTTTATGGCAGGTACCGTTATTAACATGGCTAAAAGCAAACAAAAACGAGTGGTGGGTGCACGACTGGGTCGTACGCAACTTTCTCTTTCACAGCGAGTTGGGTGTTAGATCAAATAGAACGCATTTTGATTATTAATGCTTAAAATGATATGAATAATGTCGAAATATGATTATACAAACGTTTACTACGAAATTTGAAGGAATCGGTGTCTATGGGAATTATAATGATTTTTCGTTATTGGCCAAAACTGAAAATTCCGTTTAGTGATAGTTGGGCTAAAACTAATTATGTGAAATTGCTTCAAGTAGTAATAGTAGTATATATATTAAATTTCATTCAATTTGACATAATAGTTTGCGAGAAATTGTCAATTTTCCTTATATGGCCTATATGACAAAATCCGTTATATGGATTTTCTCGAAAAAACTGGGTATGCAGTTTTGTTGGAGCTAATATGGTTATAGTATATACAAAGTTTAATCAAAATCGTTAGAGCCGTTTTCGAGAAAATTGAGGTTATGTGTAATTTTTATATGGCAGGTACCGTTATTAACATGGCTAAAAGCAAACAAAAAAAAACGGCCTAGAATTATGACTAAAATAAGCTTGGATACGAAGTTTGAAGAAAATCGGTCTAGCCGTTTAGGCTGGGGAGACCATTACGGACAGACGGACCGACGGACCGACGGACGGAATTCCAAAAAACACTTTTTTAGGCTCCGCTATCATCGTAATGTTAGAATCAATCAAAATCTCGAGGTCGAAAATTTTCACGAAAACAATATCTTTCTCTTTGTAAGAGAAAGTTAAAAATGGCCTAGAATTATGACTAAAACAAGCTTGGTTACGAAGTTTGAAGAAAATCGGTCAAGCCGTTAAGGCTGGGGAGACCATTACGGACAGACGGACCGACGGACCGACGGACGGAATTCCAAAAACCACTTTTTTAGGCTCCGCTATCATCGTAATGTTAGAATCAATCAAAATCTCGAGGTCGAAAATTTTCACGAAAACAATATCTTTCTCTTTGTAAGAGAAAGTTAAAAACCTTACTAAAGAGGACATAAATAAACTTGCAGACATCTTTCAAAAAAGTAAGGAGTCTAGAATTAATAAACTTAACATAGGGACAGACTCACAGTTGCAACAATGTACTAATATAGTACGAAACAGAGCCATTGCCAAAAATAAACCAAAGTACAAAAAACTTGATTCATACATAACAGATAATAATTATACGACAGATGTATCCACTAACAGAAATATAAAATAGCATAAAAAACAATTAAAAAGAAAATACAAATATCAATCTTAAATATTTATTAAATGGATTAATTATATTGGTTCAATCCCCTAATACCCTAAAAGATTTGCCGTTGCGTTTCCTCGTTGTTTTCTCATTTCCGTTATTGAGTTTAATTCTTAATTCATTTTAAATATTCCTAATTTCTCTTTAGAATAATAATTTATAATAGCACAACATCATTAATATAATGAGCAAATTTATAAATATTAGGTACAATAAGTGCAAATTATATTTAAAATTTTAAATGTAAACATATTAATTTGAAAAAAGAATTATAAGTTTGGAGATTATATTTGCTATCTACATATTTGTTACCTATATTTGGACGATAATAAAAAAACATATGAGAATGCTACAATCCATAAAACTAAAATCCCCAAAAAAGTGGGCATGGCTAAAAACACGATGTGGATAAAATAAAAAAAATGATATAGTGACAACAAATTCTTCAGACTGCTTACAAAACAATTTTACGGTTCTACAAAATACAAGGTTTTCTCCTGCATATGTTATGGGGTAGTGTATAAAAATGTTTTTTATATAAAAACGCCCCCAAAAAGTGGGCGTGGGTTAAAATGGTATATAGACGAAATGTTCATATTAATAATGTTAATGATTCTGCATCAACATTTTTTTCGAAAAATTTAAAATTTGACCGAAAACAGTTTTTAATTGAAAACGCCCCCAAAAAGTGGGCGTGGCAAAGAAACTTTATATGGACGAAATATAGATATTAATATTGTCTAAATATGTTGTTCAGAAACTTTTTTAAAATTCCTTACGGTTTGGTCAAAAACTGAGTTTTTCTTAAAAGGGGGCGTGGCAGTGGGCGGATTTCAAAAATGTTTACACTTGTTCTGTAGGCAGAGACGAGGATCCTATATACCAAATTTCGTTATCCTAGCTCAACATTTAAGGCCTACAAATCGGTGACGTACAGACGGACGGACGGACAGACAGACATGGCTTAATCGACTCAGCAAGCGATTCTGAGTCGATCCATATACTTTGAGGTATATGTAGCAAAATTATTTCTCTATGTTACAAACTAAGTATCAAAACTAATATACCCCTATGGGATAGGGTATAAAAATGTTAATAATGTTAAACTAATTTTTGGAGACCAAAAATACTTTGGGATGGAGGTGTTACATATAAATTATCCAACGGTTCCTTGTTTACAAGCTTCATAGTAAACAAGCGCAGCATCGAATATCAGCTTATCTTTAGCAAAGAACTGTACCTTGTTTGCGAACTAAACTCCGGTAAACAAGGTACATCAACGCGATTTACTAAGCCTTGTTTACGAACTATCTTATCAATCAATAACTCTAGCAAACAAGGCAAATTCGCATGTTGTAAGTGAAGTTTCTCTCAAACTCCGTCTTCTTCAGAAGACGAAGCAGAGAGAGTTATTGACTAGCCGAAATGACTCTTCCTCAAGTCAGTGTCATTCTTTCCCGCGTACTAAAATAATAAACACCTCCAGCTCCAACCTCTTCCTCAAATGCAGAGGATCAATAAGAATAAGAAATATAAATATTATTAAACATTTGTCGTTTTATTAAAGTATAACTATATGCACATACGGCTCGATTTTTGGGCCTTAAATTTTGAGCTAGAGTGTTGAAATTTGGAATATAGACTCTCTGGCCGACGGAGCAGAACAAGTGTAAAAAGTTTTGAAATCCGCCCACTGCCACGCCCCTTTTAGAAAAACGTAGTTTTAAGCCAAACGGTAAGGAATTTCAAAAAAAAGTGTCTGAAAAGCATATTTAGACAATCCTAATATCTATATTTCGTCCATACAAAGTTTTTTGCCACGCCCACTTTTTGAGGGCGTTTTTAGTAAAAAACGATTTTGTCCCAATTTTAACACTTTCGAAAAAAAAAATGATGATGAAAATACTTCCGCAATGGTAATATAAACATTTTGTCTATTGATCATTTTCACCCACGCCCACTTTTTGGGGGCGTTTCCTTACAAAAACCATTTTTATACCCCATCCCAAGGCATTAGCAATAGAAAACCGTTGTTTTTTGTCGAGCCACAAAAGATTTTGATAAACTGTCTGAGCAATATATTGTGATAATGTCATTTTCTGTATTTCATTGCCATAAGGCCTATATTTTGAGGATATCAATTTTAAGGATGGGATGGGATAGGGTTTTCAACGATCCGCATAGCGGATTGTAGCCTCATATATGTTTATACCCTATCCCATAGGGGTATATTAGTTTTGATACTTAGTTTGTAACATAGAGAAATAATTTTGCTACATATACCTCAAAGTATATGGATCGACTCAGAATCGCTAGCTGAGTCGATTAAGCCATGTCTGTCTGTCCGTCCGTCCGTCCGTCTGTACGTCACCGATTTTTAGGCCTTAAATTTTGAGCTAGGATAACGAAATTTGGTATATAGGATCCTCGTCTCTGCCTACAGAACAGGTGCAAACATTTTCGAAATCCGCCCACTGCCAAGCCCCCTTTTAAGAAAACCTCAGTTTTTGACCAAACCGTAAGGAATTTTATTAAAGTTTCTGAACAACATATTTAGACAATATTTATATCTATATTTCGTCCATATAAAGTTTTTTGCCACGCCCACTTTTTGGGGGCGTTTTCAATAAAAAAATGTTTTTTTCGAAAGTTTTAAAATTTGGACAAAAAGCGTTTTTTACTAAAAACGCCCCCAAAAAGTGGGCGTGGTAAAAAACATTATATGAAAGAAATATAGATATTAGGATTGTCTAAATATGCTACTCAGTCACTTTTTTGAAATTCCTTACGGTTTGGCCAAAAAATAAGTTTTCCTAAAAAGTTGGCGTGGCAGTGGGCGTATTTCAAAAATTTTTACACTTGTTCTGTAGGCAGCGACGAGGATCCTATATACCAAATTTCATTATCCTAGCTCAAAAGTTAAGGCCTAAAAATCGGTGATGTACAGACGGACGGACGGACAGACAGACAAGGCTTAATCGACACAGCTACCGATTCTGAGTCGATCCATATACTTTGAGGTATATGTAGCAAAATTATTTCTCTATGTTACAAACTAAGTATCAAAACTAATATACCCCTATGGGATAGGGTATAAACATATGAGAGGCTACAATCCACTGTGCGGATCGTTGAATACCCTATCCCATCCTATCTGTAAAACTAAAATTCCCAAAAAGTGGACATGGCTAAAAATACGATGTGGATAAAATAAAGAAAATGACATAGTGACAACAAATTCTTCAAGGATTTCTCCTGCATATGTTATGGGGTAGTGTATAAAAATGGTTTTTATATAAAAACGCCCCCAAAAGGTGGGGGTGGGCTAAAATGGTCTATGAACGAAATGTTCATATTTATATTACTAATGATTCTGCATCAAAAGTTTTTTCGAAAATTTTAAAATTTGACCGAAAAACGATTTTTATTAAAACCGCCCCCAAAAAGTGGGCGTGGCGAAAAAACTTTATATGAACGAAACACAGATATTTAGATTGTCTAAATATGTTGTTCAGAAAGTTTTTCAAAATTCCTTATGGTTTGGCCTAAAAATACGTTTTTCTAAAAAGGGGGCGTGGCAGTGGGCGGATTTCAAAAATTTTTACACTTGTTCTGCTGGGAGCAACATAGAGCACGTGTACCAAATTTCATCCTTCTAGCTCAAAATTTAAGGCCCAAAAACTGGTGACGTACGGACGGACGGACGGACGGACAGACAGACATGGCTAAACCGACTCAGCTATCGATTCTGAGTCGATCCATATACTTTGAGGTATATGTAGCTAAATTATTTCTCTATGTTACAAACTATGTATCAAAACTAATATACCCCTATGGGATAGGGTATAAACATATGAGAGGCTACAATCCGATATGCGGATCGTTGAAAACCCTATCCCATCCCATCCTTAAAATTAATATCCCCAAAATATAGGCCTTATGGCGATAAAATACAGAAAATGTCATTGTCACAATATATTGCTCAGACAGTTTATCAAAATCTTTTGTGGTAGGACAAAAACAACGGTTTTCTATTGCTAATGCCTTGGGATGGGGTATACAAATGTTGTTTGTAAGAAAACGCCCCCAAAATGTGGGCGTAGGTGAAAATGATCTATAGACAAAATGTTTATATTGCCATTGCGGAAGTATTTGCATCAAATTTGTTTTCGAAAGTTTTAAAATTTGGACAAAAAACGTTTTTTTACTAAAAACGCCCCCAAAAAGTGGGCGTGGCAAAAACTTTGTATTGACGAAATAAAGATATTGGGATTGTCTAAATATGCTGCTCAGACACTTTTTTGAAATTCCTTATGGTTTGGCTTAAAACCACGTTTTTCTAAAAGGGGGCGTGGCAGTGGGCGGATTTCAAATTTTTTTACACTTGTTCTGCTTCGTCGGCCAAAGAGTCTATACACCAAATTTTCAGACTCTAGCTCAAAATTTAAGGCCCAAAAATCGGTGACACACAGACGGACGGACGGACGGACGGACGGACGGACGGACGGTATGGGATAGTTTTGACATTAAGTTTGTAACATAGAGAAATAATTTCGATACATATACCTCAAAGTATATGGATCGATTCAGAATCGCTAGCTGAGTCGATAAAGCCATGTCTGTCTGTCCGTCCGTCTGTGTGTCACCGATTTTTGGGCCTTAACTTTTGAGCTAGAGTGTTGAAATTCGGTATATAGACTCTTTGGCTGACGAAGCAGAACAAGTGTAAAAATTTTTGAAATCCGCCCACTGCCACGCCCCCTTTTAGAAAAACGTAGTTAAAAGCCAAACGGTAAGGAATTTCAAAAAAGTGTCTGAGCAGCATATTTAGACAATCCTAATATCTATATTTCGTCCATACAAAGTTTTTTGCCACGCCCACTTTTTGGGGGCGTTTTTAGCAAAAAACGCTTTTCGTCCAAATTTTAAAACTTTCGAAAAAATGTTTGATGCAAATTCTTCCGCAATGGTAATATAAACATTTTGTCTATAGATCATTTTCACCTACGCCCACATTTTGGGGGCGTTTTCTTACAAAAACCATTTGATTGCCCATCCCAAGGCATTAGCAATAGAAATACGTTGTTTTTTGTCGAACCACAAAAGATTTTGATAAACTGTCTGAGCAATATATTGTGACATTGTCATTTTCTGTATTTCGTCGCCATGAGGCCTATATTTTGAGGATATTAATTTTAAGGTGGGATGGGATAGGGTATTCAACGAGCCGCACAGCGGATTGTAGCCTCTCATATGTTTTGAACAAGTATTTCATCCCGTTGTCTGAAGAGAAGTTCTTCTATGTTTGCCTTCTTCATTACTTGCTAAATACTGTTTCAAAACAAAAAAACGCTTTAACAGCTTCTTCTGTACTTGGCTTCACTGCAGGCATTTCAATGAATTCCGACTGGACCTCTTCGACAGTTTCACTGCTCAACGTCTCAGCTACTAATTCATTTTCGCCGATGTCCTCATAACAATCCTGGGCTTCCTCATCCGTTATGGCTCTGAAAAAGTCTTCATGTTCTTCATCCATACGAGAGTCGATAACATCTGAGTCTTGGTTGCCAGTATCGCCTTGAATTTCAATTTCCCTTGAAATTCCGGCTTTTTTGAAGAATTTAGATATGGTGTGATAAGCCACCAAGATCGTTTGATGATATGTCGGGCTTTTAAAATGGTAATTTCTTTGAATAAACTGTTCATATAATTGCCCTCAACTGCTAAAAGAAGAAAAATGTAATCGCTTTGCAGGCAATACTTTACAGCCGCAGTAATACTTCTTTAGTACCTAACTTGACACTGTACGTGTACACTTTGTAAACGAAATCTTAAGACTCAATAAATTCAATTCAATTCCTTGCCATAAGAACTTTTAGTGTATTTACAGTGTACAATCATGTTCAAAAATTTTCTTTTAAACGATTTTTTTTAAAAAACATGTAGAAAATTTGATTCTTATATACGTTTTTTTCTTATAAGCATTTTTCTTATACACGTTGTTTATACCCTATCCCATAGGGGTATATTAGTTTTGATACTTAGTTTGTAACATAGAGAAATAATTTAGCTACATATACATCAAAGTATATGGATCGACTCAGAATCGCTAGCTGAGTCGATTAAGCCATGTCTGTCTGTCCGTCCGTCCGTCCGTCTGTACGTCACCAATTTTTAGGCCTTAAATTTTGAGCTAGGATAATGAAATTTGGTATATGGGATCCTCGCCCGTGCCTACAGAACAAGTGTAAAAATTTTTGAAATCCGCCCACTGCCACGCCCCCTTTTAAGATAAACTCAGGTTTTGGCCAAACCGTAAGGAATTTTAAAAAAGTGTCTGAGAAGCATATTTAGAGAATCGTAATATGTATATTTAGTGGGCGTGGGTTAAAATGATCTATAGACGAAATAGATCGAATTGAAACATAAGAACATATGATTCCGGTTGATTGTAAATAACCGAATGAGAACGGTTGCGAATTTTGCGACGAAGATTTTGTTCCGCAAGGGTTATTGACCGCGATGCACTGGTCAACGAAAAATTACTTGTGCGAACTAGCGGACTCGATAGCGAAACAGGGAACAAGCGAAAGTAAAAAACGTTGGTTTGTATACTGAGTGGTTTGAATTTCAATGTTACAATGATGATATTTTATTGAATGCATTGCATACAATTTTATATGCAACTGTTACATTTACATGTTATTTTTTACTGTATTGTTAGCGATACATTATTTTAAGAAAAAATGATTGTACAATTGAATGCGTTACATAATTTTGCAATACAAATGATTTTACAACTGATTTTTAAGATTTTATGCTCCAACAATTAGTAGCATTAATATGAACATTTCGTCTATAGACAATTTTAACCCACGCCCACTTTTTGGGAGCGTTTTTGTATAAAAACCATTTTTATACACTACCCCATAATATATGCAGAAGAAAAACCTTGTCTTTTGTAGAAATGCAAAATTTGTCGTGACAATGTCATTTCCAATATCTAAGCCATGTTTAAAGCCATGTCCACTTTTTGGGGATGTTAGTTTTACAGATGGGATGGGATAGGGTATTCAACGAACCGCACAGCGGATTGTAGCCCTCTCATATGTTTATACCCTATCCCATAGGGGTATATTAGTTCTGAAATTAAGTTTGTATTGGAAAATAGTTTCGATAGATATACCTCAAAGTATATGGATCGATTCAGAATCGCTAGCTGAGTCGCTTAAGTCATGCCTGTCTGTCAGTCTGTCAGCTAGAGTTTTGAAATTTGGTATATAGACTCATTGGTCAACGAAGCAGAACGATTCTAAACATTGCATACAATTTTATATGCAACTGTTACATTTACATGTTATTTTTTACTGTATTGTTAGCGATACATTATTTTAAGAAAAAATGATTGTACAATTGAATGCGTTACATAATTTTGCAATACAAATGATTTTACAACTGATTTTTAAGATTTTATGCTCCAACAATTAGTAGCATTAATATGAACATTTCGTCAATAGACAATTTTAACCCACGCCCACTTTTTGGGAGCGTTTTTATATAAAAACCATTTTTATACACTACCCCATAATATATGCAGGAGAAAAACCTTGTCTTTTGTAGAAATGCAAAATTTGTCGTGACAATGTCATTTCCAATATCTAAGCCATGTTTAAAGCCATGTCCACTTTTTGGGGATGTTAGTTTTACAGATGGGATGGGATAGGGTATTCAACGAACCGCACAGCGGATTGTAGCCCTCTCATATGTTTATACCCTATCCCATAGGGGTATATTAGTTCTGAAATTAAGTTTGTATTGGAATATAGTTTCGATAGATATACCTCAAAGTATATGGATCGATTCAGAATCGCTAGCTGAGTCGCTTAAGTCATGCCTGTCTGTCAGTCTGTCAGCTAGAGTTTTGAAATTTGGTATATAGACTCATTGGTCAACGAAGCAGAACGATTCTAAACATTTTTGAAATCCGCCCACTGCCACACCCCTTTTTAGAAATACGTAGTTTTAAGACAAACCTTAAGGAATTTTAAAAAAGTCTCTGAGCAGCATATTTCAACAATCCTTATATCTATATTTCGTCTATACAAAGTTTTCTGCCACGCCAGCATTTTGGGGGCGTTTTCTGTTAAAAACTTTTTCCGGTCAAATTTTAAATTTTTCGAAAAAAATTTCGATGCAGAATCATTGGTAATATTAATTTGAACATTTCGTTTTTATATTATTTTAATCCACGCCCACTTTTTTGGGGCGTTTTTATATAAAAACCATTTTTATACACTACCCCATACATATGCAGGATAAAAACCTTGTCTTTTGCAGAACGTTAAAAGTGTTTAATTAACTATCTGAACAATTTGTTGTGACATTGTCATTTTCTATATTTAATACCCATCGTGTTTTAAGCCATGCCCACTTCTTGGGATATTAGTTTTACAGATGGATGGGATAGGGTATTCAACGATACGCACAGCGGATTGTAGCCTTCTCATATGTTTATACCCTATCCCATAGTAGTATATTAGTTTTGATACATAGTTTGATTACACCCTATCCCATAGGGGTATATTAGTTTTGATACATAGTTTGTAACATAGACAAATAATGTAGCTAGATATACCTCAAAGTATATGGATCGAATCAGAATCGATAGCGGAGTCGATTTAGCCATGTCTGTCCGTCCGTCCGTCGGTATGTCACCAGTTTTTGGGCCTTAAATGTTGAGCTAGAAGGATAAAATTAGGTACACGTGCTCTTTGTTGCTCCCAGCAGATCAAGTGTAACAACGTTTGAAATCCGTCCACTCCCACGCCCCTTTTTAGAAAAACGTATTTTTTGGCCAAACCATAAGGATTTTTGAAAATGTTTCTAAACGACATATTTAGATAATCTGAAAATTTGTATTTAGTTCTTATAAAGTTTTTTGCCATGCCCACTGTTTGTAGGCGTTTTTAATAAAAAACGTGTTTCGATAAAATTTTATATATTTCGAAAAAAAAATTTGATGCAAAATCATTAGTAATATTAATATGAACATTTCGTCTGTAGACCATTTTAACCCACGCCCACTTTTTTGGGCGGATTCTTACAAAAACCGTTTGTATACACTACCCCGTAACATATGCAGGAGAAAAACTATGTTTTTTGTCAAATAACAAAAGATTGTGATAAACTGTTTTAACAATATGTTGTGACAATGTCATTTTCTATATTATAGGCCCATAAAGCCCACTTTATGCGCTATGGAGAAGAAGATTCAACCACGAACCCCTAGTCAAAAAACTCCGCATTGGACGTTTTAGATGGCTAGGACATGTAGAAAGAAAAAAGTGGGCGTGGGTTCAAATGGTCCACTGATGAAATGTTCATATTACTACTACCAATGCTTTTGCATAAAAATTTTTTTCGAAAATTTTCAAAAAAAGTTTTTTATAGAAAACGCCCCCAAAAAGTGGGCGCGGAAAACAACTTTGTGTTGACGAAATATAGATATTACGATTCTCTAAATATGCCTTTCAGATACTTTTTTAAAATGCCTTACGGTTTGGCCAAAAACTGAGTTTATCTTAAAAGAGGGCGTGGCAGTGGGCGGATTTCAAAAATGTTTACCCTTGTTCTGTAGGCACGGGCGAGGATCCCATATACCAAATTTCATTATCCTAGCTCAAAATTTAAGGCCTAAAAATCGGTGACGTACAGACGGACGGACGGATGGACGGACAGACAGACATGGCTTAATCGACTCAGCTAGCGATTCTTAGTCGATCCATATATTTTGAGGTATATGTAGCTAAATTATTTCTCTATGTTACAAACTAAGTATCAAAACTAATATACCCCTATGGGATAGGGTATAAACATATGAGAAGGCTACAATCCGCTGTGCGGATCGTTTAATACCCTATCACATCCCATCCTTAAAATTGATGTCCCCAAAATATGGTCTTTATGGTCATAAAGTATTGAAAATGACGTTGCTACAACATATTGTTCCGAAGGATAATCAAATTCTTTTATGGTTCGACAAAAAACCACGTTTTTATACCCTATCCCATAGGGGTATATTAGTTTTGATACATAGTTTGTAACATAGAGAAATAATTTACCTACATATACCTCAAAGTATATGGATCGACTCAGAATCGATAGCTGAGTCGATTTAGCCATGTCTGTCCGTCCGTGCGTCCGTCCGTCCGTACGTCACCAGTTTTTGGGCCTTTAATTTTGACCTAGAAGGATGAAATTTGGTACACGTGCTCTTTGTTGCTCCCAGCAGAACAAGTGTAAAAAATTTTGAAATCCGCCCACTGCCACGCCCCCTTTTCAGAAAAACGTATTTTTTCGCCAAACCATAAGGAATTTTAAAAAAGTGTCTGAGAAGCATATTTAGAGAATCGTAATATGTATATTTAGTGGGCGTGGGTTAAAATGATCTATAGACGAAATGTTCATATTTATATTACTAATTATCTAAATATGTCGTTTAGAAACATTTTCAAAAATCCTTATGGTTTGGCCAAAAAATACGTTTTTCTAAAAAGGGGCGTGGGAGTGGACGGATTTCAAACGTTGTTACACTTGATCTGCTGGGAGCAACAAAGAGCACGTGTACCTAATTTTATCCTTCTAGCTCAACATTTAAGGCCCAAAAACTGGTGACGTACCGACGGACGGACGGACAGACATGGCTAAATCGACTCCGCTATCGATTCTGATTCGATCCATATACTTTGAGGTATATCTAGCTACATTATTTGTCTATGTTACAAACTATGTATCAAAACTAATATACCCCTATGGGATAGGGTGTAATCAAACTATGTATCAAAACTAATATACTACTATGGGATAGGGTATAAACATATGAGAAGGCTACAATCCGCTGTGCGTATCGTTGAATACCCTATCCCATCCATCTGTAAAACTAATATCCCAAGAAGTGGGCATGGCTTAAAACACGATGGGTATTAAATATAGAAAATGACAATGTCACAACAAATTGTTCAGATAGTTTATTAAACACTTTTAACGTTCTACAAAAGACAAGGTTTTTATCCTGCATATGTATGGGGTAGTGTATAACAATGGTTTTTATATAAAAACGCCCCAAAAAAGTGGGCGTGGATTAAAATAATATAAAAACGAAATGTTCAAATTAATATTACCAATGATTCTGCATCGAAATTTTTTTCGAAAAATTTAAAATTTGACCGGAAAAAGTTTTTAACAGAAAACGCCCCCAAAATGCTGGCGTGGCAGAAAACTTTGTATAGACGAAATATAGATATAAGGATTGTTGAAATATGCTGCTCAGAGACTTTTTTAAAATTCCTTAAGGTTTGTCTTAAAACTACGT
Source organism: Rhingia campestris (assembly GCA_932526625.1). Lineage (NCBI taxonomy): Eukaryota > Metazoa > Arthropoda > Insecta > Diptera > Syrphidae > Rhingia > Rhingia campestris. Next base: position 127,922,774 of record OW052182.1, on the reverse strand, counting down.
ATTTCTAAAAAGGGGTGTGGCAGTGGGCGGATTTCAAAAATGTTTAGAATCGTTCTGCTTCGTTGACCAATGAGTCTATATACCAAATTTCAAAACTCTAGCTGACAGACTGACAGACAGGCATGACTTAAGCGACTCAGCTAGCGATTCTGAATCGATCCATATACTTAGAGGTATATCTATCGAAACTATATTCCAATACAAACTTAATTTCAGAACTAATATACCCCTATGGGATAGGGTATAAACATATGAGAGGGCTACAATCCGCTGTGCGGTTCGTTGAATACCCTATCCCATCCCATCTGTAAAACTAACATCCCCAAAAAGTGGACATGGCTTTAAACATGGCTTAGATATTGGAAATGACATTGTCACGACAAATTTTGCATTTCTACAAAAGACAAGGTTTTTCTCCTGCATATATTATGGGGTAGTGTATAAAAATGGTTTTTATATAAAAACACTCCCAAAAAGTGGGCGTGGGTTAAAATTGTCTATTGACGAAATGTTCATATTAATGCTACTAATTGTTGGAGCATAAAATCTTAAAAATCAGTTGTAAAATCATTTGTATTGCAAAATTATGTAACGCATTCAATTGTACAATCATTTTTTCTTAAAATAATGTATCGCTAACAATACAGTAAAAAATAACATGTAAATGTAACAGTTGCATATAAAATTGTATGCAATGTTTAGAATCGTTCTGCTTCGTTGACCAATGAGTCTATATACCAAATTTCAAAACTCTAGCTGACAGACTGACAGACAGGCATGACTTAAGCGACTCAGCTAGCGATTCTGAATCGATCCATATACTTTGAGGTATATCTATCGAAACTATTTTCCAATACAAACTTAATTTCAGAACTAATATACCCCTATGGGATAGGGTATAAACATATGAGAGGGCTACAATCCGCTGTGCGGTTCGTTGAATACCCTATCCCATCCCATCTGTAAAACTAACATCCCCAAAAAGTGGACATGGCTTTAAACATGGCTTAGATATTGGAAATGACATTGTCACGACAAATTTTGCATTTCTACAAAAGACAAGGTTTTTCTCCTGCATATATTATGGGGTAGTGTATAAAAATGGTTTTTATACAAAAACGCTCCCAAAAAGTGGGCGTGGGTTAAAATTGTCTATAGACGAAATGTTCATATTAATGCTACTAATTGTTGGAGCATAAAATCTTAAAAATCAGTTGTAAAATCATTTGTATTGCAAAACTATGTAACGCATTCAATTGTACAATCATTTTTTCTTAAAATAATGTATCGCTAACAATACAGTAAAAAATAACATGTAAATGTAACAGTTGCATATAAATTTGTATGCAATGCATTCAATAAAATATCATCATTGTAACATTGAAATTCAAACCACTCAGTATACAAACCAACGTTTTTTACTTTCGCTTGTTCCCTGTTTCGCTATCGAGTCCGCTAGTTCGCACAAGTAATTTTTCGTTGACCAGTGCATCGCGGTCAATAACCCTTGCGGAAAAAAATCTTCGTCGCAAAATTCGCAACCGTTCTCATTCGGTTATTTACAATCAACCGGAATCATATGTTCTTTGTTTCAATCCGCATCAAGGCCAAATTCGCCAACATAAGCCTTATATGCGCTCACGCTCCGACGGAAGAACAAGATGATATAGCTAAGGATTGCTTCTACGAGCTCCTCGACAAAACCTATGAGCGACTACCGAAGTACTATGTTAAAATCGTGCTGGGAGATTTTAACGCAAAGGTAGGAAGAGAAGACATCTTTAGAAGTATTGTCGGAAAACATAGCCTACACGACAACACGTCTGGTAACGGTATTAGGCTAATTGATTTCGCTACGGAACGCAATGCCACAATAGCCAGCACACGGTTTCCTCACCTCGATATCCATAAGGGGACATGGCGGTCTCCAGATCAACGAACGGTCAACCAAATTGATCAAATTGCGATAGATAAGAGGCACGTATCCAGTATTTTATATGTCCGAACATTCCGAGGAGCTAAAATCGACTCGGATCACTACCTTGTAGCAGCCAAGGTAAGAATGCGGATATCCACCACGCCACAACAATCCAGAAAAACTGTGAAAAAATTTAATGTGCAATCGCAAGAGACCGCCAAGACCTTCGCACAACGCGTATCCCTTAACCTCTCGATTAACACCATACCACCAGCATCGAATGTCGAACAGCAATGGCAACGATGCCAACAGGCCATTAGATCAGCCGCAACTGATGTGCTAGGTTTCTCGCGCCCACCAGCAAGAAACCCCTGGTTTGATGAGGAATGCCGACAGATGCTCGCAGCCAAGAACGACGCCTACAAGGCTAAGCTGCAGGTGAAGACGAGAGCTGCCATTGAGCTCTATAGGCAAAGAAGAAGGGAAGAACATCGGCTTTTCAGCAAGAAGAAAAAAGAGAAAGAAAAGCGCGCGATCGAGGATATAGAGAGGTGCCACTCCAGGAAGGATGTTCGCAAGTTTTACCAAAGTGTAAAACGTCAAAGCCAAGGATACAAGGCTCGAACAGAATCCTGTCGAGATGAACAAGAAAATATTGTAGTTGAGACACAGTCGATGCTGAGGATATGGAAGAACCACTTCTGCAGACTGTTAAACGGCGATGACGAACAACATTCCGCTGTCAGGCAGAACGAACCATTCAATATTGGCAACGACAGCGAAGACTGCCAACCACCCGACCTGAGTGAAGTGAGGATAGCAATATCTAAACTCAAGCTTAATAAGGCTGCCGGAAATGACGGCCTTCCCGCTGAGCTCTATAAGGCCGGCGGAGATGACTTGGTAAGTAACATCCACCAACTCATAAGCCAAATCTGGTCGGATGAAAATATGCCTGAAGAATGGAACCTCAGCATCGTTTGCCCGATCCACAAAAAAGGAGACCCTCTGAACTGCGCCAACTACAGAGGCATAAGTCTCCTCAACATCGCCTACAAGATCCTATCTGCCGTAATATGTGAACGCCTGAAACCGTTTACCAACAACCTGATTGGCCCTTATCAGTGTGGTTTTAGGTCAAGAAGTCCACAACCGATCAAATTTTCACACTTCGGCAGATCCTGGAAAAAACTCAAGAAGTCCAAATCGATACCCACCACCTATTCATCGATTTCAAAGCCGCATATGACAGCATTTATAGAGACAAACTGTATAGAGCCATGTCTAGTTTTGGTATACCGCCCAAACCTTCGCACAACGCGTATCCCTTAACCTCTCGATTAACACCATACCACCAGCATCGAATGTCGAACAGCAATGGCAACGATGCCAACAGGCCATTAGATCAGCCGCAACTGATGTGCTAGGTTTCTCGCGCCCACCGGCAAGAAACCCCTGGTTTGATGAGGAATGCCGACAGATGCTCGCAGCCAAGAACGAGGCCTACAAGGCTAAGCTGCAGGTGAAGACGAGAGCTGCCATTGAGCTCTATAGGCAAAGAAGAAGGGAAGAACATCGGCTTTTCAGCAAGAAGAAAAAAGAGCAAGAAAAGCGCGCGATCGAGGATATAGAGAGGTGCCACTCCAGGAAGAATGTTCGCAAGTTTTACCAAAGTGTAAAACGTCAAAGCCAAGGATACAAGGCTCGAACAGAATCCTGTCGAGATGAACAAGGAAATATTGTAGTTGAGACACAGTCGATGCTGAGGATATGGAAGAACCACTTCTGCAGACTGTTAAACGGCGATGACGAACAACATTCCGCTGTCAGGCAGAACGAACCATTCAATATTGGCAACGACAGCGAAGACTGCCAACCACACGACCTGAGTGAAGTGAGGATAGCAATATCTAAACTCAAGCTTAATAAGGCTGCCGGAAATGACGGCCTTCCCGCTGAGCTCTATAAGGCCGGCGGAGATGACTTGGTAAGTAACATCGACCAACTCATAAGCCAAATCTGGTCGGATGAATATATGCCTGAAGAATGGAACCTCAGCATCGTTTGCCCGTTCCACAAAAAAGGAGACCCTCTGAACTGCGCCAACTACAGAGGCATAAGTCTCATCAACATCGCCTACAAGATCCTATCTGCCGTAATATGTGAACGCCTGAAACCGTTTACCAACAACCTGATTGGCCCTTTTCAGTGTGGTTTTAGGCCAGGGAAGTCCACAACCGATCAAATTTTCACACTTCGGCAGATCCTGGAAAAAACTCAAGAAGTCCAAATCGATACCCACCACCTATTCATCGATTTCAAAGCCGCATATGACAGCATTTATAGAGACGAACTGTATAGAGCCATGTCTAGTTTTGGTATACCGCCCAAACTCGTCCGTTTGTGTAGGATGACGATAGAGAATTCTCGCTGCTCCATCAGGGTCGGAAACGACCTCACCGACACATTCGATACCAAAAAAGGATTTAGGCAAGGCGATGCGCTGTCATGTGACTTCTTTAATCTGATTCTTGAGAGAATTGTGCAAAACTCCAAAGCTAACACCAGAGGCACAATTTTCCAAAAGTCGGTGCAACTACTAGCATACGCTGACGATATTGACATAATTGGTAGGACTCAATGTGATATCATAGCCACGTTTGCTAGTATAGAGAAGGAAGCGGCGAAAATGGGTTTAGCAGTAAATGAGGGTAAGACTAAGTATATGCTGTCATCACGAAAGGACTCACAACATCGACGAATTGGACAGAACGTCACCATTGACAGATATAACTTTGAGGTAGTACGGGACTTTGTCTACCTCGGCTCCGCTATAAGCTCTGACAACAACATCTCGTCAGAAATTAAACGAAGAATTACTCTTGCCAACCGCTGTTTCTTCGGGCTAAGAAGGCAATTTAGTAGTAAAGCCCTCACTCGAACTACTAAGGAAACCCTATATAAGACCCTGATCATCCCAGTCCTGCTCTACGGCGCTGAAGCATGGACCGTATCAAAAGCGGATGAAGAAATCCTTGGTAGATTCGAGAGGAAAATTCTTCGAAAAATCTTCGGTCCCGTTTGCGTTGACGGGCTATGGAGACGAAGATTCAACCAAGAACTATACGAGCTGTACAGCGACATGCCCCTGGTCAAAAAACTCCGCATTGGACGTTTAAGATGGCTAGGACATGTAGAACGAATGGACACCAATACTCCGGCTCGCAGAGTCTTCGATTCCCAGCCAGACGTCGGACGCAGTAGAGGAAGACCTCGCCTTAAGTGGCGCGCACAAGTGGAAACCGACCTCAACCAACTTGGAGTGCGCAACTGGAGGCAGTTAGCTAAGGACCGGGCTAATTGGAGAGGCATGTTGGTTGAGGCCCAGGTTCATTCCGGACTGTAGCGCCACTTAAGTAAGTAAGTAAGTAAGGAATCATATGTTAAGCAATCGCGCTAACAAGGTTTCAGGTTGACGACTGGACACCAATTCGGTCGAACATTTTGGCGCCCAACGTTTTAAAATTCAATTGTGGTTTAAATTAAGCAATTATTAAGTGCACTACAGTGAACAATAAACATTAACAATTTAGTAGTGCAAGTGCAAACAAAAAACATTCGTTCTGCTCTTTCGGTTTCGGTCTCGGTCTATGAGAAGGCTACAATCCGCTATGCGGATCGTTGAATACCCTATCCCATCCCATCCTTAAAATTAATATCTGCAAAAAGTGGGCTTTATGGGACTATAATATAGAAAATGACATTGTCACAACATATTGTTCAAACAGCTTATCAGAATCTTTTGTTGTTTGACAAAAAAACATCGTTTTTCTCCAGCATATGCTATGGGGTAAGGTATACAAATTGTTTTTGTAAGAAAACGCCCCAAAAAGTGTGTGTGGGTTAAAATGGTCTAAACACGAAATGTTCATATTAATATTACTAATGATTCTGCATCAAAATTTTTTTTTATACCCTATCCCATAGGGGGGTATATTAGTTTTGATACATAGTTTGTAACATAGAGAAATAATTTTGCTACATATACCTCAAAGTATATGGATCGACTCAGAATCGCTAGCTGAGTCGAATTAGCCATGTCTGTCTGTCCGTCCGTCTGTCTGTTCGTCACCGATTTTTGGGCCTTAAATTTTGAGCTAGGATAATGAAATTTGGTATATAGGATCCTTGTCCGAGTCACCAGAACAAGTGTAAAAAATTTTGAAATCCGCCCACTGCCACGCCCCCTTTTTAGAAAAACGTAATTTTTGGCAAAACCGTAAAGAATTTTAAAAAAGTGTCTGAACAGCATAATTAGAGAATGGTAATATCTATATTTTGTTCATATAATGTTTTTTGCCACGCCCACTTTTTGGGGGCGTTTTCAATAAAAAACTGTTTTCGGTCAAATTTTAAATTTTTCGAAAAAAATTTAGATGCAGAATCATTAACATTATTAATATGAACATTTCGTCTATATACCATTTTAACCCTCGCCCACTTTTTGGGGGCGTTTTTATATAAAAACCATTTTTATACACTACCCCATAACATATGCAAGAGAAAACCTTGTCTTTTGTAGAACCGTTAAAGTGTTTTGTAAACAGTCTGAAGAATTTGTTGTCACTATATCATTTTTTCTATTTATCCACATCGTGTTTTTAGCCATGCCCACTTTTTTTTTGGGATTTTAGTTTTATGGATAGGATGGGATAGGGTATTCAACGATCCGCACAGCGGATTGTAGCCTTCTCATATGTTTTTTTTTAAATTTGAACGTGTAAATGAGTATAAAATATATATATTTAAATATTTAAAATTTGACCGAAAAACGGTTTTTATTAAAAACGCCCCCAAAAAGTGGGCGTGGCAAGAAACTTTACATGAACGAAATATAGATTTTATGATTGTCTAACTACGCTTCTCAGACACTTTTTTTTTAAATTCCTTATGGTTTGGCCAAAAAATACGTTTTCCTAAAAAGGGGCGTGGCAGTGGGCGGATTTCAAAAATTTTTACACTTGTTCTGGTGGCACGGACAAGGATCCGATATACCAAATTTCATTATCCTAGCTCAAAATTTAAGGTCCAAAAATCGGTGACGAACAGACAGACGGACGGACAGACAGACATGGCTAAATCGACTCAGCTAGCGATTCTGAGTCGATCCATATACTTTGAGGTATTTGTAGCTAAATTATTTCTCTATGTTACAAACTAAGTAAAAAATATATATATTTTTTATACTCATTAACACGTTCAAATTTAAAAAAAACAAGTGTAAAAATTGTTGAAATCCGCCCACTGCCACGCCCCCTTTTTAGAAAAACGTAATTTTTGGCAAAACCGTAAAGAATTTTAAAAAAGTGTCTGAACAGCATATTTAGAGAATCGTAATATCTATATTTTGTTCATATAATGTTTTTTGCCACGCCCACTTTTTGGGGGCGTTTTCAAATAAAAAATTTTTGATGCAGAATCATTAACATTATTAATATGAACATTTCGTCCTTATACCATTTTAACACACGCCCACTTTTTGGGGGCGTTTTTATAAAAAAAACATATGAGAGGCTACAATCCGCTATGCGGATCGTTGAATACCCTATCCCATCCCATCCTTTAAATTAATATCCTCAAAATATAGGCCTTATGGCGATGAAATACAGAAAATGACATTTTGTCACAATATATTGCTCAGACAGTTTCTCAAAATCTTGTGTGGTTCGACAAAAAACAACGTATTTCTATTGCTTATGCCTTGGGATGGGGTATACAAATGGTTTTTGTAAGAAAACGACCCCAAAATGTGGGCGTAGGTGAAAATGATCTACGGACAAAATGTTTATATTACTATTGCAGAAGTATTTGCATCACAATTTTTTTCGAAAGTTTTAAAATTTGGACAAAAAACGTTTTTTACTAAAAACGCCCCCAAAAAGTGGGCGTGGCAAAAAACTTTGTATGGACGAAATATAGATATTAGGATTGTCTAAATATGTTGCGAACATCCTTTTTTGAAATTCCTTACGGTTTGGCTTAAAACTACGTTTTTTCTAAAAGGGGGCGTGGCAGTAGGCGGATTTTAAAAATGTTTACACTTGTTCTGGTGACTCGGCCAAGGATCCTATATACCAAATTTCATAATCCTAGCTCAAAATTTAAGGCCCAAAAATCAGTGACGAACAGACAGACGGACGGACGGACGGACGGACGGACGGACGGACAGAGAGACATGTCTTATTCGACTCAGCTAGCGATTCTGAGTCGATCCATATACTTTGAGGTATATGTAGCTAAATTATTTCTCTATGTTACAAACTAAGTATCAAAACTAATATACCCCTATGGGATAGGGTATAAACATAATATGAGAAGCCTACAATCCGCTGTGTGGATCGTTGAATACCCTATCCCATCCTATCCATAAAACTAAAATCCCCAAAACAGTGGGCATGGCTAAAAACACGATGTGGATAAAATAGAAACATATGAGAAGGCTACAATCCACTGTGCGGATCGTTGAATACCCTATCCCATCCTATCTGTAAAACTAAAATCCCCAATAAGTGGACATGGCTAAAAACACGATGTGGATAAAATAACGAAAATGACATGGTGACAACAAATTCTTCAGACTGCTTATAAAAAACTTTTAAGGTTCTACAAAAGACAAGGTTTTCTGCTGCATATGTTATGGGGTAGTGTATAAAAATGGTTTTTATATAAAAACGCCCCCAAAAAGTGGGCGTGGGTTAAAATGGTATATAGACGAAATGTTCATATTAATAATGTTAATGATTCTGCATCAAAATTTTTTCGAAAAATTTAAAATTTGACCGAAAACAGTTTTTTATTGAAAACGCCCCCAAAAAGTGGGCGTGGCAAAAAACTTTATATTGAAGAAATATAGATATTAATATTGTCTAAATATGTTGTTCAGAAACTTTTTTAAAATTCCTTACGGTTTGGTCAAAAACTGAGTTTTTCTTAAAAGGGGGCGTGGCAGTGGGCGGATTTCAAAAATTTGTACACTTGTTCTGTAGGCAGAGACGAGGATCCTATATATCAAATTTCATTATCCTAGCTCAAAATTTAAGGCCTAAAAATCGGTGACGTACAGACGGACGGACGGACGGACGGACGGACGGACAGACAGACATGGCTTAATCGACTCAGCTAGCGATTCTGAGTCGATCCATATACTTTGAGGTATATGTAGCAAAATTATTTCTCTATGTTACAAACTAAGTATCAAAACTAATATACCCCTATGGGATAGGGTATAAAAATTATATAGTGACAACAAGTTCTTCAGACTGCTTACAAAACACTTTTACGGTTCTACAAAAGACAAGGTTTTCTCCTGCATATGTTATGGGGTAGTGTATAAAAATGGTTTTTATATAAAAACGCCCCCAAAAAGTGGGCGTGGGTTAAAATTGTATATAGACGAAATGTTTATATTAATAATGTTAATGATTCTGCATCAAAATTTTTTTCGAAAAATTTAAAATTTGACCGAAAACAGTTTTTTATAGAAAACGCCCCCAAAAAGTGGGCGTGGCAAAAAACTTTATATGGACGAAATATAGATATTAATAATGTCTAAATATGTTGTTCAGAAACTTTTTTAAAATTCCTTACGGTTTGGTCAAAAACTGAGTTTTTCTTAAAAGGGGGCGTGGCAGTGGGCGGATTTCAAAAATGTTTACACTTGTTCTGTAGGCAGAGACGAGGATCCTATATACCAAATTTCATTATCCTAGCTCAAAATTTAAGGCCTAAAAATCGGTGACGTACAGACGGACGGACGGACGGACGGACGGACAGACAGACATGGCTTAATCGACTCAGCTAGCGATTCTGAGTCGATCCATATACTTTGAGGTATATGTAGCTAAATTATTTCTCTATGTTACAAACTAAGTATCAAAACTAATATACCCCTATGGGAAAGGGGATAAACATATGAGAGGCTACAATCCGCAATGCGGATCGTTGAATACCCTATCCCATCCCATCCTTAAAATTAATATCCTCAAAATATAGGCCTTATGGCGATGAAATACAGAAAATGACATTGTCACAATATATTGCTCAGATAGTTTATCAAAATCTTTTGTGGTTCGACAAAAAACAACGTATTTCTTTTGCTAAAGCCTTGGGATGGCGTATACAAATGGTTTTTGTAAGAAAACGCCCCCAAAATGTGGGCGTAGGTGAAAATGATCCATGGACAAAATGTTCATATTACCATTGCGGAAGTATTTGCATCAAAAATTTTTTCGAAAGTTTTAAAATTTGTACAAAAAGCGTTTTTTACTAAAAACGCCCCCAAAAAGTGGGCGTGGCAAAAAACTTTGTATGGACGAAATATAGATATTAGGATTGTCTTAATATGTTGCAAAAACACTTTTTTGAAATTCCTTACGGTTTGGCTTAAAACTACGTTTTTTCTAAAAAGGGGCGTGGCAGTGGGCGGATTTTAAAAATTTTTACACTTGTTCTGGTGACTCAGCCAAGGATCCTATATACCAAATTTCATTATCCTAGCTCAAAATTTAAGGCCCAAAAATCGGTGACGAACAGACAGACGGACGGACGGACGGACGGACGGACAGACAGACATGGCTAATTCGACTCAGCTAGCGATTCTGAGTCGTTCCATATACTTTGAGGTATATGTAGCAAACTTATTTCTCTATGTTACAAACTAAGTATCAAAACTAATATACCCCCCTATGGGATAGGGTATAAACAATCCGCTATGCGGATCGTTGAATACCCTATCCCATCCTATCCATAAAACTAAAATCCCCAAAAAAGGGGACATGGCTAAAAACATGATGTGGATAAATAGAAAAAATGATATAGTGACAACAAATTCTTCAGACTGCTTACAAAACACTTTAACGGTTCTACAAAAGACAAGGTTTTCTCTTGCATATGTTATGGGGTAGTGTATAAAAATGGTTTTTATATAAAAACGCCCCCAAAAAGTGGGCGTGGGTTAAAATAGTATATAGAAGAAATGTTCATATTAATAATGTTAATGATTCTGCATCAAAATTTTTTTCGAAAAATTTAAAATTTGACCGAAAACAGTTTTTTATTGAAAACGCCCCCAAAAAGTGGGCGTGGCAAAAAACTTTGTATGGACGAAATATAGATATTAATATTGTCTAAATATGTTGTTTAGAAACTTTTTTAAAATTCCTTACGGTTTGGTCAAAAACTGAGTTTTTCTTAAAAGGGGGCGTGGCAGTGGGCGGATTTCAAAAATTTTTACACTTGTTCTGTAGGCAGAGACGAGGATCCTATATACCAAATTTCATTATCCTAGCTCAAAATTTAAGGCCTAAAAATCGGTGACGTACAGACGGACGGACGGACAGACAGACATGGCTTAATCGACTCAGCTAGCGATTCTGATTCGATTCATATACTTTGAGGTATATGCAGCAAAATTATTTCTCTATGTTATAAACTAAGTATCAAAACTAATATACCCCTATGGGATAGGGTATAAACATATGAGAAGGCTACAATCCGCTGTGCGGATCGTTGAATACCCTATCCCATCCAGTCCATAAAACTAAAATCCCCAAAAGGGGGCATGGCTAAAAACACGATGTGGATAAAATAGAAAAAATGATGTAGTGACAACAAGTTCTTCAGACTGCTTACAAAACAATTTTGCGGTTCTACAAAAGACAAGGTTTTCTCCTGCATATGTTATGGGGTAGTGTATAAAAATGGTTTTTATATAAAAACGCCCCCAAAAAGTGGGCGTGGGTTGAAATGGTATATAAACGAAATGTTCATATTAATAATGTTAATGATTCTGCATCAAAATTTTTTTTCGAAAAATTTAAAATTTGACCGAAAACAGTTTTTAATTGAAAACGCCCCCAAAAAGTGGGCGTGGCAAAAAACTTTATATAAACGAAATATAGATATTAATATTGTCTAAATATGTTGTTCAGAATTTTTTTTAAAATTCCTTACGGTTTGGTCAAAAACTGAGTTTTTCTTAAAAGGGGCGTGGCAGTGGGCGGATTTCAAAAATTTTTACACTTGTTCTGTAGGCAGAGACGAGGATCCTATATACCAAATTTCATTATCCTAGCTCAAAACTTAAGGCCTAAAAATCGGTGACGTACAGACGGACGGACGGACGGACGGACGGACGGACGGACAGACAGACATGGCTTAATCGACTCAGCTAGCGATTCTGAGTCGATCCATATACTTTGAGGTATAGTTACAAACTAAGTATCAAAACTAATATACCCCCCTATGGGATAGGGTATAAACATATGAGAGGCTACAATCCGCTATGCGGATCGTTGAATACCCTATCCCATCCCATCCTTTAAATTAATATCCTCAAAATATAGGCCTTATGGCGATGAAATACAGAAAATGAAATTTTGTCACAATATATTGCTCAGACAGTTTCTCAAAATCTTGTGTGGTTCGACAAAAAACAACGTATTTCTATTGCTTATGCCTTGGGATGGGGTATACAAATGGTTTTTGTAAGAAAACGACCCCAAAATGTGGTCGTAGGTGAAAATGATCTATGGACAAAATGTTTATATTGCTATTGCGGAAGTATTTGCATCAACATTTTTTTCGAAAGTTTTAAAATTTGGACAAAAAACGTTTTATACTAAAAACGCCCCGAAAAAGTGGGCGTGGCAAAAAACTTTGTATGGACGAAATATAGATATTAGGATTGTCTAAATATGTTGCGAACATACTTTTTTGAAATTAATTACGGTTTGGCTTAAAACTACGTTTTTTCTAAAAGGGGGCGTGGCAGTAGGCGGATTTTAAAAATGTTTACACTTGTTCTGGTGACTCGGCCAAGGATCCTATATACCAAATTTCATTATCCTAGCTCAAAACTTAAGGCCTAAAAATCGGTGACGTACAGACGGACGGACGGACGGACGGACGGACAGACAGACATGGCTTAATCGACTCAGCTAGCGATTCTGAGTCGATCCATATACTTTGAGGTATATGTAGCAAAATTATTTCTCTATGTTACAAACTAAGTATCAAAACTAATATACCCCCCTATGGGATAGGGTATAAACATATGAGAAGGCTACAATCCGCTGTGCGGATCGTTGAATACCCTATCCCATCCTATCCATAAAACTAGAATCCCCAAAAAAGTGGGCATGGCTAAAAACACGATGTGGATAAAATAAAACGAGTGGTGGGTGCACGACTGGGTCGTACGCAACTTTCTCTTTCACATTGAGTTGGGTGTTAGATCAAATAGTGCGCATTTTGATTATTAATCCTAAAAATTATATAAAATGTCGAAATGTGATTATACGAACGTTTACTCCGAAATTTGAAGGAATCGGTGTCTATATGAAAAATAATTAATTTTCGTTATTGGCCAAAACTGAAAATTCCGTTAAGTGATAGTTGGGCTGAAACTAATTATGTGGAAATGTTTAAAACTATTATAGTAGTATATATATTAAATTTCATTCAATTTGACATAGTAGTTTGCGAGAAATTAACAATTTTCTTTATATGGCCTAATTGACAAAATCCGTTATATGGATTTTCTCGCAAAAACTGGGTATGCAGTTTTGTTGGAACTAATATGCTTATAGTATATATAAAGTTTAATCAAAATCGTTAGAGCCGTTTTCGAGAAAATTGAGGTTATGTGTAATTTTTATATGGCAGGTACCCTTATTAACATGGCTAAAAGCAAACAAAAAAAATGGCCTAGAATTATGACTAAAATAAGCTTGGATACGAAGTTTGAAGAAAATCGGTCGAGCCGTTTAGGCTGGGGAGACCATTACGGACAGACGGACCGACGGACCGACGGACCGACGGACGGAATTCTAAAAACCACTTTTTTAGGCTCCGCTATCATCGTAATGTTAGAATCAATCAAAATCTCGAGGTCGAAAATTTTCACGAAAACAATATCTTTCTCTTTGTAAGAGAAAGTTAAAAAATGATATAGCGACAACAAATTCTTCAGGCTGCTTACAAAACACTTTTACGGTTCTACAAAAGACAAGGTTTTCTCCTGTATATGTTATGGGGTAGTGTATAAAAATGGTTTTTATATAAAAACGCCCCCAAAAAGTGGGCGTGGGTTAAAATGGTATAAAGACGAAATGTTCATATTAATAATGTTAATGATTCTGCATCAAAAATTTTTTCGAAAAATTTAAAATTTGACCGAAAACAGTTTTTTATTGAAAACGCCCCCAAAAAGTGGGCGTGGCAAAAAACTTTATATGAACGAAATATAGATATTACGATTCTGTAAATATGCTGTTCAGACACTTTTTTAAAATTCTTTACGGTTTTGCCAAAAATTACGTTTTTCTAAAAAGGGGGCGTGGCAGTGGGCGGATTTCAAAAATTTTTACACTTGTTCTGGTGACTCGGACAAGGATCCTATATACCAAATTTCATTATCCTAGCTCAAAATTTAAGGCCGAAAAATCGGTGACGAACAGACAGACGGACGGACGGACAGACCGACATGGCTAATTCGACTCAGCTAGCGATTCTGATTCGATCCATATACTTTGAGGTATATGTAGCAAAATTATTTCTCTATGTTACAAACTATGTATTAAAACTAATATACCCCCCTATGGGATAGGGTATAAACATATGAGAAGGCTACAATCCACTGTGCGGATCGTTGAATACCCTATCCCATCCTATCTGTAAAACTAAAATCCCCAAAAAGTGGACATGGCTAAAAACACGATGTGGATAAAATTAAGAATATGACATGGTCACAACAAATTCTTCAGACTGCTTATAAAAAACTTTTACGGTTCTACAAAAGACAAGGTTTTCTCCTGCATATGTTATGGGGTAGGGTATAAAAATGGTTTTTATATAAAAACGCCCCCAAAAAGTGGGCGTGGGTTAAAATGGTCTATTGACGAAATGTTCATATTTATATTACTAATGATTCTGCATCAAAATTTTTTTTAGAAAATTTTAAAATTTGACCGAAAAACGTTTTTTATTAAAAACGCCCCCAAAAAGTGGGCGTGGCAAAAAACTTTGTATGAACGAAATATAGATATTCAGATTGTCTAAATATGTTGTTCAGAAAGTTTTTCAAAATTCCTTATGGTTTGGCCAAAAAATACGTTTTTCTAAAAAGTGGGCGTGGCAGTGGGCGGATTGAAAAAATTTTTATACTTTTTCTGCTGGGAGCAACAAAGAGCACGTGTACCAAATTTCATCCTTCTAGCTCAAAATTTAAGGAACAAAAACTGGTGACGTACGGACGGACAGACATGGCTAAATCGACTCAGCTATCTATTCTGAGTCGATCCATATACTTTGAGGTATATGTAGCTAAATTATTTCTCTATGTTACAAACTAAGTATCAAAACTAATATACCCCTATGGGATAGGGTATAAACATATGAGAAGGCTACAATCCGCTGTGCGGATCGTTGAATACCCTATCCCATCCCATCCTTAAAATTAATATCCTCAAAATATAGGCCTTATGGCGATGAAATACAGAAAATGACATTGTCACAATATATTGCTCAGACAGTTTCTCAAAATCTTTTGTGGTTCGACAAAAAACAACGCATTTCTATTGCTAATGCCTTGGGATGGGGTATACAAATGGTTTTTGTAAAAAAACGCCCCCAAAATGTGAGCGTAGGTGAAAATGATCTATGGACAAAATGTTTATATTACCATTGCGTCAAAAATTTTTTCGACAATTTTAAAATTTGACCGAAAACGTTTTTTATTAAAAACGCCCCCAAAAAGAGGGCGTGGCAAAAAACTTTATATGAACGAAATACAGCTATTTAGATTGTCTAAATATGTTGTTCAGAAAGTTTTTCAAAATTCCTTATGGTTTGGCCAAAAAATACGTTTTTCTAAAAAGGGGGCGTGGCAGTGGGCGGATTTCAAAAATGTTTACACTTGTTCTGCTGGGAGCAACAAAGAGCACGTGTACCAAATTTCATCCTTCTAGCTCAAAATTTAAGGCCCAAAAACTGGTGACGTACGGACGGACGGACGGACGGACAGACATGGCTAAATCGACTCAGCTATCGATTTTGAGTCGATCCATATACTTTGAGGTATATGTAGCTAAATTATTTCTCTATGTTACAAACTATGTATCAAAACTAATATACCCCTATGGGATAGGGTATAAACATATGAGAGGCTACAATCCGCTATGCGGATCGTTGAATACCCTATCCCATCCTTTAAATTAATATCCTCAAAATATAGGCCTTATGGCGATGAAATACAGAAAATGACATTGTCACAATATATTGCTCAGACAATTTCTCAAAATCTTGTGTGGTTCGACAAAAAACAACGTATTTCTATTGCTAATGCCTTGGGATGGGGTATACAAATGGTTTTTGTAAGAAAACGCCCCCAAAATGTGGGCGTAGGTGAAAATGATCTATTAACAAAATGTTTATATTACCATTTCGGAAGTATTTGCATCAACATTTTTTTCGAAAGTTTTAAAATTTGGACAAAAAGCGTTTTTTACTAAAAACGCCCCCAAAAAGTGTTCGTGGCAGAAAACTTTATTTGAACGAAATATAGATATTAGGATTGTCTAAATATGCTGCTCAGACACTTTTTTGAAATTCCTTACGGTTTGGCCAAAAAAAAAGTTTTCCTAAAAAGGGGGCGTGGCAGTGGGCGGATTTCAAAAATTTTTACACTTGTTCTGGTGGCACGGACGAGGATCCTATATACCAAATTTCACTATCCTAGCTCAAAATTTAAGGCCCAAAAATCGCTGACGAACAGACAGACGGACGGACGGACGGACGGACAGACAGACATGGCTAATTCGACTCAGCTAGCGATTCTGAGTCGATCCATATACTTTGAGGTATATGTAGCAAAATTATTTCTCTATGTTACAAACTAAGTATCAAAACTTATATACCCCCCTATGGGATAGGGTATAAACATGAGAAGCCTACAATCCGCTGTGTGGATCGTTGAATAACCTATCCCATCCTATCCATAAAACTAAAATCCCCAAAAAAGTGGGCATGGCTAAAAACACGATGTGGATAAAATAGAAAAAATTATATAGTGACAACAAGTTCTTCAGACTGCTTACAAAACACTTACGGTTCTACGAAAGACAAGGTTTTCTCCTGCATATGTTATGGGGTAGTGTATAAAAATGGTTTTTATATAAAAACGCCCACAAAAAGTGGGCGTGGGTTAAAATTGTATATAGACGAAATGTTTATATTAATAATGTTAATGATTCTCCATCAAAATTTTTTTCGAAAAATTTAAAATTGACCGAAAACAGTTTTTTTATAGAAAACGAAATATAGATATTAATATTGTCTAAATATGTTGTTCAGAAACTTTTTTAAAATTCCTTACGGTTTGGTCAAAAACTGAGTTTTTCTTAAAAGGGGGCGTGGCAGTGGGCGGATTTAAAAAATTTGTACACTTGTTCTGTAGGCAGAGACGAGGATCCTATATACCAAATTTAATTATCCTAGCTCAAAATTTAAGGCCTAAAAATCGGTGACGTACAGACGGACGGACGGACGGACATGGCTTAATCGACTCAGCTAGCGATTCTGAGTCGATCCATATACTTTGAGGTATATGTAGCAAAATTATTTCTCTTTGTTACAAACTATGTACCAAAACTAATATACCCCTATGGGATAGGGTATAACATTTGAGAGGCTACAACCCGCTGTGCGGATCGTTGAATACCATATCCCATCCCATCCTTAATATTAATATCCTCAAAATATTGGCCTTATGGCGCTGAAATACAGAAAATGACATTGTCACAATATATTGCTCAGACAGTTTATCAAAATCTTTTGTGGTTCGATAAAAAAACAACGTATTTCTATTGGTAATGCCTTGGGATGGGGTATACAAATGGTTTTTGTAAGAAAACGCCCCCAAAATGTGGGCGTAGGTGAAAATAATCTATAGACAAAATATTTATATTACCATTAAGGAAGTATTTGTATCAAACATTTTTTCGAAAGTTTTAAAATTTGGACAAAAAGCGTTTTTTACAAAAACGCCCCCAAAAAGTGGGCGGTGCAAAAAACTTTGTATGAACGAAATATAGATATTAGGATTGTCTAAATATGCTGCTCAGACACTTTTTTGAAATTCTTTACGGTTTGGCTTTAAAGTGGGCGGATTTCAAAAATGTTTACACTTGTTCTGCTTCGTCGGCCAGAGAGTCCATATACCAAATTTCAACACTCTAGCTCAAAATTTAAGGCCCAAAAATCGGTGACACACAGCCGGGCGGACGACGGACGATCCATATACTTTGAGGTATATGTATCGAAATTATTTCTCTATGTTACAAACTTAATGTCAAAACTAATATACCCCCTTATGGGATAGGGTATAAACATATGAGAAGGCTACAATCCGCTGTGTGGATCGTTGAATAGCCTATCTCATCCCATCCGTAAAACTAATGTCACCAAAATGTGGACATGGCTTAAAACACGATGGGGATTAAACAGATAAAATTACATTGCCACAACAAATTGTACGGTTCTACAAAAGACAAGGTTTTTCTCCTGCATATGTTATGGGGTAGTGTATAAAAATGGTTTTTATATAAAAACGCCCCAAAAAAGTGGGGGGGGGGGGGTTAAAATAGTCTATGGACGAAATGTTCATATTTATATTGCTAATGATTCTGCATCAAAAATAAAATATTAAATATTTGACCGAAAAACGTTTTTTTATTAAAAACGCCCCCAAAAAGTGGGTGTGGCAAAAAACTTTATATGAACGAAATACAGATTTTCAAATTGTCTAAATATGTTGTTCAGAAAGTTTTTCAAAATTCCTTATAAATTGTCCAAAAAATACGTATTTCTAAAAAGGGGGCGTGGCAGTAAACGGATTTCAAAAATTTTTACACCTTTTCTGTAGTCACGGGCGAGGATCCCATATACCATATTTCATTATCCTAGCTCAAAATTTAAGGCCTAAAAATCGGTGACGTACAGACGGACGGACGGACGGACAGACAGACATGGCTAAATCGACTCAGCTAGCGATTCTGAGTCGATCCATATACTTTGAGGTATATGTAGCTAAATTATTTCTCTATGTTACAAACTAAGTATCAAAACTAATATACCCCTATGGGATAGGGTATAAACATATGAGAGGCTACAATCCGCTATGCGTATCGTTGAAAACCCTATCCTATCCCATCCTTAAAATTAATATCCTCAAAATAAAGGCCTTATGGCGATGAAATACAGAAAATGACATTGTCACAATATATTGCTCAGACAGTTTATCAAAATCTTTTGTGGTTCGACAAAAAACAACGGTTTTCTATTGCCAATGCCTTGGGATGGGGCATACAAATGGTTTTTGTAAGAAAACGCCCCCAAAATGTGGGCGTAGGTGAAAATGATCTACAGACAAAATGTTTATATTACCATTGCGGAAGTATTTGCATCAAATTTTTTTTCGAAAGTTTTAAAATTTGGACAAAAAACGTTTTTTTACTAAAAACGCCCCCAAAAAGTGGGCGTGGCAAAAAAAATTGTATGGACAAAATATAGATATTAGGATTGTCTAAATATGTTGCTAACACACTTTTTTGAAATTCCTTACGGTTTGGCTTAAAACTACGTTTTTTCTAAAAGGGGGCGTGGCAGTGGGCGGATTTTAAAAATGTTTACACTTGTTCTGGTGACTCGGCCAAGGATCCTATATACCAAATTTCATTATCCTAGCTAAAAATTTAAGGCCCAAAAATCGGTGACGAACAGACAGACGGACGGACGGACACACGGACGGACGGACGGACGGACAGACAGACATGAATTATTTCTCTATGTTACAAACGAAGTATCAAAACTAATATACCCCTATGGGATAGGTTATAAACATATGAGAAGGCTACAATCCGCTGTGCGGACCGTTTAATACCCTATCCCATTGTTGGTTATTGATAAAATCACCATGAATATGTCTTTCATTATATGTTACAAATAAATGATCATCATAGAACATTAATTAATTCAGCACATAAAAGGTGCTATAAAACAATGAATGCATCCATTAAGGATGACAGATGTAGTTTGTTTACATTTTGTATAAAGCGCCAAATGAATTTTATATACCGCCAAAAAGATTGATGATTATTCTAATAAATGTTTTAACTCCTTTGTTCTCCAAAAAAGAGGTTGTGTTTAATTTAACTTTTCTTATTCACAAAGACGGAAAAACATTGGTCCTTCGAGCATTTTGTGCGAATTTGTTGTTTAAACTCATATCAAAGAGTTAATTTAATTTTTTCTTTAATCTGTAAAAAAAAACATATGAGAAGGCTATAATCCGCTGTGCGGATCGTTGAATACCCTATCCCATCCCATCCTTAAAATTAATATCCCCAAATGTGGTCTTCATGGTCATAAAGTATTGAAAATGGCGTTGTCACAACATAATGTTCAGAAGGTTTATCAAATTCTTTTATGGTTCGACGAAAAACAACGTTTTTCTATTGCACATGCCTTGGGGTAGGGCATACAAATGTTTTTTGTAAAAAAACGCCCACAAAAAGTGGGCGTGGATTAAAATAGTCTATAGACGAAATGTTTATATTAATACTACGAATGATTGTGCATCAAGAATTTTTTTGAAAATTTTAAAATTTGACCAGAAAACGTTTTTTATAAAAAACGCCCCCAAAAAGTGGGCGTGGCGAAAAACTTTATATTGACGATATACAGATATTACTATTCTCTTTAAAATCGGTGACGATCAGACAGACAGACGGATGGACGGACGGACGGACGGACGGACGGACAGACAGACATGGCTTATTCGACTCATCTAGCGATTCTGAGTCGATCCATATACTTTGAGGTATATGTAGCTAAATTATTTATCTATGTTACAAACTAAGTATCAAAACTAATATACCCCTATGGGATAGGGTATACACATATGAGAAGGCTACAATCCGCTGTGCGACTCAGAATCGATAGCTGAGTCGATTTAGCCATGTATGTCCGTCCGTCCGTCCGTCCGTACGTCACCAGTTTTTGGGCCTTAAACTTTGAGCTAGAAGGATGAAATTTGGTACACATGCTGTTTGTTGCTCCCAGCAGAACAAGTGTTAAAAATTTTGAAATCCGCCCACTGCCACGCCCCCTTTTTAGAAAAACGTTTTTTTTTTTGCCAAACCATAAGGAATTTTGAAAAAAATTCTGAACAACATATTTAGACAA
Organism: Rhingia campestris; assembly: GCA_932526625.1. NCBI lineage: Eukaryota > Metazoa > Arthropoda > Insecta > Diptera > Syrphidae > Rhingia > Rhingia campestris. Next base: position 127,901,554 of record OW052182.1, on the reverse strand, counting down.
TCAGAATATCTGTATTTTGTTCATATAAAGTTTTTTGGCACGCCCACTTCTGAACAACATATTTAGACAATCAGAATATCTGTATTTTGTTCATATAAAGTTTTTTGGCACGCCCACTTTTTGGGGGCGTTTTTAATAAAAAAACCTTTTTCGGTCAAATTTTAATATTTTCGAAAAAACTTTTGATGCACAATCATTGGTAGTATTAATATGAACATTTCGTCTTTAGACCATTTTAACCCCCGCCCACTTTTTTTTTGAAAATTTTAAAATTTGACCAGAAACCTTTTTTTTTTATAAAAAAACGCCCCCGAAAAGTGGGCGTGGCAAAAAACTTTATATTGACGAAATATAGATATTACGATTCTATAAATATGCTGCTCTTTTTAAAATTCCTTACGGTTTGGCTTAAAACTACATTTTCCTAAAAAGGGGGCGTGGCAGTGGGCGGATTTCAAAAATGTTTACACTTGTTCTGGTGGCTCGGACGTGGATCGTATATACCAAATTTCATTGTCCTAGCTCAAAATTTAAGGCCCAAACGGACGGACGGACGGACGGACAGACAGACAGACATGGCTAATTCGACTCAGCTAGCGATTCTGAGTCGATCCATATACTTTGAGGTATATGTAGATAAATTATTTTTCTATGTTACAAACTAAGTATCAAAACTAATATACCCCTATGGGATAGGGTATAAACATTTCGTTTACCTTAGCTTGGTGTAGTTAACAAATTATTTGTGTAATAGTTACTATTCTGAGTCCGAAAAGTAGTCAATCATTTCAGTCTGTGGTTGGTTGTTTAAATCGGGCTCTAAAAACATTTCGATAGCTTCAGAATCAAATGGAATTGTTTTGGAAGATTTTCTAACTCTCTGGTTGCTAATAAATGGATCCGAAGATATTAACATTGGGTTCATAATGTCTGTTAATGTGTCTTGTCTAGATGTTTTTCGACTAAAATATTCTCTGTACATTTTAAAATCCTTATTCCGGGCTTCGAAAGCTTCTTCACTCAATTCTCCAATGGGCAATATACTTTGAGAAATTATTTCGTGTCCATGAATAAGAATTTTATGAACTGAAGTGCACATATTTGGACAAAAAACGTATTTTACTAAAAACGCCCCTAATAAGTGGGCGTGTCAAAAAACTTTGTATGGACGAAATATAGATATTAGGATTGTCTAAATATGCTGCTAAGGCACTTTTTTGAAATTCCTTACGGTTTGGCTTAAAACTACGTTTTTCTAAAAGGAGGCGTGGCAGTGGGCGGATTTCAAAAATTTTTACACTTGTTCTGCTTCGTCGGCCAGAGAATCTATATACCAAATTTCAACACTCTAGGTCAAAATTTAAGGCCAAAAATCGGTGACACACAGACGGACGGACGGACGGACAGACAGACATGGCTTAATCGACTCATCTAGAGATTCTGAATCGATCCATATACTTTGAGGTATATGTATCGAAATTATTTCTCTATGTTACAAACTTAATGTCAAAATTAATATACCCCCCTATGGGATAGGGTATAAAAACGATTTTAAAATTTGTGAAAATTGTGTATGAGGGTTATACGTACATATATACATACCCAAATCATAGCAAGTTTTAATGAAATTGGAGTAACACTTCGTTGGATTTTTCCTTCACATCGATTTCAATCGCAACGTTTTCATTTTGGACTGTGGACATCACATCTGGATTTGAGAGTTTCTTTCTTGGAGTGTGGACATCATACAGTGGGAAATTAGGAATTTCAACTTGGACTTTGATCAGCAGTCATCGGAATTTGAGCGAAACATCATTTTGCAAGTAAGTGGAATTTTCTTACTTTTATTACGTACTCATTTTATAAAATACACGAAAAATGTCGTCAAGAGTATTGTCTAAGCATGTTACAACGATGCAAAAAGATTTTGATAGCTTTATAAGCAAAAAGAAACTGCATACGCATAATTACATCGTCGGACGTATGACATTGTTGGTAACAACGATGAATTCAGCCTCAACTATCTACGACAATCTGCAGGCTGAGACAGATGAACATGAGGTAGATAAATTGGCTCGTATTGAAGACAATTTCGATAAAATTCGTGAAATTTACTGCGATTATAGATGTAGTTTGCTTGATGCGCTAGATCAGGCCAAAAGGTCAGAAGGAAAGGAGGAGAAGTTGCAAACAGCACCTGTTGCGACCACATCTGTAAGCTCCGAAATCAATCTCCCGAGTGTGAAGCTGCCGGTGTTTTCCGGAAAGTACGAGACTTGGCGATCATTCCGCGATATGTTTGTGTCGAATATTCACAGCAACGTAGGTCTGTCAAATATTAAAAAATTACATTATTTAAAAACAAGCGTTTCTGGGGAAGCGGAAAAATTACTTGCTCACCTTGGTATAGATAATGGTAATTATTCCAAGGCGTGGGACATCCTTACTGATCGGTATGATCATGAGCGTTTTTTGGTCAACACCCAGTTGAAGTGTCTCTTCAACCAACCATCTCTTAGCCAGGAACGCGCTGATTCAATAAAGGAGTTGCTGGATACGTCAAAAGAAGTCATTCACAACTTGGAAAATTTTAAAGTACCAGTACAACATTGGGACGCGGTGTTAATATTTGTCTTACTGCAAAAACTTCCCAACAAAACACAACAACTATGGGAGGAGCGTCTAAGTGGCCGAGAAGACCCTAAGAAGTTACCAAATTTCGATGAGTTTACGCAGTTTTTAGAAACAAGGTTTCGAACGTTGGAGGCAATCAACCAGCAACAGACCCGAAGTTCAGCGGATTCATCGCGAAATGTAGTACATCGAAATTCTTTTCATACTCAAGCCAATAATGCTAAATTTTGCTTTAAGTTATGCAAAAAAGGACAACATGCAATTAGAAAATGTGCCAAGTTCATAAAAATGACCATATCTGAACGCAGGCAAATTGTAGGTAGGTTAGGTATATGTAAAAATTGTCTAGCATATAGTCATTTGTTAGATCAATGTCAAAGTGATCGTAGGTGTTACTACTGTCACCAATTACACCACTCACTACTACATGCTAACCCACTAAACGAAAACAGGCAGGAAAGTTCCCCTCCCATATTAAACACAAATAATAATACACAACAAACACAACACAATACAAACAACAATCCACATCATACACAACACAATACAAACAACAATCCACATCATACACAACACAATACATACAACAATCCACATCAAACACAACCATTTACACAACCCCATACGAACAAAAATCCACACCACACACAAACTCAACAATATCCACAACCCCACACTAATATTAATCAATACCACATACAACCCCACACAAGCAATAATCCACAAAATACACTACCCTTTATAAACATAATAATCATCAACCCCAAACAGTACAAACAACCAGTCAAATGCATGCTAATGCACCAAGTTTTGAGCCAACACCATCTGGGTCGAGAGTGAACACTCATCACTCAACTTCGAATATTATGCATACCCAAATATTATTAGCAACAGGTCCGTGCATTATCTGGTGAACTGTGCTCACTCAGGGCTCTGTTAGATTCGGGTTCTGAAGCAAATTTCATCACTACTGAAGCTGCGCAGTTATTACGGCTTCCAACAAAACCCACTTGCGTCGAGGTTTCTGGGCTGGGTTTGGTCAGCAGTGGCACAAGTCAAAGGATGGTAGACCTGACGCTCGCATCCTGTCATTCATCGTTTGAAACTTCCACACAGGCCTTCGTATTTAAGTCACTGTCTGGGCATTTGCCGACCCGGACCTCGACGATAGCTGAGTGGACACACTTAAATGGTTTGATTTTAGCGGACCCAGAGTTTTACAAGTCAGCAAAAATAGATTTATTGCTAGGTAGCGATGTTTTAGCTGACATCCTGTTGCCGGATATCATTAGGCCTAATGACCCAAATTTGCCAATCGCCCAAAAAACGGAACTTGGATGGATCATCTTTGGAAGAGCTCCGCTAGAGACTCAACACATAATAAATCATCACCAAAGATATAATTTGGAAACTCAGCTTCAACGATTTTGGGAAGTGGAGGAAGCTCCATTTCAGTTTGCCGAAACTCCAGAAAATATAGCTTGCGAAGAACATTTTTTGAGCAACATAAGGCGTATGTCAGATGGGCGGTGTCAAGTAGCACTTCCTTTTAAGGGAAATGTTTTCCCGGTGCTCGGAAGGTCACGCGAAGGTGCTCTTCAGCGGTTTAAGAGAATGGAAGGACGTTTACCGGCAGATCATCAGCTACATAAGGATTATTCTGATTGCATAGAGGAATATTTAAAGCTAGGACATATGACCGAAGTCCAAACTGATGATCTTTATAATACCCCTCTACATTATGTTCTACCCCATCATGCTGTCATAAAAGAGAGCAGTACGACAACAAAACTGCGGGTGGTGTTTGACGCTTCCTTTAAAACAACTGATGGCACATCACTAAATGACACGTTGATGGTAGGACCAGCTTTACAAAACAACGTAATCGATATAATCCTCAGGTGGAGATTATATAGATACACTTTTACCGCCGACATCGAAAAGATGTACCGTCAAATATGGGTAACAAATCAGGACACCGATTATCAACTCATCCTTTGGCGTAAGCATCCAACCGAAATCCTTAAAACATATGGGTTGAAAACTGTTACGTTCGGAACTGCATCCGCACCGTATCTTGCAATACGAACCTTAAACTGGTTAGCAGAAGAGGCACGGACATCTTATCCACTAGCAGCTAAAATGATAAAGGACGAAATGTATGTCGATGATCTGATATCTGGAGCTGACACCAAGGAGGAAGCAAAGCACAAAATCAACGAGGTAAAGGCGACACTCGAGAATGCAGGATTATATCTGAGAAAATGGGCATCAAACGCTGAAGAAATCCTTCAAGGTATACCGCTAAAGGATCGGGAGACAACGTTTTCAGTTCCTTCAGATGGTTTAGACCAAATTAAAACGTTAGGAAAACATTGGATTCCCATAACAGATAAGTTTTCTTATAGCTACACGGTACCAACACAACTTCAACCAACCAAAAGATCCATTTTGTCAACTATAGCAAGACTTTTTGATCCCATGGGATGGATTTCGCCTTGTGTTATCAAAGCAAAATGTTTTCTTCAAATATTGTGGATTCGCAAGAAGAATTGAGACGATCCAGTTGACCCGGACATCCTTCAGGAATGGATTGTATTTTTTAAAGATCTTCAAGCAATTAACAACATTTCTCTACCACGATGGATGCAAACTATAGAAGGTTCTACCCAACTGGAAATCCATGGATTCTGCGACGCATCGGAGAAGGCATTTGGAGCTGCGGTTTACATGCGTGTTCTGAATAGCGCAGGTCAAATCCATGTAAACCTGTTAGTTGCTAAAACCAGAGTGGCACCAGTTCAGCCAATCAGCCTTCTACGCTTGGAGTTGTGCGGAGCAGTCATATTGGCCCGACTTCTAAATCATGTAACAAAAATACTATGCTTGACGGATGCCAAAGTATATGCGTGGACCGATTCTACGATAACACTCTGTTGGATTCATGCACCACCAACAAGATGGGAGACGTTTATCGGAAACAGAGTTGGAGAAATACAACGCCTCACCGACCACCGTATATGGAAACATATTCCAACCCAGCTTAACCCGGCTGACTTAGCTTCTCGGGGAGTACTGCCCTCGGTGCTAATGGAGGCAACCTTATGGTGGAATGGCCCATCCTTCCTAAACTCGTCGTGGGATTTCGAAGTCCCTGTTCAACCAACTGATCTTACGACAATGGAAGGAGAAAAACATATGAGAAGGCTACAATCCACTGTGCGGATCGTTGAATACCCTATCCCATCCTATCTGTAAAACTAAAATCCCCAAAAAGTGGACATGGCTAAAAACACGATGTGGATAAAATAAAGAACACGACATGGTGACAACAAATTCTTCAGACTGCTTATAAAAAACTTTTACGGTTCTACAAAAGACAAGGTTTTCTCCTGCATATGTTATGGGGTATGGTATAAAAATGGTTTTTATATAAAAACGCCCCCAAAAAGTGGGCGTGGGTTAAAATTGTCTATAGACGAAATGTTCATATTTATATTACTAATGATTCTGCATCAAAAGTTTTTTAGAAAATTTTAAAATTTGACCGAAAAACGTTTTTTATTAAAAACGCCCCCAAAAAGTGATGGTTGGGTGTTGTAGAACGAGGGTAGACTCTGATTGGCGTTAACTTGGCAATGCCCAGTGTTGCAACTCTGACTACACATCAAATGTGCTTATCTCTACCTCCAAGTGGTAACCATCGGGTACTGGTCTCATCCAACTGGATTTGACTTGCTAAACGATAAGTGCGAGTGTTGATAACACGACGAAAAACAGCAACACTATAAACACCCTGGTGAGAATGGCACGGATGAATACCCGGCCTGCTGTCCCAGGCGAACCTAGATGAGCTGCTCTGACATATTCGGACAACAGGTTGTCTAGGAATTTAAAGGGTTAGTCAGGCCCCTTGAACAGAGATGGTGGCGGATGAACCGAAAGGCCAACGGCAGCGCTCAATCCCGTAGTGGATACTGATGGCCCCGTGTCCTAGGGGTATCTAATAAATTGGAACTGGCCCTCCAGGTTGGGGGTTGTGCTTTGGGTTAACTACCCACCCACAGAAAAAAATCATGGTTACGAAGCAACCAATAGCCTCGGAAAGGACTGATTTTATTGTTGACGACCCTGCTAAACGAAAAAAGGACAACGACGTTCGTATCTGCACCTGGAATGTGAGAACATTAAACAGGAGAGGTGCAGGCGAACAACTAGCGGAAGCCCTAAACTGCTACAAAGCAGACATTACTGCCATCCAGGAAATACGATGGGATGGGCCGGGCAAAAAGAGGATGAAAAACTGTGACATATACTACGGACCGTGTTCTAGTGAGCAGAAACAGCGACTATTCGGATGGGGATTTGTTATAAGTGCCAGACTTAGGCAAGAAGTCTTATGTTTCCAAGACATTAGCGAACGCATAGTAACAATCCGCATCAAGGCCGAATTCGCCAACATAAGCCTTCTATGCGCTCACGCTCCGACGGAAGAAAAAGATGATATAGCTAAGGATTGCTTCTACGAGCTCCTCGACAAAACCTATGAGCGACTACCGAAGTACGATGTTAAAATCGTGCTGGGAGATTTTAACGGAAAGGTAGGAAGAGAAGACATCTTTAGAAGTATTGTCGGAAAACATAGCCTACACGACAACACGTCTGGTAACGGACTTAGGCTAATTGATTTCGCTACGGAACGAAATGCCACTATAGCCAGCACACGGTTTCCTCACCTCGATATCCATAAGGGGACATGGCGGTCTCCAGATCAACGAACGGTCAACCAAATTGATCACATTGCGATAGATAAGAGGCACGCATCCAGTATTTTGGATGTCCGAACATTCCGAGGAGCTAACATCGACTCGGATCACTACCTTGTAGCAGCCAAGGTAAGAATGCGGATATCCACCACGCCACAACAATCCAGAAATACTGTGAAAAAATTTAATGTCGGAAGACTGCAATCGCAAGAGACCGCCAAGACCTTCGCACAACGCGTATCCCTTAACCTCTCGATTAACACCATACCACCAGCATCGAATGTCGAAGAGCAATGGCAACGATGCCAACAGGCCATTAGATCAGCCGCAACTGATGTGCTAGGTTTCTCGTGCCCACCAGCAAGAAACCCCTGGTTTGATGAGGAATGCCGACTGATGCTCGCAGCCAAGAACGAGGCCTACAAGGCTAAGCTGCAGGTGAAGACGAGAGCTGCCATTGAGCTCTATAGGCAAAGAAGAAGGGAAGAACATCGGCTTTTCAGCAAGAAGAAAAAAGAGCAAGAAAAGCGCGCGATCGAGGATATAGAGAGGTGCCACTCCAGGAAGGATGTTCGCAAGTTTTACCAAAGTGTAAAACGTCAAAGCCAAGGATACAAGGCTCGAACAGAATCCTGTCGAGATGAACAAGGAAATATTGTAGTTGAGACACAGTCGATGCTGAGGATATGGAAGAACCACTTCTGCAGACTGTTAAACGGCGATGACGAACAACATTCCGCTGTCAGGCAGAACGAACCATTCAATATTGGCAACGACAGCGAAAACTGCCAACCACCCGACCTGAGTGAAGTGAGGATAGCAATATCTAAACTCAAGCTTAATAAGGCTGCCGGAAATGACAGCCTTCCCGCTGAGCTCTATAAGGCCGGCGGAGATGACTTGGTAAGTAACATCCACCAACTCATAAGCCAAATCTGGTCGGATGAAAATATGCCTGAAGAATGGAACCTCAGCATCGTTTGCCCGATCCACAAAAAAGGAGACCCTCTGAACTGCGCCAACTACAGAGGCATAAGTCTCCTCAACATCGCCTACAACATCCTATCTTCCGTAATATGTGAACGCCTGAAACCGTTTACCAACAACCTGATTGGCCCTTATCAGTGTGGTTTTAGGCCAGGAAAGTCCACAACCGATCAAATTTTCACACTTCGGCAGATCCTGGAAAAAACTCAAGAAGTTCAAATCGATACCCACCACCTATTCATCGATTTAGGCAAGGCGATGCGCTGTCATGTGACTTCTTTAATTTGATTCTTGAGAGGATTGTGCAAAACTCCCGAACCAACACCAGAGGCACAATTTTCCAAAAGTCGGTGCAACTACTAGCATACGCTGACGATATTGACATCATTGGTAGGACTCAACGTGATGTCATAGCCACGTTTGCTAGTATAGAGAAGGAAGCGGCGAAAATGGGTTTAGCAGTAAATGAGGGTAAGACTAAGTATATGCTGTCATCACGAAAGGACTCACAACATCGACGAATTGGACAGAACGTCACCATTGACAGATATAACTTTGAGGTAGTACGCGACTTTGTCTACCTCGGCTCCGCTATTAGCTCTGACAACAACATCTCGTCAGAAATTAAACGAAGAATTACTCTTGCCAACCGCTGTTTCTTCGGGCTAAGAAGGCAATTTAGTAGTAAAGCCCTCACTCGAACTACTAAGGAAACCCTAGATAAGACCCTGATCATCCCAGTCCTGCTCTACGGCGCTGAAGCATGGACCGTATCAAAAGCGGATGAAGAAATCCTTGGTAGATTCGAGAGGAAAATTCTTCGAAAAATCTTCGGTCCCGTTTGCGTTGACGGGCTATGGAGACGAAGATTCAACCAAGAACTATACGAGCTGTACAGCGACATGCCCCTGGTCAAAAAACTCCGCATTGGACGTTTAAGATGGCTAGGACATGTAGAACGAATGGACACCAATACTCCGGCTCGCAGAGTCTTCGATTCCCAGCCAGACGTCGGACGCAGTAGAGGAAGACCTCGCCTTAAGTGGCGCGCACAAGTGGAAACCGACCTCAACCAACTTGGAGTGCGCAACTGGAGGCAGTTAGCTAGGGACCGGGCTAATTGGAGAGGCATGTTGGTTGAGGCCCAGGCTCATTCCGGACTGTAGCGCCACTGAAGTAAGTAAGTAGCTCAAAATTTAAGGCCTAAAAATCGGTGACGTACAGACGGACGGACGGACGGACAGACAGACATGGCTAAATCGACTCAGCTAGCGATTCTGAGTCGATCTATATACTTTGAGGTATATGTAGATAACTTATTTCTCTATGTTACAAACTAAGTATCAAAACTAATATACCCCTATGGGATAGGGCATAAACATATGAGAGGCTACAATCCGCTATGCGGATCGTTGAAAACCCTATCCCATCCCATCCTTAAAATTAATATCCTCAAAATATAGGCCTTATGGCAATGAAATACAGATAATGACATTGTCACAATTTTTTTTCGAAAGTTTTAAAATTTGGACAAAAAACGTTTTTTACTAAAAACGCCCCCAAAAAGTGGGCGTGGCAAAAAACTTTGAATAAACGAAATATAGATATAAGGATTGTCTAAATATGCTGCTCAGACGCTTTTTTGAAATTCCTTACGGTTTGGCCAAAAAATAAGTTTTCCTAAAAAGGGGGCGTGGCAGTGGGCGGATTTCAAAAATTTTTACACTTGTTCTGGTGGCACGGACGAGGATCCTATATACCAAATTTCATGATCTTAGCTCAAAATTTTAGGCCCAAAAATCGGTGACGAACAGACAGACGGACGGACGGACGGACAGACAGACATGGCTAATTCGACTCAGCTAGCGATTCTGAGTCGATCCATATACTTTGAGGTATATGTAGCAAAATTATTTCTCTATGTTATCAGACACTTTTTTAAAAATTTTTACGGTTTGGCCAAAAAATACGTTTTCCTAAAAAGGGGGCGTGGCAGTGGGCGGATTTCAAAATTTTTTACACTTGTTCTGGTGGCACGGACAAGGATCCTATATACCAAATTTTATACCAAGAATATACAGAAGCGCCAGGGACCCCAGGCAAAACGGCTCAAACTGATTCCAAGCGCATCAGGTTCACGCCAGCGGAACAGCGTCGTTTCAACAGAGCGCTGAAACAGGGTAGCAGCATAGAGCAAGCCCGCATCTTTGCAAAAACAAAAGATGATGCCAAAGAAGCCAAACGCATGAGATCTGAGGACAACACACCACCGCAGTCCGAAGCGAAACGAGCTCGCACTGGGAAAACAACCTCTGACAGAACCTATAGAGATAAAGCGAGCTATGTCAGATTGGGTGTCGTACCAGTCGATATCGGTCGCAATCCTCTCACGAATGAACAAATGGTTCAGATACAAGAGATGATTATGGACATCACGATCGAACTGCGCGACGCGGATGCAAAGCCAGCTTTCCGCGGGAGAACTTTCAAAGCCGGGTGGCTCTTGTTAGTATGTGCGGACATCACCACTTCAGAGTGGATGAAAACAAACTTCCTCAGACTAAAGGAGAAATGTGAGTTGGAAGTAATGCTTGTGGGAGAGGAAGACTTTCCGAAACCACATATTGTCAGAGCTTTCTTCCCGCAGATTACCGGAGTTACAAATGAGAGAACACTAGCAATACTAGACGGTCAAAACAGGGACCTAAATACGAGAACGTGGAGAGTTCTGCAAAGATCGGACGAGAAAGACGTCGCCCACATGGTCTTTGCAATAAACGAGAGTGCGATGCGTAGGCTTGCGGAGCTAAAGGGGATGGTATCACATAGATTTGGACAAATCAAGATCATCCGTAAAGGATATGACAAGTCTGCAATTCAGGCCCGAAAAAATAGTAACACTGACACTGATACAAAGAAAAAGTCGTCACAAAAAACAAGCGCCAGCTCGTCGCAACTAGCAGCCATTATTAGTGCTGCCGCCGGAAGCGATATAAAGAAGACCGGTTCACTGCCTACGACAGTATCGCCAAACGGCCCTAGTACGAGCAACGTTAACATCAGCCAGCAACAGTTTAGACCAAGGCTAGCTGCGGAACGGGCGCGTGAACGGCAAAAACACGGACAGCGAAAAAACGGTCCGAGAGATAGACACGAAGGTCTCTCTCAACAGGGTATCGTACATAGAAGAGGCGATAACAAGCCTTGTAGGGTACGAAACCCTGAGCACGGTAGGAAGCGATGACCACCCTACTAAATGTGCTGCAGGCAAACCTGCACCGAGCTATAGGTGCCTCGGACACCTACAACCAAAGATGTGCCGAAGGGAACATCGCTCTAGGTTTAATCCAGGAGCCATGGGCAACAGAGGGTAAGATATTTGGTTTACAAAGTAAAACCAGAGAGCTCATTTTCGCCCGGGGAAATTTTAGACCAAGGGCAGCTCTTTTAGTTGCAATAGATATAAAATTCTCTCCCATTCCAGGATTCATTACCAAAGATCTGGTGGCTGTCCTTTTAGAAAGACGCAACGGCCGAGAGCTACAAAAAATTGTATGCGCATCGGCGTACTTTGCTGGAGATGACGAAATACCACCTCGTCCAGTACAGGAACTTGTACAGTACTGCCAGACCCAGCAACTACATCTTATCTTCGGCTGCGACGCCAACGCGCATAACACAATATGGGGCAGTCGAGATACAAACAAAAGAGGTGAGTCCTTATTAGATTACCTATATAGCAACAATTTAGTTATACTAAATAAGGGTAATAAACCCACGTTTCGAAACGTTTTAAGAGAAGAAGTTTTAGACCTTACCATCTCTTCTCCGTTTGTACAAAACACCCTCGAAAATTGGCACGTTTCTGGTGAGGCAACTTTATCGGATCACATGCACATAAGTTTCCAATTAAGATGCAACACCGAGGATGCGCCGATAAAATATGACAACAAACTCACAAATTGGAGAACGTATCGAGAAAATCTAAGTGAAGCGGAAGTCGCACAATGTCAACTAAATGACATTATCATCTCATCTTTTACAAATAGCTGTAAGGTTAAACGCACTGTGGAAAAGAGGTGCACACACAATAAAGCCAAACGCACCGGTAAGTGGGACCAATATAAATCTCTACTTAGCCAATACAACATAGAGTTGCGAAAATCAAAAAGAGCGTCCTGGCGCAAGTACTGTGAGGAACTCGAAGAGCTTCCAGCGGTGGCGCGTCTCCAGAAGGCACTCTCGAAAGATAAAACAAACTGCATGGGATTACTAGTCAAATCTGACAGTAAAATCACATGCGACTGGGAGGAAACGTTGACCACACTTCTTCAGGCACACTTTCCCGGCTCTACAATCACAAGTGAGTTTCATGAACACATGATAGATGACTCACCCCCTATAAACCTAAAAAGGATTAATAGTTTACCCGGCAAACTTTTCACTCCGGATAAGGTCAAATGGGCGATCAACTCATTTAAACCATACAAGGCACCAGGGACAGACGGAATCTTTCCTGCTCTTATACAAAAGGGCTTGGACTTTTTCCTACCCACTATGGTAGCCTTATTTAGGTTTGGTTTCAATTGGGGCTACATACCACAAACCTGGAGGGAGGTAAACGTGGTATTTATCCCCAAACCAGGCAAACCAATAGAACTACCTAAATCATACCGTCCAATAAGCTTAACATCGTTTTTCCTGAAAACAATGGAAAGAATACTTGACGTACACATTAGAGAGTGCTTAAATTAAAGCACTCCTCTGCACCCATGTCAATTCGCCTACCAAAAAGGTAAATCCACGGAAGGAGCACTTCTAAGTTTAACATCACAAATAAACATATGAGAAGGCTACAATCCGCTGTGCGGATCGTTGAATACCCTATCCCATCCTATCCATAAAACTAAAATCCCCAAAAAAGTGGGCATGGCTAAAAACACGATGTGGATAAAATAGAAAAAATGATATAGTGACAACAAATTCTTCAGACTGCTTACAAAACAGTTTTACGGTTCTACAAAAGACAAGGTTTTCTCCTGCATATGTTATGGGGTTGGATATAAAAATGGTTTTTATATAAAAACGCCCCCAAAAAGTGGGCGTGGGTTAAAATGGTATATAGACGAAATGTTTATATTAATAATGTTAATGATTCCGCATCAAATTTTTTTCGAAAAATTTAAAATTTGACCGAAAACAGTTTTTTATTGAAAACGCCCCCAAAAAGTGGGCGTGGCAAAAAACTTTATGTAGACGAAATATAGATATTAATATTGTCTAAATATGCTGTTCAGAAACTTTTTTAAAATTCCTTACGGTTTGGCCAAAAACTGAGTTTTTCTTAAAAGGGGGCGTGGCAGTGGGCGGATTTCAAAAATTTTTACACTTGTTCTGTAGGCAGAGACGAGGATCCTATATACCCTCAAAATTTAAGGCCTAAAAATCGGTGACGTACAGACGGACGGACGGACGGACGGACGGACGGACGGACGGACAGACAGACATGGCTTAATCGACTCAGCTAGCGATTCTGAGTCGATCCATATACTTTGAGGTATATGTAGCAAAATTATTTCTCTATGTTACAAACTAAGTATCAAAACTAATATACCCCTATGGGATAGGGTATAAATATGAGAAGGCTACAATCAGCTGTGCGGATCGTTGAATACCCTATCCCATCCTATCCATAAAACTAAAATCCCCAAAAAAGTGGGCATGGCTAAAAACACGATGTGGATAAAATAGAAAAAATGATATAGTGACAACAAATTCTTCAGACTGCTTACAAAACAGTTTTACGGTTCTACAAAAGACAAGGTTTTCTCCTGCATATGTTATGGGGTTGGGTATAAAAATGGTTTTTATATAAAAACGCCCCCAAAAAGTGGGCGTGGGTTAAAATGGTAAATAGACGAAATGTTTATATTAATAATGTTAATGATTCCGCATCAAAATTTTTTTCGAAAAATTTAAAATTTGACCGAAAACAGTTTTTTTATTGAAAACGCCCCCAAAAAGTGGGCGTGGCAAAAAACTTTATATAGACGAAATATAGATAATAATATTGTCTAAATATGCTGTTCAGAAACTTTTTTAAAATTCCTTACGGTTTGGCCAAAAACTGAGTTTTTCTTAAAAGAAGGCGTGGCAGTGGGCGGATTTCAAAAATTTTTACACTTGTTCTGTAGGCAGAGACGAGGATCCTATATACCAAATTTCATTATCCTAGCTCAAAATTTAAGGCCCAAAAACCGCTGACGAACAGACAGACAGACATGGCTAATTCGACTCAGCTAGCGATTCTGAGTCGATCCATATACTTTGAGGTATATGTAGCAAAATTATTTCTCTATGTTACAAACTAAGTATCAAAACTAATATACCCCTATGGGATAGGGTATAAAAAGTGCATACGAAAACAAAGAAGTAGCTTTATGTGCCTTCCTAGACATAGAGGGCGCTTTTGACAACACTGGATATGACTCCATATCAAATGCTTTGACTCATAGAAGAATAGATCATCCCACCATCAAATGGATCAAAGCGATGCTTGAAAGTCGGAAAATAACTGCTTCATCAGCACAGACCTCAGTATCAGTAACAGCCGTTAAAGGCTGCCCTCAGGGAGGAGTACTCTCACCCCTACTATGGTCTCTGGTTATCGATAACCTACTTCAAGACCTAAGTAATGCAGGTTTCAATATAATTGGATACGCCGATGACCTAGTCATCATAATAAAGGGCAAAGAATCAAACGAAGTTACAACACGTTTGCAAAACGCCCTTAAGATAGTCATAGACTGGTGTAATAAAGAAAGTCTCTCTATAAACCCCAGCAAGGCTATCATCGTCCCTTTTACAAAACGGAGGAAATTAAATCTTACCCAAATTTCAATTAATGGTACATACATTGAGTATTCCAACGAAGTAAAATATCTTGGGGTCATCCTCGATAAAAAACTAAGCTGGAACTCCCACATCAACAATAAAATTCAAAAAGCAACCAAAGCTTTCTGGGCTTGCCGAAGCATGTATGGTAAAACCTGGGGAATCTCTCCAAAGACCACACACTGGATCTACACGATCATGGTCAGGCTCATTATAACATACGCTTCAATAGTATGGTGAAACAAAGTCACCCAAAAAACAACTATAAATAAATTAAACAAGGTACAACGGCTTGGACTTGGACACGGCGGCTAAGGAAGCCTTATTAGGACTAACACCCCTCCACATTTATATAAAAAAAGTGGCAATTCGCAGCTCAGCAAGTCTGACACAAGCGGAAGAATTAAACATTAGTGAACATCTAAAACTAATTGAACTTCTATCCGAACTTCCAGAACTTGACATGATCTGTGCGGTTACATACCGCTTACCAAAGACACTATGCTTCGACAAAAGATTCTCAACGGAGACCACAACCAGAGAAGCATGGTGTAGCAACAACCCACCAAACTGCCTAAACGGCCTAAAGTGGTATACGGATGGTTCTAAAATGGACTCAGGGGTAGGAGCTGGCATACATGGACCAAATAAAAACATCTCAATACCTATTGAAAAAACCCTAGTGTATTCCAAGCTGAGCTCCATGCCATAAAAGAATGCGCAAACCTAATACACAACTCAGGTATTAAAGGCGCAAACATCCATATATTCACGGACAGTCAAGCAGCTATAAAAGCCCTTAGCTCCCACATCATTGACTCCAAATCAGTACTACACTGCTTTAACTCCCTCCAAACACTCAGTTCCGGGAACAAAACCAGACTATGGTGGGTCCCCGGACATAAGGGAGATGAAGGTAACGAAAAAGCTGATGAACTAGCCAGAAAAGGTTCGGAAACCCCCTTCATTGGACCTGAACCCTTCTGTGCAATCCCCAAATCAGCCATAAATCTGGTCATAAAAAACTGGGAACAAAATAAATGTGTTTCATACTGGGGAAACATCCCAGGCCTAAGACAGGCCAAAAGAGCTATTCAGCCCTTCAAACCAGATGCCAACAAGATACTAAATCTTCGCAGGCAAGATATCAAAAACTTAGTAGGCTACCTAACTGGTCATCACGGTCTGCGATATCACCTAAACAATATACGTCTAGTCGACTCACCGGAGTGCAGACTATGTCTAGAAGAATACAAAACAGCCGAGCATAGCATATGTGAATGCCCGGCCCTTTACGGTACGAGAAGAGAATCTTTCTTCAGGGAATTCTTAAGTCCCGAAGAATTGAGGAAATCTTCGGCAGAAAGTATTATCAGCTACATTAGGAAAGTAGAACCGCTACTAACCTAAAAATCATCTGACGGCAAGCACAATCGATCTTTTAGGTCGATGTGTATATTACTGCTTAGGCAGGTCAGAATTAAAAACATATGAGAAGGCTACAATCCGCTGTGCGGATCGTTTAATACCCTATCCCATCCCATCCTTAAAATTGATATCCCCAAAATATGGTTTTTATGGTCATAAAGTATTAAAAATGGCGTTGTTACAACATATTGTTCCGAAGGATTATCAAATTCTTTTATGGATCGACAAAAAACCACGTTTTTGTATTGCATATGCCCTGGAGTTGGGCATACAAATGGTTTTTGTAGGAAAACGCCCCCAAAAAGTGGGCGTGGCAAAAAACTTTGTATTGACGAAATATAGATATTACGATTCTCTAAATATGTTTCTCAGACACTTTTTTAAAATTTCGTACGGTTTGGCCAAAAACTGAGTTTATCTTAAAAGGGGGCGTGGCACTGGGCGTATTTCAAAAATTTTTACACTTGTTCTGTAGGCACGGGCGAGGATCCCATATACCAAATTTCATTATCCTAGCTCAAAATTTAAGGCCTAAAAATCGGTGACGTACAGACGGACGGACGGACAAACAGACAGACATGGCTTAATCGACTCAGCTACCGATTCTGAGTCGATCCATATACTTTGAGGTATATGTAGCTAAATTATTTCTCTATGTTACAAACTAAGTATCAAAACTAATAAACCCCTATGGGATAGAGGTTTAACCCACGACCACTTTTTGGGGGCGTTTTTATAAAAAAAATATGAGAAGGCTACAATCCGCTGTGCGGATCGTTGAATACCCTATCCCATCCTATCTGTAAAGCTAAAATCCCCAAAAAGTGCACATGGCTAAAAACACGATGTGGATAAAATAAGGAAAATGACATGGTGACAACAAATTCTTCAGACTGCTTACAAAAAACTTTTACGGTTCTACAAAAGACAAGGTTTTCTCCTGCATATGTTATGGGGTAGGGTATAAAAATGGTTTTTATATAAAAACGCCCCCAAAAATTAGGGGTGGGTTAAAATGGTCTATGGACGAAATGTTCATATTTATATTACTAATGATTCTGCATCAAAAGTTTTTTCGAAAATTTTTAAATTTGACCGAAAAACGTTTTTAATTAAAAACGCCCCCAAAAAGTGGGCGTGGCAAAAAACTTTGTATGAACGAAATATAGATATTCAGATTGTCTAAATATGTTGTTCAGAAAGTTTTTCAAAATTCCTTATGGTTTGGCCAAAAAATACGTTTTTCTAAAAAGGGGGCGTGGCAGTGGGCGGATTTCAAAAATTTTTACACTTGTTCTGCTGGGAGCAACAAAGAGTACGTGTGCCAAATTTTATCTTTCTAGCTCAAAATTTAAGGCCCAAAAACTGGTGACGTACGGACGGACGGACGGACGGACGGACGGACGGACGGACGGACGGACGGACAGACATGGCTAAGTCGACTCAGCTATCGATTCTGAGTCGATCCATATACTTTGAGGTATATGTAGCTAAATTATTTCTCTATGTTACAAACTATGTATCAAAACGAATATACCCCTATGGGATAGGGTATAAAAAACATATGAGAAGGCTACAATCCGCTGTGCGGATCGTTGAATACCCTATCCCATCCTATCCATAAAACTAAAATACCCAAAAAAGTGGACATGGCTAAAAACACGATGTGGATAAATAGAAAAAATGATATAGTGACAACAAATTCTTCAGACTGCTTACAAAACACTTTAACGGTTCTACAAAAGACAAGGTTTTCTCTTGCATATGTTATGGGGTAGTGTATAAAAATGGTTTTTATGTAAAAACGCCCCCAAAAAGTGGGCGTGGGTTAAAATGATATATAGAAGAAATGTTCATATTAATAATGTTAATGATTATGCATCAAAATTTTTTTCGAAAAATTTAAAATTTGACCGAAAACAGTTTTTTATTGAAAACGCCCCCAAAAAGTGGGCGTGGCAAAAAACTTTATATGGACGAAATATAGATATTAATATTGTCTAAATATGTTGTTCAGAAACTTTTTTAAAATTCCTTACGGTTTGGTCAAAAACTGAGTTTTTCTTAAAAGGGGGCGTGGCAGTGGGCGGATTTCAAAAATTTTTACACTTGTTCTGTAGGCAGAGACGAGGATCCTATATACCAAATTTCATAATCCTAGCTCAAAATTTAAGGCCTAAAAATCGGTGACGTACAGACGGACGGACGGACGGACGGACGGACGGACAGACAGACATGGCTTAATCGACTCAGCTAGCGATTCTGAGTCGATCCATATACTTTGAGGTATATGTAGCAAAATTATTTCTCTATGTTACAAACTAAGTATCAAAACTAATATACCCCTATGGGATAGGGTATAAAAACATATGAGAAGGCTACAATCCGCTGTGCGGATCGTTGAATACCCTATCCCATCCTATCCATAAAACTAAAATCCCCAAAAAAGGGGACATGGCTAAAAACACGATGTGGATAAATAGAAAAAATGATATAGTGACAACAAATTCTTCAGACTGCTTACAAAACACTTTAACGGTTCTACATAAGACAAGGTTTTCTCTTGCATATGTTATGGGGTAGTGTATAAAAATGGTTTTTATATAAAAACGCCCCCAAAAAGTGGGCGTGGGTTAAAATGGTATATAGACGAAATGTTCATATTAATAATGTTAATGATTCTGCATCAAAATTTTTTTCGAAAAATTTAAAATTTGACCGAAAACAGTTTTTTATTGAGAACGCCCCCAAAAAGTGGGCGTGGCAAAAAACTTTATATGGACGAAATATAGATATTAATATTGTCTAAATATGTTGTTCAGAAACTTTTTTAAAATTCCTTACGGTTTGGTCAAAAACTGAGTTTTTCTTAAAAGGGGGCGTGGCGTGGCGGATTTCAAAAATTTTTACACTTGTTCTGTAGGCATAGACGAGGATCCTATATACCAAATTTCATTATCCTAGCTCAAAATTTAAGGCCTAAAAATCGGTGACGTACAGACGGACGGACGGACGGACAGACAGACATGGCTTAATCGACTCAGCTAGCGATTCTGAGTCGATCCATATACTTTGAGGAATATGTAGCAAAATTATTTCTCTATGTTACAAACTAAGTATCAAAACTAATATACCCCTATGGGATATGGTATAAACATATGAGAAGGCTACAATCTACTGTGCGGATCGTTGAATACCCTATCCCATCCTATCTGTAAAACTAAAATCCCCAAAAAGTGGACATGGCTTAAAACACGATGTGGATAAAATTAAGAATATGACATGGTGACAACAAATTCTTCAGACTGCTTATAAAAAACTTTTACGGTTCTACAAAAGACAAGGTTTTCTCCTGCATATGTTATGGGGTAGGGTATAAAATGGTTTTTATATAAAAACGCCCCCAAAAAGTGGGCGTGGGTTAAAATGGTCTATTGACGAAATGTTCATATTTATATTACTAATGATTCTGCATCAAAATTTTTTTTAGAAAATTTTAAAATTTGACCGAAAAACGTTTTTTATTAAAAACGCCCCCAAAAAGTGGGCGTGGCAAAAAACTTTGTATGAACGAAATACAGATATTCAGATTGTCTAAATATGTTGTTCAGAAAGTTTTTCAAAATTCCTTATGGTTTGGCCAAAAAATACGTTTTTCTAAAAAGGGGGCGTGGCAGTGGGCGGATTTCAAAAATGTTTACACTTGTTCTGCTGGGAGCAACATAGAGCACGTGTACCAAATTTCATCCTTCTAGCTCAAAATTTAAGGCCCAAAAACTGGTGACGTACGGACGGACGGACGGACGGACGGACAGACATGGCTAAATCGACTCAGCTATCGATTCTGAGTCGATCCATATTCTTTGAGGTATATGTAGCTAAATTATTTCTCTATGTTACAAACTAAGTATCAAAACTAATATACCCCTATGGGATAGGGTATAAAAAATATATATATACCAAATTTCATTATCCTAGCTCAAAATTTCAGGCCCAAAAATCGGTGACGAACAGACAGACGGACGGACGGACCAAAATTTAAAATTTGACCGAAAATAGTTTTTTATTGAAAACGCCCCCAAAAAGTGGGCGTGGCAAAAACTTTATATTGAAGAAATATAGATATTACGATTCTCTAAAAATGCTTCTCAGATACTTTTTTAAAATTCTTTACGGTTTGGCCAAAAAATACGTTTTCCTAAAATGGGGGCGTGGCAGTGGGCGGATTTCAAAAATTTTTACACTTGTTCTGGTGGCACGGACAAGGATCCTATATACCAAATTTCATTATCCTAGCTCAAAATTTAAGGCCCAAAAATCGGTGACGAACAGACAGACGGACGGACGGACGGACAGCCTTAATCGACTCAGCTAGCGATTCTGAGTCGATCCATATACTTTGAGGTATATGTAGCTAAATTATTTCTCTATTTTACAAACTAAGTATCAAAACTAATATACCCCTCATATCAAATGGATGAATTGGAATCTCCTTAGTTCCAATCTTAATTTTGGTATTTTCCCTTTGGTTCACTTGACATGCAGCGCATAAGTTTATATAATTAGCCATATCAGTATTAATTTTTGGCCAAAATACGACGTCTCGGGCTTTCCGAACACACTTTTCATAACTGAAGTGGCCGCTGTGAATAATTTTGAGAACTTCATTTCTCATTTGCACTGGTATTAATGCCTTTTGTGCTTTAAATATGATATCGTCGTGAATTGAGAGCTCTTTTCTAAAATGCCAGTAAGGCTGTATACTTTTTGGCACTAAATTAATGTTGAGCGGCCAACCGTTTAAGATATATTCCTTAAGTTGTTTAAACGTTTCGTCATGTTTTGTGAGTGCCGTCAGACGATTAAGCTCTTTGTCAGATATTGAGAGTACTAGTTGAACCTGTAATCACTGTCGTCGTTATCTTTTGATACCCTATCCCAAAGGTGGTATATTAGTTTTGATACATAGTTTGTAACATAGAGAAATAATTTAGCTACATATACCTCAAAGTATATGGATCGACTCGGAATCGATAGCTGAGTCGAATTAGCCATGTCTGTCTGTCCGTCCGTCCTTACACAATGTGTATCTTCGTGAATCTGTAGCTTGAAGTTGAATAGAGGGCAACTTCATGCAAGAAATGTATCTCTCTTTTGACAGCGATGCAAGATACCAGCTACAGATATGCAATCTGAGCAGGCCTTTAAGGTCGCCATTGCCAACAACAATTTCATCGCTTATTCCCAAATCAGAAACGCTAAATATTCCACAATTATTAACAGAAGAACGCCAAAAGCAAGCCGACCAAGCAAATAAGGGAGCTAATGTAGACCATGAGTTACATCAAGGAAAAAAAGTTGTTACCAGGATCAGCAGCAAGAAACAATGGAAGCCAGCAGTTATAATCGACCAAGTACATCCAAGATCATACTTAGTTCGTGACGAAGAAGGGAAGCTATTCCGCTGCAATTCCTTTAACATAAAACCTAATGAGGCCGATATAATTAATCCACCCACTGATATTCCAGACTCCCAGGAAGAGTCGTCATCACATTGCGATATTAACCCAGCATTGAATAATACAGAGACTCAAGATACTCCACCAACTGTTTTGCTGTCGTCAACAATTGTGACAACTAGATACGGAAGAACAATTACACCTCCTCAGCGTTTGACTTACCATTAGTAGACTTCACTATTAAGGATGTCTCAAAAGAAGGGGGGTGTGATGGGGGCAGATCCTAAGACAACAACTTGAAGTTGACAGACAAAACGTCAAACATCCAACATCGTGGATGAACGTCAGTCGCGCGAAACGATAACCTAGCATTTACATTTGACCAGTTTTGAAATGAAATAAAGATTTGAAATCAAGCCAAATTAAAAACATATGAGAAGGCTACAATCCGCTGTGCGGATCGTTGAATACCCTATCCCATCCTATCCATAAAACTAAAATACCCAAAAAAGTGGACATGGCTAAAAACACGATGTGGATAAATAGAAAAAATGATATAGTGACAACAAATTCTTCAGACTGCTTACAAAACACTTTAACGGTTCTACAAAAGACAAGGTTTTCTCTTGCATATGTTATGGGGTAGTGTATAAAAATGGTTTTTATATAAAAACGCCCCCAAAAAGTGGGCGTGGGTTAAAATGATATATAGAAGAAATGTTCATATTAATAATGTTAATGATTCTGCATCAAAATTTTTTTCGAAAAATTTAAAATTTGACCGAAAACAGTTTTTTATTGAAAACGCCCCCAAAAAGTGGGCGTGGCAAAAAACTTTATATGGACGAAATATAGATATTAATATTGTCTAAATATGTTGTTCAGAAACTTTTTTAAAATTCCTTACGGTTTGGTCAAAAACTGAGTTTTTCTTAAAAGGGGGCGTGGCAGTGGGCGGATTTCAAAAATTTTTACACTTGTTCTGTAGGCAGAGACGAGGATCCTATATACCAAATTTCATTATCCTAGCTCAAAATTTAAGGCCTAAAAATCGGTGACGTACAGACGGACGGACGGACGGACGGACGGACGGACGGACGGACGGACGGACGGACGGACGGACAGACAGACATGGCTTAATCGACTCAGCTAGCGATTCTGAGTCGATCCATATACTTTGAGGTATATGTAGCAAAATTATTTCTCTATGTTACAAACTAAGTATCAAAACTAATATACCCCTATGGGATAGGGTATAAACATATGAGAAGGCTACAATCCGCTGTGCGGATCGTTGAATACCCTATCCCATCCTATCCATAAAACTAAAATCCCCAAAAAAGGAGACATGGCTAAAAACACGATCTGGATAAATAGAAAAAATGATATAGTGACAACAAATTCTTCAGACTGCTTACAAAACACTAACGGTTCTACAAAAGACAAGGTTTTCTCTTGCATATGTTATGGGGTAGTGTATAAAAATGGTTTTTATATAAAAACGCCCCCAAAAAGTGGGCGTGGGTTAAAATCGTATATAGAAGAAATGTTCATATTAATAATGTTAATGATTCTGCATCAACATTTTTTCGAAAAATTTAAAATTTGACCGAAAACAGTTTTTTATTGAAAACGCCCC
This sequence comes from Rhingia campestris, assembly GCA_932526625.1. NCBI lineage: Eukaryota > Metazoa > Arthropoda > Insecta > Diptera > Syrphidae > Rhingia > Rhingia campestris. Next base: position 127,877,747 of record OW052182.1, on the reverse strand, counting down.
CAAAAAGTGGGCGTGGCAAAAAACTTTATATGGACGAAATATAGATATTAATATTGTCTAAATATGTTGTTCAGAAACTTTTTTAAAATTCTTTACGGTTCGGTCAAAAACTGAGTTTTTCTTAAAAGGGGGCGTGGCAGTGAGCGGATTTCAAAATTTTTTACACTTGTTCTGTAGGCAGAGACGAGGATCCTATATACCAAATTTCATTATCCTAGCTCAAAATTTAAGGCCCAAAAATCGGTGACGTACAGACGGATGGACGGACGGACGGACGGACGGACAGACAGACATGGCTTAATCGACTCAGCTAGCGATTCTGAGTCGATCCATATACTTTGAGGTATATGTAGCAAAATTATTTCTCTATGTTACAAACTAAGTATCAAAACTAATATACCCCTATGGGATAGGGTATAAACATATGAGAGGCTACAATCCGCTATGCGGATCGTTGAATGCCCTATCCCATCCCATCCTTTAAATTAATATCCTCAAAATATAGGCCTTATGGCGATGAAATACAGAAAATGACATTGTCACAATATATTGCTCAGACAGTTTCTCAAAATTTTGTGTGGTTCGACAAAAAACAACGTATTTCTATTGCTAATGCCTTGTGATGGGGTATTCAAATGGCTTTTGTAAGAAAACGCCCCCAAAATGTGGGCGTAGGTGAAAATGATCTATGGACAAAATGTTTATATTACCATTTCGGAAGTATTTGCATCAAAATTTCTTTCGAAAGTTTTAAAATTTGGACAAAAAGCGTTTTTTACTAAAAACGCCCCCAAACAGTGGGCGTGGCAAAAAACTTTGTATGAACGAAATATAGATATTAGGATTGTCTAAATATACTTAGACACTTTTTTGAAATTCTTTACGGTTTGGCCAAAAAATAAGTTTTCCTAAAAAGGGGGCGTGGCAGTGGGCGGATTTCAAAAATGTTTACACTTGTTCTGGTGGCACGGACGAGGATCCTATATACCAAATTTCATTATCCTAGCTCAAAATCTAAGGCCCAAAAACCGCTGACGAACAGACAGACGGACGGACGGACGGACGGACGGACGGACAGACATGGCTAATTCGACTCAGCTAGCGATTCTGAGCCGATCCATATACTTTGAGGTATATGAAGCAAAATTATTTCTCTATGTTACAAACTAAGTATCAAAACTAATATACCCCCCTATGGGATAGGGTATAAACATATGAGAAGGCTACAATCCGCTGTGCGGATCGTTGAATACCCTATCCCATCCTATCCATAAAACTAAAATCCCAAAAAAAAGTGGGCATGGCTAAAAATACGATGTGGATAAAATAGAAAAAATGATATAATGACAACTAAATCTTCAGACTGCTTACAAAACACTTTTACGGTTCTACAAAAGACTAGGTTTTCTCCTTCATATGTTATGGGGTAGTGTATAAAAATGGTTTTTATATAAAAACGCCCCCAAAAAGTGGGCGTGGGTTAAAATGGTATAAAGACGAAATGTTCATATTAATAATGTTAATGATTCTGCATCAAAAATTTTTTCGAAAAATTTAAAATTTGACCGAAAACAGTTTTTTATTGAAAACGCCCCCTAAAAGTGGGCGTGGCAAAAAACATTATATGAACAAAATATAGATATTACGATTCTCTAAATATGCTGTTTAGACACTTTTTAAAAATTCTTTACGGTTTTGGCAAAAATTACGTTTTTCTAAAAAGGGGGCGTGGCAGTGGGCGGATTTCCAAAATTTTTACACTTGTTCTGGTGACTCGGACAAGGATCCTATATACCAAATTTCATTATCCTAGCTCAAAATGTAAGCCCCAAAAATCGGTGACGAACAGACAGACGGACGGACGGACAGACAGACATGGCTAATTCGACTCAGCTAGCGATTCTGAGTCGATCCATATACTTTGAGGTACATGTAGCAAAATTATTTCTCTATGTTACAAACTATGTATCAAAACTAATATACCCCCCTATGGGATAGGGTATAAACATATGAGAGGCTACAATCCGCTGTGCGGATCGTTGAATACCCTATCCCATCCCATCCTTAAAATTAATATCCTCAAAATATAAGCCTTATGGCGATGAAATACAGAAAATGACATTGTCACAATATATTGCTCAGACAGTTTATCAAAATCTTTTGTGGTTCGACAAAAAACAACGTATTTCTAGTGCTAATGCCTTGGGAAGGGGTATACAAATGGTTTTTGTAAGAAAACGCCCACAAAATGTTGGCGTAGGTGAACATTATCTATGGACAAAATGTTTATGTTACCATTGCGGAAGTATTTGCACCAAATTTTTTTTCGAAAGTTTTAAAATTTGGACAAAAAAAGTTTTTTACTAAAAACGCCCCCAAAAAGTGGGCGTGGCAAAAAACTTTGTATGCACGAAATATAGATATTAGGATTGTCTAAATATGTTGCTAACACACTTTTTTGAAATTCCTTACGGTTTGGCTTAAAACTACGTTTTTTCTAAAAGGGGGCGTGGCAGTGGGCGGATTTTAAAAATTTTTACACTTGTTCTGGTGACTCGGCAAAGGATCCTATATACCAAATTTCATTATCCTAGCTCAAAATTTAAGGCCCAAAAATCGGTGACTAACAGACAGACGGACGGACGGACGGACAGACAGACATGGCTGATTCGACTCAGCTAGCGATTCTGAGTCGATCCATATACTTTGAGGTATATCTAGGAAAATTATTTCTCTATGTTACAAACTAAGTATCAAAACTAATATACCCCCCTATGGGATAGGGTATAAACATATGAGAAGGCTACAATCCACTGTGCGGATCGTTGAATACCCTATCCCATCCCATCCTTAAAATTAATATCCTCAAAATATAAGCCTTATGGCGATGAAATACAGAAAATGACATTGTCACAATATATTGCTCAGACAGTTTATCAAAATCTTTTGTGGTTCGACAAAAAACAACGTATTTCTAGTGCTAATGCCTTGGGAAGGGGTATACAAATGGTTTTTGTAAGAAAACGCCCACAAAATGTTGGCGTAGGTGAACATGATCTATGGACAAAATGTTTAATTTTTTTTCGAAAGTTTTAAAATTTGGACAAAAAACGTTTTTTACTAAAAACGCCCCCAAAAAGTGGGCGTGGCAAAAAACTTTGTATGCACGAAATATAGATATTAGGATTGTCTAAATATGTTGCTAACACACTTTTTTGAAATTCCTTACGGTTTGGCTTAAAACTACGTTTTTTCTAAAAGGGGGCGTGGCAGTGGGCGGATTTTAAAAATTTTTACACTTGTTCTGGTGACTCGGCAAAGGATCCTATATACCAAATTTCATTATCCTAGATCAAAATTTAAAGCCCAAAAATCGGTGACTAACAGATAGACGGACGGACGGACGGACAGACAGACATGGCTGATTCGACTCAGCTAGCGATTCTGAGTCGATCCATATACTTTGAGGTATATCTAGCAACATTATTTCTCTATGTTACAAACTAAGTATCAAATCTACTATACCCCCCTATGGGATAGGGTATAAACATATGAGAAGGCTACAATCCACTGTGCGGATCGTTGAATACCCTATCCCATCCCATCCTTAAAATTAATATCCTCAAAATATAAGCCTTATGGCGATGAAATACAGAAAATGACATTGTCACAATATATTGCTCAGACAGTTTATCAAAATCTTTTGTGGTTCGACAAAAAACAACGTATTTCTAGTGCTAATGCCTTGGGAAGGGGTATACAAATGGTTTTTGTAAGAAAACGCCCACAAAATGTTGGCGTAGGTGAACATGATCTATGGAAAAAATGTTTATGTTACCATTGCGGAAGTATTTGCACCAAATTTTTTTTCGAAAGTTTTAAAATTTGGACAAAAAACGTTTTTTACTAAAAACGCCCCCAAAAAGTGGGCGTGGCAAAAAACTTTGTATGCACGAAATATAGATATTAGGATTGTCTAAATATGTTGCTAACACACTTTTTTGAAATTCCTTACGGTTTGGCTTAAAACTACGTTTTTTCTAAAAGGGGGCGTGGAAGTGGGCGGATTTTAAAAATTTTTACACTTGTTCTGGTGACTCGGCAAAGGATCCTATATACCAAATTTCATTATCCTAGATCAAAATTTAAGGCCCAAAAATCGGTGACTAACAGACAGACGGACGGACAGACAGACATGGCTGATTCGACTCAGCTAGCGATTCTGAGTCGATCCATATACTTTGAGGTATATGTAGCAAAATTATTTCTCTATGTTACAAACTAAGTATCAAAACTAATATACCCCCCTATGGGATAGGGTATAAACATATGAGAAGGCTACAATCCGCAGTGCGGATCGTTTAATACCCTATCCCATCCCATCCTTAAAATTAATATCCCCAAAGTGTGGTCTTTATGGGCATAAAGTATTGAAAATGGCGTTGTCACAACATATTGTTCAGAAGGTTTATATAATTCTTTTATGGTTCGACGAAGAACAACGTTTTTCTATTGGATATGCCTTGGGGCAGGTCATACAAATGTTTTTTGTAAGAAAACGCCCCCAAAAAGTGGGCGTGGGTTAAAATGGTCTATAGAAGAAATGTTCATATTAATACTACCAATAATTGTACATCAAATTTTTTTTTGAAAATTTTAAAATTTGACCAGAAAACGTTTTTTATAAAAAACGCCCCCAAAAAGTGGGCGTGGCAAAAAACTTAATATTGACGAAATATAGATATTACGATTCTCTAACTATGCTGCTCAGACACTTTTTTAAAATTCCCTACGGTTTGGCCAAAAAATACGTTTTCCTAAAAAGGGGGCGTGGCAGTGGGCGGATTTCAAAAATTTGTACACTTGTTCTGGTGGCACGGACGAGGATCCTATATACCAAATTTCATTATCCTAGCTCAAAATTTAAGGCCCAAAAACCGCTGACGAACAGACAGACGGACGGACGGACGGACAGACAGACTTGGCTAATTCGACTCAGCTAGCGATTCTGAGTCGATCCATATACTTTGAGGTATATGTAGCTAAATTATTTCTCTATGTTACAAACTAAGTATCAAAACTAATATACCCCCCTATGGGATAGGGTATAAACATATGAGAGGCTACAATCCGCTATGCGGATCGTTGAATACCCTATCCCATCCCATCCTTTAAATTAATATCCTCAAAATATAGGCCTTATGGCGATGAAAAACAGAAAATGACATTGTCACAATATATTGCTCAGACAGTTTCTCAATATTTTTTTTTGGTTCAACAAAAAACAACGTATTTCTATTGCTAATGCCTTGGGATGGGGTAAACAAATGGTTTTTGTAAGAAAACGCCCCCAAAATGTGGGCGTAGGTGAAAATGATCTATCGACAAAATGTTTATATTACTATTGCGGAAGTATTTGCATCAAAATTTTTTTCGAAAGTTTTAAAATTTGGACAAAAAACGTTTTTTACTAAAAACGCCCCCAAAAAGTGGGCGTGGCAAAAAACTTTGTATGGACGAAATATAGATATTAGGATTGTCTAAATATATTGCTAACACGCTTTTTTGAAATTCCTTACGGTTTGGCTTAAAACTACGTTTTTTCTAAAAGGGGGCGTGGCAGTGGGCGGATTTTAAAATTTTTTAAACTTGTTCTGGTGACTCGGCCAAGGATCCTATATACCAAATTTCATTATCCTAGCTCAAAATTTAAGGCCCAAAAATCGGTGACGAACAGACAGACGGACGGACGGACGGACAGACAGACATGGCTGGTTCGACAAAAAACAACGTATTTCTAGTGCTAATGCCTTGGGAAGGGGTATACAAATGGTTTTTGTAAGAAAACGCCCACAAAATGTTGGCGTAGGTGAACATGATCTATGGACAAAATGTTTAATTTTTTTTCGAAAGTTTTAAAATTTGGACAAAAAACGTTTTTTACTAAAAACGCCCCCAAAAAGTGGGCGTGGCAAAAAACTTTGTATGCACGAAATATAGATATTAAGATTGTCTAAATATGTTGCTAACACACTTTTTTGAAATTCCTTACGGTTTGGCTTAAAACTACGTTTTTTCTAAAAGGGGGCGTGGCAGTGGGCGGATTTTAAAAATTTTTACACTTGTTCTGGTGACTCGGCTAAGGATCCTATATACCAAATTTCATTATCCTAGATCAAAATTTAAAGCCCAAAAATCGGTGACTAACAGACAGACGGACGGACGGACACACGGACCGACGGACGGACACACGGACGGACGGACGGACGGACAGACAGACATGGCTGATTCGACTCAGCTAGCGATTCTGAGTCGATCCATATACTTTGAGGTATATCTAGCAAAATTATTTCTCTATGTTACAAACTAAGTATCAAAACTAATATACCCCCCTATGGGATAGGGTATAAACATATGAGAAGGCTACAATCCACTGTGCGGATCGTTGAATACCCTATCCCATCCCATCCTTAAAATTAATATCCTCAAAATATAAGCCTTATGGCGATGAAATACAGAAAATGACATTGTCACAATATATTGCTCAGACAGTTTATCAAAATCTTTTGTGGTTCGACAAAAAACAACGTATTTCTAGTGCTAATGCCTTGGGAAGGGGTATACAAATGGTTTTTGTAAGAAAACGCCCACAAAATGTTGGCGTAGGTGAACATGATCTATGGAAAAAATGTTTATGTTACCATTGCGGAAGTATTTGCACCAAATTTTTTTTCGAAAGTTTTAAAATTTGGAAAAAAAAACGTTTTTTACTAAAAACGCCCCCAAAAAGTGGGCGTGGCAAAAAACTTTGTATGCACGAAATATAGATATTAGGATTGTCTAAATATGTTGCTAACACACTTTTTTGAAATTCCTTACGGTTTGGCTTAAAACTACGTTTTTTCTAAAAGGGGGCGTGGAAGTGGGCGGATTTTAAAAATTTTTACACTTGTTCTGGTGACTCGGCAAAGGATCCTATATACCAAATTTCATTATCCTAGATCAAAATTTAAGGCCCAAAAATCGGTGACTAACAGACAGACGGACGGACAGACAGACATGGCTGATTCGACTCAGCTAGCGATTCTGAGTCGATCCATATACTTTGAGGTATATGTAGCAAAATTATTTCTCTATGTTACAAACTAAGTATCAAAACTAATATACCCCCCTATGGGATAGGGTATAAACATATGAGAAGGCTACAATCCGCAGTGCGGATCGTTTAATACCCTATCCCATCCCATCCTTAAAATTAATATCCCCAAAGTGTGGTCTTTATGGGCATAAAGTATTGAAAATGGCGTTGTCACAACATATTGTTCAGAAGGTTTATATAATTCTTTTATGGTTCGACGAAGAACAACGTTTTTCTATTGGATATGCCTTGGGGCAGGTCATACAAATGTTTTTTGTAAGAAAACGCCCCCAAAAAGTGGGCGTGGGTTAAAATGGTCTATAGAAGAAATGTTCATATTAATACTACCAATAATTGTACATCAAATTTTTTTTTGAAAATTTTAAAATTTGACCAGAAAACGTTTTTTATAAAACACGCCCCCAAAAAGTGGGCGTGGCAAAAAACTTAATATTGACGAAATATAGATATTACGATTCTCTAAATATGCTGCTCAGACACTTTTTTAAAATTCATTACGGTTTGGCCAAAAAATACGTTTTCCTAAAAAGGGGGCGTGGCAGTGGGCGGATTTCAAAAATTTGTACACTTGTTCTGGTGGCACGGACGAGGATCCTATATACCAAATTTCATTATCCTAGCTCAAAATTTAAGGCCCAAAAACCGCTGACGGACAGACAGACGGACGGACGGACGGACAGACAGACTTGGCTAATTCGACTCAGCTAGCGATTCTGAGTCGATCCATATACTTTGAGGTATATGTAGCTAAATTATTTCTCTATGTTACAAACTAAGTATCAAAACTAATATACCCCCCTATGGGATAGGGTATAAACATATGAGAGGCTACAATCCGCTATGCGGATCGTTGAATACCCTATCCCATCCCATTCTTTAAATTAATATCCTCAAAATATAGGCCTTATGGCGATGAAAAACAGAAAATGACATTGTCACAATATATTGCTCAGACAGTTTCTCAATATTATTTTTTGGTTCAACAAAAAAAAAAGTATTTCTATTTCTAATGCCTTGGGATGGGGTAAACAAATGGTTTTTGTAAGAAAACGCCCCCAAAATGTGGGCGTAGGTGAAAATGATCTATCGACAAAATGTTTATATTACTATTGCGGAAGTATTTGCATCAAAATTTTTTTCGAAAGTTTTAAAATTTGGACAAAAAACGTTTTTTACTAAAAACGCCCCCAAAAAGTGGGCGTGGCAAAAAACTTTGTATGGACGAAATATAGATATTAGGATTGTCTAAATATGTTGCTAACACGCTTTTTTGAAATTCCTTACGGTTTGGCTTAAAACTACGTTTTTTTCTAAAAGGGGGCGTGGCAGTGGGCGGATTTTAAAATTTTTTAAACTTGTTCTGGTGACTCGGCCAAGGATCCTATATACCAAATTTCATTATCCCAGCTCAAAATTTAAGGCCCAAAAATCGGTGACGAACAGACAGACGGACGGACGGACAGACAGACATGGCTAATTCGACTCAGCTAGCGATTCTGAGTCGATACATATACTTTGAGGTATATGTAGCTAAATTATTTCTCTATGTTACAAACTAAGTATCAAAACAAATATACCCCTATGGGATAGGGTATAAACATTTTTTAATTAAAACGCCCCAAAAAGTGGGCGTGGCAAAAAAACTTTGTACGGACGAAATATAAATATTAAGATTGTCTAAAGATGTGTGACGGGCTCAGTGGCGCGATGGTTAGTGCGATGAACTCCCGCGCAGAAGGTCTGGGTTCGATTCCCAGCCGTAGCAACACCTTAATGATTTTTCACTGACCCTCCTCTCGTGATGATCTGACAAAAATCATTCGAGTAGTATCATTTGTCAAGAATAGCTTATCTCAACTTAGCCGTTCGGAGTCGGCATAAAACAGGAGGTCCCGCCATCGTGCAAGAAGTACACACGCACACATGAATGGTGTGAGAAAGCTAGGCCCTGGGTACTAACGAGCCTGTTGCGCCAAAAATTTGTATTTTTTTTTTTTTGTCTAAATATGTTCCTCAGACATTTTTATACCCTATTCCATTAGTTTGTAACATAGAGAAATAATTTTGCTACATATAGCTCAAAGTATATGGATCGACTCACAATCGCTAGCTGAGTCGATTAAGCCATGTCTGTCCGTACGTCTGTACGTCACCGATTTTTAGGCCTTAAATTTTGAGCTAGGATAATGAAATTTGGTATATAGGATCCTCGTCTCTGCCTACAGAACAAGTGTAAACATTTTTGAAATCCGCCCACTGCCACGCCCCCTTTTAAGAAAAACTCAGTTTTTGACCAAACCGTAAGGAATTTTAAAAAAGTTTCTGAACAACATATTTAGACAATATTAATATCTATATTTCGTCTATATAAAGTTTTTTGCCACGCCCACTTTTTGGGGGGCGTTTTCAATAAAAAACTGTTTTCGGTCAAATTTTAAATTTTTCGAAAAAAATTTTGATGCAGAATCATTAACATTATTAATATGAACATTTCTTCTATATACCATTTTAACCCACGCCCACTTTTTGACGGCGTTTTTATATAAAAACCATTTTTATACACTACCCCATAACATAATGCAAGAGAAAACCTTGTCTTTTGTAGAACCGTTAAAGTGTTTTGTAAGCAGTCTAAAGAATTTGTTGTCACTATATCATTTTTTCTATTTATCCACATCGTGTTTTTAGTCATGTCCCCTTTTTTGGGGATTTTAGTTTTATGGATAGGATGGGATAGGGTATTCAACGATCCGCACAGCGGATTGTAGCCTTCTCATATGTTTATACCCTATCCCATAGGGGTATATTAGTTTTGATACTTAGTTTGTAACATAGAGAAATAATTTTGCTACATATAGATCAAAGTATACGGATCGACTCAGAATCGCTAGCTGAGTCGATTAAGCCATGTCTGTCTGTCCGTCCGTCCGTCCGTCCGTCCGTCTGTACGTCACCGATTTTTAGGCCTTAAATTTTGAGCTAGGATAATGAAATTTGGTATATAGGATCCTCGTCTCTGCCTACAGAACAAGTGTAAACATTTTTGAAATCCGCGCACTGCCACGCCCCCTTTTAAGAAAAACTCAGTTTTTGACCAAACCGTAAGGAATTTTAAAAAAGTTTCTGAACAACATATTTAGACAATCTGAATATCTATTTTTCGTTCATACAAAGTTTTTTGCCACGCCCACTTTTTGGGGGGGTTTTCAATAAAAAACTGTTTTCGGTCAAATTTTAAATTTTTCGAAAAAAATTTTGATGCAGAATCATTAACATTATTAATATGAACATTTCTTCTATATCCCATTTTAACCCACGCCCACTTTTTGACGGCGTTTTTATATAAAAACCATTTTTATACACTACCCCATAACATAATGCAAGAGAAAACCTTGTCTTTTGTAGAACCGTTAAAGTGTTTTGTAAGCAGTCTAAAGAATTTGTTGTCACTATATCATTTTTTCTATTTATCCACATCGTGTTTTTAGTCATGTCCCCTTTTTTGGGGATTTTAGTTTTATGGATAGGATGGGATAGGGTATTCAACGATCCGCACAGCGGATTGTAGCCTTCTCATATGTTTATACCCTATCCCATAGGGGTATATTAGTTTTGATACTTAGTTTGTAACATAGAGAAATAATTTTGCTACATATACCTCAAAGTATATGGATCGACTCAGAATCGCTAGCTGAGTCGATTAAGCCATGTCTGTCTGTCCGTCCGTCCGTCCGTCCGTCCGTCCGTCCGTCCGTCCGTCCGTCCGTCCGTCCGTCCGTCCGTCCGTCTGTACGTCACCGATTTTTAGGCCTTAAATTTTGAGCTAGGATAATGAAATTTGGTATATAGGATCCTCGTCTCTGCCTACAGAACAAGTGTAAAAATTTTTGAAATCCGCCCACTGCCACGCCCCCTTTTAAGAAAAACTCAGTTTTTGACCAAACCGTAAGGAATTTTAAAAAAGTTTCTGAACATCATATTTAGACAATATTAATATCTATATTTCGTCCATATAAAGTTTTTTGCCACGCCCACTTTTTGGGGGCGTTTTCAATAAAAAACTGGTTTCGGTCAAATATTAAATTTTTCGAAAAAAATTTTGATGCAGAATCATTAACATTATTAATATGAACATTTCGTCTTTATACCATTTTAACCCACGCCCACTTTTTGGGGGCGTTTTTATATAAAAACCATTTTTATACACTACCCCATAACATATACAGGAGAAAACCTTGTCTTTGGTAGAACCGTAAAAGTGTTTTGTAAGCAGCCTGAAGAATTTGTTGTCACTATATCATTTTTTTTCGTTCGTCTGTTGTTGTTGTTGTCTGTCCGTCCGTCCGTCCGTCCGTCCGTCCGTCTGTACGTCACCGATTTTTAGGCCTTAAATTTTGAGCTAGGATAATGAAATTTGGTATATAGGATCCTCGTCTCTGCCTACAGAACAAGTGTAAAATTTTTTGAAATCCGCAAACTGCCACGCCCCCTTTTAAGAAAAACTCAGTTTTTGACCAAACCGTAACGAACTTTAAAAAAGTTTCTCAACAACATATTTAGACAATATTAATATCTATATTTCGTTTATATAAAGTTTTTTGCCACGCCCACTTTTTGGGGGCGTTTTCTATAAAAAACTGTTTTCGGTCAAATTTTAAATTTTTCGAAAAAAAATTTGATGCTGAATCATTAACATTATTAATATAAACATTTCGTCAATAGACCATTTGAACCCACGCCCACTTTTTGGGGGCGTTTTTATATAAAAACATATGAGAAGCCTACAATCCGCTGTGCGGTTCGTTGAATACCCTATCCCATCCTATCCATAAAACTAAAATCCCCAAAAAAGTGGGCATGGCTAAAAACACGATGTGGATAAAATAGAAAAAAATTATATAGTGACAACAAGTTCTTCAGACTGCTTACAAAACAATTTTGTGGTTCTACAAAAGACAAGGTTTTCTCCTGCATATGTTATGGGGTAGTGTATAAAAATGGTTTTTATATAAAAACGCCCCCAAAAAGTGGGCGTGGGTTAAAATTGTATATAGACGATGTCGATAGTCAGTTAGTAGAGCCACTAAACTGTAAACGTTAGCTCTTAGAAATAAAACTTACCCTTTGCTTCTTCAGCGTATTCATTCGGGAAAAGTAAAACAATTCTTCAATTCGGGAAAAGTAAAACAATTCTTTTTATTAATTTGATTTTTTTTTATTTCTATTTGTCGATCTCCTCTTGTTAAGTTCAAAAAGCTAATGCCCGGAAATCAGTATGCTCGTAAATTAATAAAAACATCAACACAAAAGCAAACTCCTTGATCAAATGTTACATACATACTCGCACAGTACATCGTTCCATAGCCTAATGTTGCCGCATTCTACAGTATGTATGTGCTGATTGCTTTTCGATGTGTTACGGCAGGCCTCTTCACAAAAAAAAAAAGTATATTGTTGAGGTAAACAAAACATTTTTTTATATTTTTGATTAAAATTTAACATAACATTAAACACAATCCTCTGCACATATTCACACTCTTCTGGCTTATCCCCCATCCTCCAAAAGTCCCTTTGATGCCTTCAAAACAAAATAAAAATAGTATTACGTATAAGCCATATATACATGATGTGCCTCACTGTACACGGGCATTTCCCACCTTCAGTGATCTCTGGATCTGCAGCACAGTACGGTATCCTTCCTTGCTCAGCTAAACCTATAAAAAAAAATATATATAAAAAAATGTAAACAAACTATTTGCTATGTTAGTTATATAGAATGAAGAAACTTGTTACCTACCTACCAGCAAAATCCCAATTCTCCATCAGCGAGTTTTTTTTGTTGTGGACGTTAGAACTGTCACTTCACTACACTGTGTTTGTCTCCTTCTTTATACACTTCTTCGTATAGTGGAGAATTTGGATAAAACAAAGTAAGTGTTCATAAATATGTTATGTTATTTTTGTGAAAGTATCATGTAAAATTAATTATCCTTATATATATTTATCTCGTTGTTTCTTGTTAGTGCAGGTGGTTTGTGTAATACTGATAAGTTTTATTAGTATTTTTGTAAGTATATGTTTAATTTAAGTTAATTATTTACCAAAGAAAACTAAATTATGATAAAATGACGTCACTAATTAGCAAAATGGAAGAACATTTATTTCATTGAGCAGTAAGTTCTTCGTTAGTGGAGAGTAGAAGAGGATAGCGTAGGAAATCTTTATCAGCAATATGTTGTTCAATACATAGAAAATCTCATGAGAGGGAGAAGTCAGCTGACATTGTGTACATATAAGGTATATATGATTCTGGTATGCGGTCGGTACCCTTTGTCTTAAGATATCCAAGCAAACAGCTGACACAAAGTACAGTGGTACACCGCCAATTACCAAATTTTTTTATTTTTTCGTGGTAAAACAATTTTGCATCGGGGTAAGTACAATTTTGATCATAAAATTGTACCTATTCTTATTAAAAGAAATCATACTTAGGATTTCGTGGATGAGAACTTTTATTATCAGTGTAATCCAGATAATGGGTGGACGTAAATTATACATATGTGTATATGTAAATAATTATTGTAAAGTGCCGAGGTATGTTCTTTTGACTGACAAGAAATCGGTGATGTTTTTTTAATTTCATCTTCATTGCGTAGCTTTCATCTAAACAGACAACGTTTTTGAAACTCTGCTGTCATATCTCACCCCAGCCAGTGCCTGATAAAATTAAGAAAATTATCACCACAAGTCCCCAACATTTTGAGCATAACATCATGAAAGTGCACAGTGAAGTGACAAAAGACAGTGAGCCATAATTGCCCAACAACAACAAAGATATGTTGTAAATATTGAAGCAAGTTGGGTGGTGATACAGTGGCGTAGAAAAGTGGACAACCACAGTGCAAATTAAAACAATTAAAGAATTTTTTTTTAACGTAGATTTTTAAATTTTGAATTTTTTTGTTTTATATTAATATTGTGCGAAGCAGTAGTTCTGCATTTAGGTATTTTGTTCGCGTTAAGGCACTATTGTGTCAACTTTTCCAGCATACATCCATTCTCGTGCTGCCGGCAGGACAACGGTGGATCTTCCTCGGAAATCGTGAGTAATTATTTTATGATATATATTTTTTTTGTTGAATTTTCCTCTAATTTGATACTAAGAGCAGAATTAGGACTTTCGTTAGTTTTAAATTTAACTGTAAAAAAAAAAGGATGAATTATATGTATTTTTAAATTATATGAAGTGTTCTTGTGTCATCTAATGGGTGTTTAAAACCTTTTGGTTTTGGTGTGTGGACGATGGGCGGACCGTCCATTGGTGGGTTGGCTGGAGACAACAAGACAGTATGACTTAGACGACTTTGACTGACGACGACTCACAGTTACTGATCCGGACTTTTCAGGTTGTGACTGAAAGGAACTTTAGGGGCTATCCTTCATAGACTTGGCCAGGAGGATAGCCATTGGATGTGTCATTGGACACGTGGGGTGGGCAGGCCAACCTTTGCCAAACCATCTGGCGTATTTCGGGTTCTTGATGAACCATTATCTCGGAAAGATATCGGGAATAATTTTTATCGTGTGTAGGGTATTTTAGGTTAGATTTAAGTTAGTTAAGATTTATTTTAGGGCTTATTTTACTTCCTAGGGTAGCTTACGTTTATCTTAGGTTAGTAACTTTAGAATCGCGGTAAATTCCTGGTCTTTTTCAGTGGTAGTGGCATAGGTTAGTGATCGGGTTTTCATTTCATTTTCTCCTATCATTCTTTCCTATCTTTTTTTGTCCGTCCGAAGTCTAAGTAGAGTAACTTCCTTCTCTTATTTTTTTATTTGATGAACAAAATTGCACGATACAAATGTTTGTAGAGCAAGGATGTAGAGTGAATGGGCAAGAACAACACCCCGTCCGACGAGCTGAGCCGAGCAACCGCGAGCGTGCAAAGCCCTCCTCTCCTGCATCAAAGATACCTCCGTGGCTAATCTTGACTCACAACAGATGCTGCTGCCGTTTTGACACATTCCCCCCTTGATGAGTCGGCGGATTCTTCAATTTGGTCCAACGGCAGCAAAACTAATTTTTGTACCGGCCGCATCATTCGTCGTTTCTTGCCTGCTACACGCAATTCGACGTTTCGTACATAACCATCCGTCCCAGGAATCGTCCGTGTAACTCTACCAGTTGCCCAAAAGGTTGGCGCTGAATTCTCATCTTTGATCAGCACTAAATTACCCACCTTCAAATTCTCTCTCGCCGTTTTCCATTTCGGACGTTGCTGAAGCTCGTTCAAATATGTTTGGTGCCACTGCTTCCAAAACGATTGTGACAATTGCTGGGTGATTGCGTACCGACGCAATGCATTCTTAGGCGTTTCGTCGATTCGCTCTCCGAACAGCTGCTTCAGCGGTCTTCCGTTGATCAGATGTCCAGGTGACAAGAAATTTAGATCGTCTGGATCATCCGTAAGCGCTGTGAGTGGCCGTGAGTTCAATATAGCACTTATCTGTGCCAGAAGTGTTTGAAAATCACTGCTGGTAAGCTTCTGTTGCCCGACGACTCGGCGGAAATGATGCTTAAACGCCTTTACTTTCGATTCCCATAGGCCGCCTTGATGTGGTGCAGATGGCGTTATAAAATGCCACTTCACCCTCAATCGTCGTATTTCTTTATATGCATCCGAATCAATCTGCGACCAACTGCTCACCATTTGCGCCAATTCCTTCTCTGCTCCGACAAAACATGTCCCATTATCACTCCACAAATGGGTACAGCTGCCACGAATGCTAGTGAATCGGAGAAATGCCGCTATGAATGCCTTTGTGGACAAATCTTCGACCAGTTCGAGATGGACCGCTTTTGTTGACATGCACACAAACACTGCGACAAATTTTTTCTCAATGATCCTGCATCTGCCACCGCGGGCTTTAACCTCGAATGGCCCAGTATAATCAACACCAGTGTGTGCAAACGGTGGGCTTTGTCGGACGCTGTCAGCTGGCAGATTTCCGATAATTTGTTGGCACAGTTTCTGTTTTTGCCGCACACATGGAATGCAACGTGAAATTTGCGTGCGTACTGCACGTCGTAGATTGGTGATCCAAAACGTTGTCTCAGGGCTGCCGCCATTAATTGAAATCCCCCATGCAGTGTCTGTTCGTGAGCATCCCTGATGAGCAATTGAGCCAGGTGACTTACATCGGGCAGTATTATCGGGTGCCTCTGCTCGTACGACAATGTCGCATGCTCTAATCGGCCACCGACTCGCATGATGTCTTCCTCGTCAATCACTGGGTTTAGCCGAAGTAATTGGCTTTTCATTGAAATGGCTTTTCCATGCCGCAAAGCGTTTAATTCTGGGGTGTAATAAATTGATTGCTCTCGCTTGACCCAGGAAGTTATCCCCTTCTCCTCTTCAGCTTCCGTGACGTCACCCGTTTCTCGCTTACACTTGTCCTCTCCGTGAAACTTAAGATTGTCTATAAACCGCCACAGCCAGGCCGTACGTCGAATGAGACGACGCCAAGACGATGTTCGAGTAAGAACATCTGACTTGGTGAACACCAAGGCGTCCTTGCCACGCATTTCGAACACAGCTACACTGACGAATGCCTTTTGAATCGGACGCAGTTTTCCATCGTTTATTATTTCTTTACAATTTGACTTCATCTCCCTCTCAATCCGCACGGAAAAGTCTGCTCGAGATGCAGGCCATGCGGTGTCATTTCTTGACAGCCAAGCTGGACCGTTCCACCATATCCTTAACGACTCAAGATCGCCTGGAGCCACGCCCCGACTCAATGCGTCAGCTGGATTGTCGGTGGTCGCTACATGACGCCATTCACAGTCAGGCGTTAATTTCCGGATCGTTTGAATCCGGTTATGCACGAATACATTTAAAGTCTCCGCTTCTTTCTCCATCCAGTGCAAAACTATCGACGAGTCGATCCATAGCACAGTACGAACATATTCAAACTTACACGCCTTTCTTACAACCTTTATCAGTTCACTTAACAGCACGGCAGCACACAATTCCAGCCGCGGTATTGTGACAGTTTTGACAGGTGCCACACGTGACCGAGACGTGAGTAGTGTGCACATCGACTCCACCCCCTGTTCAACTCTGACGTAAATGACGGCTCCATAAGCCGACTCGGATGCGTCGGCAAATCCGTGAAGTGTGAAACTGCATGTTGATGAAGTTCCCGACGACTCGGCGGAAATGATGCTTAAACGCCTTTACTTTCGATTCCCATAGGCCGCCTTGATGTGGTGCAGATGGCGTTATAAAATGCCACTTCACCCTCAATCGTCGTATTTCTTTATATGCATCCGAATCAATCTGCGACCAACTGCTCACCATTTGCGCCAATTCCTTCTCTGCTCCGACAAAACATGTCCCATTATCACTCCACAAATGGGTACAGCTGCCACGAATGCTAGTGAATCGGAGAAATGCCGCTATGAATGCCTTTGTGGACAAATCTTCGACCAGTTCGAGATGGACCGCTTTTGTTGACATGCACACAAACACTGCGACAAATTTTTTCTCAATGATCCTGCATCTGCCACCGCGGGCTTTAACCTCGAATGGCCCAGTATAATCAACACCAGTGTGTGCAAACGGTGGGCTTTGTCGGACGCTGTCAGCTGGCAGATTTCCGATAATTTGTTGGCACAGTTTCTGTTTTTGCCGCACACATGGAATGCAACGTGAAATTTGCGTGCGTACTGCACGTCGTAGATTGGTGATCCAAAACGTTGTCTCAGGGCTGCCGCCATTAATTGAAATCCCCCATGCAGTGTCTGTTCGTGAGCATCCCTGATGAGCAATTGAGCCAGGTGACTTACATCGGGCAGTATTATCGGGTGCCTCTGCTCGTACGACAATGTCGCATGCTCTAATCGGCCACCGACTCGCATGATGTCTTCCTCGTCAATCACTGGGTTTAGCCGAAGTAATTGGCTTTTCATTGAAATGGCTTTTCCATGCCGCAAAGCGTTTAATTCTGGGGTGTAATAAATTGATTGCTCTCGCTTGACCCAGGAAGTTATCCCCTTCTCCTCTTCAGCTTCCGTGACGTCACCCGTTTCTCGCTTACACTTGTCCTCTCCGTGAAACTTAAGATTGTCTATAAACCGCCACAGCCAGGCCGTACGTCGAATGAGACGACGCCAAGACGATGTTCGAGTAAGAACATCTGACTTGGTGAACACCAAGGCGTCCTTGCCACGCATTTCGAACACAGCTACACTGACGAATGCCTTTTGAATCGGACGCAGTTTTCCATCGTTTATTATTTCTTTACAATTTGACTTCATCTCCCTCTCAATCCGCACGGAAAAGTCTGCTCGAGATGCAGGCCATGCGGTGTCATTTCTTGACAGCCAAGCTGGACCGTTCCACCATATCCTTAACGACTCAAGATCGCCTGGAGCCACGCCCCGACTCAATGCGTCAGCTGGATTGTCGGTGGTCGCTACATGACGCCATTCACAGTCAGGCGTTAATTTCCGGATCGTTTGAATCCGGTTATGCACGAATACATTTAAAGTCTCCGCTTCTTTCTCCATCCAGTGCAAAACTATCGACGAGTCGATCCATAGCACAGTACGAACATATTCAAACTTACACGCCTTTCTTACAACCTTTATCAGTTCACTTAACAGCACGGCAGCACACAATTCCAGCCGCGGTATTGTGACAGTTTTGACAGGTGCCACACGTGACCGAGACGTGAGTAGTGTGCACATCGACTCCACCCCCTGTTCAACTCTGACGTAAATGACGGCTCCATAAGCCGACTCGGATGCGTCGGCAAATCCGTGAAGTGTGAAACTGCATGTTGATGAAGTTCCAATCCAACGAGGAATTCGGATGCCTGCAAGTTTCGGCAACTGAGTCTGGAATTGTATCCAATCATTTCCAATCTTGTCCGGCACCTGTGTGTCCCAGCCGATTCTTGCTTTCCAGATGCGTTGCATGATGATCTTCGCTCTTACAATCGCTGGACCCAAATACCCATTTGGATCAAACAACTGTGCAATCTGGCTGAGTATATTCCGCATGGTCATCTTCTGCTTCTCTTCTGGTGGTTGTGGCTGAAATTTAAATGTCAGTTCATCGGTTCTGGGCAACCATCGCAAACCAAGCACTGTAGTGTCATCGAACTCTCCCAACTGTACTGCTTCTGACGATTGCGTTGGCACGACGTTGACGCCATTCGAGTGCCATTTACTTAACAGGAAACCACCATTTCGTAGTATAGTAGACATCTCGCTACACAACGTACGCGCTTCCTCTTCATTGTCTGCGCCAGTTATGCCATCATCCATGTAGAAATCCTTCTCAACTCCTTGTGCTCCTCGTGGAAACTCACCTTGTTGGTCTCGTGCACACTGGATCATGGCACGTACTGCGCAGTGTGGCGCCGAAGCCATTCCAAATGTCACTCTTGTCAACCAGTATTCCTTAACGTCGGCTTCTGGATCTGGTCGCCAAACCATTCGTTGCATATCCCACTGTTCTTCGGTGATTCCGACTTGCAGATACATCTTCTGAACATCAGTCGTTATTCCAATTCGATGCATGCGAAACCGCAAGATGAGGTCGAACAAATCGTCTTGCAATTTCTCACCGATCATTTGCGCCTCGTTTAGCGATATGCCATGACTTGTCTTACAAGATGCATCAAAAACGACTCGGAACTTACGTGTGACCGCATGATGTGGAATGTAGTAGCACCATCCGCTTGGCTCCCGGTTAACTTCGAGCAAATGACCTGCTTTCACATCTCGTTGATACTGGCAACATATTTCTCGCGCAATGCTGGCTCATGCTCAAAACGACGCTCCAAGGCATGCAGACGCCGCAGTGCAATATCGCGTGACGGTCCTATTTCCTCGATATCGCTGCGAAATGGAATGCCCACCACATACCTGCCTGTAGTCGTCCGATAATAATGCCTCATAAAAAAATGTTCGCACTCTTCCTGTTCCGTTGTTCGTATTCTACCTGCGGGAATCTCTTCTACTTCCCAGAATCGATGAAGTAGCGTTGTAAGTTGTTCTTCTTTTGCAGGTCCAAATGCCGAACACACCCGTGCGACTTCCAGTAACCCTACACCACCACCATAGATCAACCATCCTAGTCGCGAGCCTTGAGTAATAATACCGAAATCATTCGTAGAACTGACGTCTTGCACAATCGTTGCACAAACACCAGCACCAAGCAGCATTTCGACCGGTGCCGGTAAATTGAAAACTGGATCCGCCAAATCCTTTCGAATATCTTCTGAAGCCAAATCAGCAGGTACAGGAGCAATTCAATCTCTGCTATTGGATTTTCACTGCAACGGGAAAGCAATTGGCAGCAAACCTTTCTTGTGACTGCATGCTTTGACACGCTGTTAACTCCCACAATCCGTATACTGCATTGTTTCGTTGGCAGTAACTCCGCCTCCACTGTTTTTCTTGCGATAAGGTTCACCTGAGAGCCAGAGTCACACATCGCTCGAATCGGCTGCGTAGTAAATGGACCGACTCTCAACCGCACCTGTGCTGTCGCCAGCAAAGCCAACCTAATATCAGAGTCTTCATTTTGCTGATTTTCCAACAACTGCGAATTGTAAACGAAAGCATTGGATACACCGAGGTCACCGCATCCAATCGCCTGTGCTGATGGCTATTGGGTTTCAACAGGGACACTTGTCTGTGCGACAGTGGCTTCAGATTTTGATCGGATGTTTCCTGGGCAGATAGTGCTGTTGTGCTTTTGACCGGGACATCGAGGGCATGCCTCTCTGGGACAGTTCTTTGCCAAATGATTTGGACTAAAGCAGGATTCACATAACCGCTTCTTCTGAACAAACTCCCGACGGGCGTTCAATGGCATTTCTTTGAACTGGTCACAGTGAAACATTGCATGCCCCGGAAGCTCACATCTGAAACACCTGCGATTGTTCGGCGGACGCTTGCCATCAATAACCTGAACCATTGGGCGCCGGCCTTGTCCATTTACTGGTGTCGATTGCGCTGTCCCCGAGGTGCGCTGCGCTGTACTGGTTGAAGACCTTAGAGAACTGTGCAATTCATCGCGTAAATTTCCAACTGCCGGACGTGGTTTGTTTGTACTGATTGATAAACTAGCAATGCAGTTTGCACGCTGCTCCAAAAATCCAAACATATCGTTCAGTGTGGGCAGCTCGTTTACACGTCGGCGCATTTCCCATTCACGCCTTCCCTCTGCGTCTAATAACTGTTCAATGCGGTGCAGGAACAGGTAATCGACAAGCTGCTCCGTTGAAAGCAATGATAATAAATGCCGTCGATTCACTCGTACAGTGTCCAAAATATCGCGCAAGTCCTCAAATGATTGGTCACGTACTGGCAGCAAAGCACTGACTTCTTGCATGTGGGATCGGATTGTTTGATGGCTGTTGTCGTATTGTTGTCGTAAAGAGGACCATGCCAACATATAATTACCATCGTCTGCCACTGACCATTCACCAACTGCACGCTTCGCTGGGCCTTCCAAAGCTGCCAAGAGCCTTCGTAAACGCTGCGCGTTCGTCAATTTGTTGTTATTGTGCACCTCTTCAATGAATGCATCGCGAAATGGCGCCCACCTCGCAAAATCCCCATCAAATGTCGGCAATTTATCCTGATTCGGAATATCACTCCACTGAATTTTCAAAACATTGTTGTCTGATTGATTTATTTGATTTGAAACTTGAGGTATCAACACAGCCAATCGTGATCGCAATGCTGCTTTGGCAGTAAGATAAATTTCTTCACCCAGTTCCAGATATGTATGATTGACCGCGTTCCCCATCGAAAACCATTCATGACACTCGTGGTCATATTCATTCCAGCAGGCCTCCAGCATCTCCAGTCTCGTCTGAATTGCGTGCTCATCAGCGTTTATGAACTCCGTTTGTTGCGTGTAATCTAACGCTCGACGAAGCGCAGCCAATTTAATTTTGCACCAGCCGCCCGACTCCTTCGCCTTGTCAGATGACCCTCGCACCGCTGCTTGGCTTGTACGACGTTTCTTTTGCACTGGAAACGATGTGCTATTAATATCATTCCTGCTCTGTTGGGAATCGAGCGATGGAGCCCATGGCCCAGTATATGCCATCCCCACGGATTCAACTTCCGATACTGAATCGGATGGACACTCAAAACTGGCTTGCTGCTTTTTTGTTCCTGTAAAATAATGTTCATTAATCTGCCTTTGGTTATGGTCACGCATTTGTGACCCATAAGCCACATTCTGCCTTTGGTTTTGATCACGCCTTTGTGACCCGTAAACCCTCTGCTTTGATTATGGTTACGCATTTGTAACCCATAAGTCATTCTGCATTTGGCTATGACCACGCAATTGTGACCCATAAGCCGGACCGCATTTATTATGGACACGCATTTTGTGACCCATAACATAACCCATTATTTATTCATCTTCAAATAAATATGTACCTGTTTTTTTTTTCTGCATTTTTAATCAGCTTTCGTCTGCGTAAAATGTCCATTAAACTTTTCCTTGGTCGAACAACAGCGTCATCATTCAATCGTCGCTTCAGTTCCTTTAGGAAATCAAAATGTATAAGTCTCGTGGTATTCCAGATAATACTCAGGCAAAAATATAAATGAAACAAAATACAAATAACGAAAAGCTTAAGCATCCACACTGCATGTAACCATGTGGAACCGCTTCCCCACACAAACCAAATTACCCTTAACTTTATTTGATGAATCGTCATGTGCATCGATAGCATAGTAATCCCAGTCGCAACAGCTCGGAATGTGCAACTTCTAAAACCCACTATCCATGGATCAGCCAGTTCAATCCGGTTCGGTAGGACCATGTCGATAGTCAGTTAGTAGAGCCACTAAACTGTAAACGTTAGCTCTTAGAAATAAAACTTACCCTTTGCTTCTTCAGCGTATTCATTCGGGAAAAGTAAAACAATTCTTCAATTCGGGAAAAGTAAAACAATTCTTCAATTCGGGAAAAGTAAAACAATTCTTTTTATTAATTTGATTTTTTTTTATTTCTATTTGTCGATCTCCTCTTGTTAAGTTCAAAAAGCTAATGCCCGGAAATCAGTATGCTCGTAAATTAATAAAAACATCAACACAAAAGCAAACTCCTTGATCAAATGTTACATACATACTCGCACAGTACATCGTTCCATAGCCTAATGTTGCCGCATTCTACAGTATGTATGTGCTGATTGCTTTTCGATGCTGCTGCCGTTTTGACACAGACGAAATGTTTATATTAATAATGTTAATGATTCTGCATAAATTTTTTTTTTCGAAAAATTTAAAATTGTACGGAAAACAGTTTTTTATTAAAAACGCCCCCAAAAAGTGGGCGTGGCAAAAAACTTTATATAGACGATATATAGATATTAATATTTTCTAAATATGTTGTTCAGAAACTTTTTTAAAATTCCTTACGGTTTGGTCAAAAACTGAGTTTTTCTTCAAAGGGGGCGTGGCAGTGGGCGGATTTCAAAAATTTGTACATTTGTTCTATAGCCAGAGACGACGATCCTATATACCAAATTTCAATATCATAGCTCAAAATTTAAGGCCCAAAAATCGGTGACGTACAGACGGACGGACGGACGGACGGACGGACGGACGGACGGACGGACAGACATGGCTAAATCGACTCAGCTATCGATTCTGAGTCGATCCATATACTTTGAGGTATATGTAGCTAAATTATTTCTCTATGTTACAAACTAAGTATCACAACTAATATACCCCCCTATGTGATAGGGTATAAACATATGAGTTGGCTACAATCCGCTGTGCGGATCGTTTAATACCCTATCCCATCCCATCCTTAAAATTAATATCCCCAAAATATGGTCTTTATGGTCATAAAGTATTGAAAATGACGTTGTTACAACATATTGTTCCGTAGGTTTATCAAATTGTTTTATGGTTCGACAAAAAACAACGTTTTACTTTGCATATGCCTTGGGGTAGGGCATACAAATGGTTTTTTGTAAGAAAACGCCCCTAAAAAGTGGGCGTGGGTTAAAATGGTCTATTGACGAAATGTTCACATTAATACTACAAATGATCAAAACTTTTTTCGAAAATTTTAAAATTTGACCGGAAAAGGTTTTTTTTTATAAAAAACGCCCCTAAAAAGTGGGTGTGGCAAAAAACTTTATATTGACGAAATATAGATATTACCTTTCTCTAAATATGCTGCTCAGACACTTTTTTAAAATTCATTACGGTTTGGCCAAAAAATACGTTTTCCTAAAAAGGGGGCGTGGCAGTGGGCGGATTTCAAAAATTTTTACACTTGTTCTGGTGGCACGGACGATGATCCTATATACCAAATTTCATTATCCTAGCACAAAATTTAAGGCCCAAAAATCGGTGACGAACAGACAGACATGGCTAATTCGACTAAGCTAGCGATTCTGAGTCGATCCATCTACTTTGAGGTATATGTAGCAAAATTATTTCTCTATGTTACAAACTAAGTATCAACACTAATATACCCCTATGCAATACGGTATAAACATATGAGAAGGCTACAATCCGCTGTGTGGATCGTTGAATACCCTATCCCATCCCATCCGTAAAACTAATGTCACCAAAATGTGGACATGGCTTAAAACACGATGGCGATTAAACAGAGAAAATGACATTTCCACAACAAATTGTACGGTTCTACAAAAGACAAGGTTTTTCTGCTGCATATGTTATGGGGTAGTGTATAAAAATGGGTTTTATATAAAAACGTCCCCAAAAAGTGGGCGTGGGTTAAAATGGTCTACAGACGAAATGTAGATATTAATATTACTATTAAATCTGCATCAATTTTTTTCGAAAATTTAAAAGTTTGGCCAAAATACGTTTTTTATAAAAAAACGCCTCCAAAAAGTGGTCGTGGCAAAAAAACTTTATATTAACCAAATATAGATATTTTGATTTGCTAAATAAGCTGCTCAGACACTTTTTTAAAATTCTTTACGGTTTGGCCAAAAATATGTTTTTCTAAAAAGGGGCGTGGCAGTGGGCGGATTTCAAAAATTTTTACAATTGTTCTGCTGGGAGCAACAAAGACCACGTGTACCAAATTTCATCATTCTAGCTCAAAATTTAAGGCCTAAAAATCTGTGACGTACAGACGGACGGAAGGACGGACAGACATGGCTAAATCGACTCAGCTATCGATTCTGAGTCGATCCATATGCTCTGAGGTATATGTAGCTAAATTATTTCTCTATATTACTATGTATCAAAACTAATAAAACGAGTGGTGGGTGCACGACTGGGTCGACTCTTTCACAGAAAGTTGGCCGTTAGATCATATCATAAGCATTTTAATTATTGATGCTAAAATGGTATTAATAAAGTCGAAATGTATTTATACGAATGTTTACTCCGAAATTTGAAGGAATCGATGTCAATGTGATTAATAATGATTTTCCGTTATTGGCCAAAACTGAAAATTCCGTTTAGTGATAGTTGGGCTTAAACTAATTATGTGGAATTTCTTCAAACTGTAATTGTAGTATATAAATTAAATTTCATTCAATTTGACATAATAGTTTGCGAGAAATTAACAATTTTCTTTATATGGCCTAAATGACAAAATCCGTTATATGGATTTTCTCGAAAAAAAAACTGGGTATGCAGTTTTGTTGGGACTATTATTATTATAGTATATATAAAGTTTAATCAATATCGTTAGAGCCGTTTTCGAGAAAATTGAGGTTATGTGTAATTTTAATATTGCAGGTACCGTTATTAACTAAAAGCAAACAAAAAAAAATAGCCTAGAATTATGACCAAAACAAGCTTGATACGAAGTTTGAAGAAAATCGGTCAAGCCGTTTAGGCTGGGGAGACCATTACGGACAGACGGACCGACGGACGGAATTCCAAAAACCACTTTTTTAGGCTCCGCTATCATCGTAATGTTAGAATCAATCAAAATCTAGAGGTCGAAAATTTTCACGAAAACAATATCTTTCTCTTTGTAAGAGAAAGTTAAAAACATATCAGAAGGCTACAATCCACAACAATCCACGCCCCAAAAAAGTGGGCGGGGGTTAAAATGGTCTATTGACGAAATGTTCATATTTATATTACTAATGATTCTGCATCAAAAGTTTTTTTCGAAAATATTAAAATTTGACCGAAAAACGTTTTTTTATTAAAAACGCCCCCAAACAGTGGGCGTGGCAAAAAACTTAATATGAACAAAATACAGATATTCTGATTGTCTAAATATGTTGTTCAAAAAATTTTTCAAAATTCCTTATGGTTTGGCCAAAAAATACGTTTTTTTAAAAAGGGGGCGTGGCAGTGGGTGGATTTCAAAAATGTTTACACTTGTTCTGTTGGGAGCAACAAAGAGCACGTGTACCAAATCACATCCTTCTAGCTCAAAATTTAAGGCCCAAAAACTGGTGACGTACGGACGGGCGGACGGACGGACAGATATGGCTAAATCGACTCAGCTATCGATTCTGAGTCGATCCATTTACTTTGAGGTATATGTAGCTAAATTATTTCTCTATGTTACAAACTATGTATCAAAACTAATATACCCCTATGGGATAGGGAATAAAGACATGAGAAGGCTACAATCCACTGTGCGGATCGTTGAATACCCTATCCCATTCTATCTGTAAAACTAAAATCCGCAAAAAGTGGACATAGCTTAAAACACGATGTGGATAAAATAAAGAAAATGACATGGTGACGACAAATTCTTCAGACTGCTTATAAAAAACTTTTACGGTTCTACAAAAGACAAGGTTTTCTCCTGCATATGTTATGGGGTAGCGTATAAAAATGGTTTTTATATAAAAACGCCCCCAAAAAGTGGGCGTGGGTTAAAATGGTCTATAGACGAAATGTTCATATTTATATTACTAATGATTCTGCATCAAAAGTTTTTTCGAATATATTAAAATTTGACCGAAAAACGTTTTTTATTAAAAACGCCCCCAAAAAGTGGGCGTGGCAAAAAACGTTTTATAACTAAAATACAGATATTCTGATTGCCTAAATATGTTGCTCAGAAAATTTTTCAAAATTCCCTATAATTTGGCCAAAAAATACGAAATACGCGGATTTCAAAAATGTTTACACTTGTTCTGCTGGGAGCAACAAAGAGCACGTGTACCAAATTTCATCCTTCTAGCTCAAAATTTAAGGCCCAAAAACTGGTGACGTACGGACGGACGGACGGACGGACGGACGGACGGACAGACATGGCTAAATCGACTCAGCTATCGATTCTGAGTCGATCCATATACTTTGAGGTATATGAAGCTAAATTATTTCTCTATGTTACAAACTAAGTATAAAAACTAATATACCCCTATGGGATAGGGTATAAACATATGAGAAGGCTACAATCCACTGTGCGGATCGTTGAATACCCTATCCCATCCCACCTGTAAAACTAATATCCCAAAAAGCGGACATGGCTTAAAACACGATGGGGATTTAAATATAGAACATATGAGAGGCTACAATCCGCTATGCGGATCGTTGAATACCCTATCCCATCCCATCCTTAAAATTAATATCCTCAAAATATAGGCTTTATGGCGATGAAATACAGAAAATGACATTGTCACAATATATTGCTCAGAGAGTTTATCAAAATCTTTTGTGGTTCGACAAAAACAACGTTTTTCTATTGCATATGCCTTGGGGTGCATACAAATGGTTTTTGTAAGAAAACGCCCCCAAAAAGTGGGTGTAGGTGAAAATGATATATAGAAAAAATGTTTATTTTATCATTACGGAAGCATTTGCATCGAAAGTTTTTTCGAAATTTTTAAAATTTGGACACAAAGCGTTTTTTACTAAAAACGCCCCTAAAAAGTAGGCGTGGCAAAGAACTTTGTATGGACGAAATATAGATATTAGGATTGTCTAAATAACAACATTTTTCTATTGCATACGCCTTGGGGTGCATACAAATAGTTTTTGTAAGAAAACGCCCCCAAAAAGTGGGTGTAGGTGAAAATGATATATAGAAAAAATGTTAACTTTATCATTACGGAAACATTAGCATCAAAAGTTTTTTCGAAATTTTTAAAATTTGGACACAAAGCGTTTTTTACTAAAAACGCCCCCAAAAAGTAGGTGTGGCAAAAAACTTTATATTGACGAAATATAGATAATTCGATTCTCTAAATATGCTGCTCGGACACTTTTTATACCCTATCCCATAGGGGTATATTAGTTTTGATACTTAGTTTGTAACATAGAGAAATAATTTTGCTACATATACCTCAAAGTATACGGATCGACTCAGAATCGCCAGCTGAGTCGATTAAGCCATGTCTGTCTGTCCGTCCGTCCGTCCGTCCGTCTGTACGTCACCGATTTTTAGGCCTTAAATTTTGAGCTAGGATAATGAAATTTGGTATATAGGATCCTCGTCTCTGCCTACAGAACAAGTGTAAACATTTTTGAAATCCGCCCACTGCCACGCCCCCTTTTAAGAAAAACTCAGTTTTTGACCAAACCGTAAGGAATTTTAAAAAAGTTTCTGAACAACATATTTAGACAATATTAATATCTATATTTCGTCTATATAAAGTTTTTTGCCACGCCCACTTTTTGGGGGCGTTTTCAATAAAAAACTGTTTTCGGTCAAATTTTAAATTTTTCGAAAAAAATTTTGATGCAGAATCATTAACATTATTAATATGAACATTTCTTCTATATACCATTTTAACCCACGCCCACTTTTTGACGGCGTTTTTATATAAAAACCATTTTTATACACTACCCCATAACATAATGCAAGAGAAAACCTTGTCTTTTGTAGAACCGTTAAAGTGTTTTGTAAGCAGTCTAAAGAATTTGTTGTCACTATATCATTTTGCTATTTATCCACATCGTGTTTTTAGTCATGTCCCCTTTTTTGGGGATTTTAGTTTTATGGATAGGATGGGATAGGGTATTCAACGATCCGCACAGCGATTGTAGCCTTCTCATATGTTTTAATATACTTTACGGTTTGGCCAAAAACTGAGTTTTTCTGAAAAGGGGGCGTGGCAGTGGGCGGATTTCAAAAATGTTTACACTTGTTCTGGTGGCACGGACGAGGATCCTATATACCAAATTTCAATATCCTAGCTCAAAATTTAAGGCCCAAAAATCGGTGACGAACAGACAGACGGACGGACGGATGGACAGACATGGCTAATTCGACTCAGCTAGCGATTCTGAGTCGATCCATATACTTTCAGGTATATGTAGCAAAATTATTTCTCTATGTTACAAACTAAGTATCAAAACTAATATACCCTATGGGATAGGGTATAATAATTATACCCTAATATACCCCTATGGGATAGGGTATAATAATTATACCCTATCCCATAGGGGTATATTTATACCCTATCCCATAGGGGGGTATATTAGTTTTGATACTTTGTTTGTAACATAGAGAAATAATTTTGCTACATATACTTCAAAGTATATGGATCGACTCAGAATCGCTAGCTGAGTCGATTAAGCCATGTCTGTCTGTCCGTCCGTCCGTCCGTCCGTCCGTCCGTCTGTACGTCACCGATTTTTAGGCCTTAAATTTTGAGCTAGGATAATGAAATTTGTTATATAGGATCCGCGTCTCTGCCTACAGAACAAGTGTAAAAATTTTTGAAATCCGCCCACTGCCACGCCCCCTTTTCAGAAAAACTCGGTTTTTGACCAAACCTTAAGGAATTTTAAAAAAGTTTCTGAACAACATATTTAGACAATATTTATATCTCTATTTCGTTCATATAAAGTTTTTTGCCACGCCCACTTTTTGGGGGCGTTTTCAATAAAAAACTGTTTTCGGTCAATTTTTAAATTTTTCGAAAAAAATTTTGATGCAGAATCATTAACATTATTAATATAAACATTTCGTCTATATACCAGTTTAACACACGCCCACTTTTTGGGGGCGTTTTCTTACAAAAACCATTTGTATACCCCATCCCAAGGCATTAGCAATAGAAATGCGTTGTTTTTTGTCGAACCACACAAGATTTTGAGAAACTGTCTGAGCAATATATTGTGACAAAGTCATTTTCTGTATTTCATCGCCATAAGGCCTATATTTTGAGGATATTAATTTAAAGGATGGGATGGGATAGGGTATTCAACGATCCGCATAGCGGATTGTAGCCTCTCATATGTTAGTTTTGATACATTGTTTGTAACATAGAGAAATAATTTTGCTACATATACCTCAAAGTATATGGATCGACTCAGAATCGCTAGCTGAGTCGAATTAGCCATGTCTGTCCGTCCGTCCGACTGTCTGTTCGTCACCGTTTTTGGGGCCTTGAATTTTGAGCTAGGATAATGAAATTTGGTATATAGGATCCTTGTCCGATTCACCAGAACAAGTGTAAAATTTTTTTAAATCCGCCCACTGCCACGCCCCCTTTTCAGAAAAACTCAGTTTTTGGCCAAACCGTAAAGAATATTAAAAAAGCGTCCGAGCAGCATATTTAGAGAATCGAATTATCTATATTTCGTCAATATAAAGTTTTTTGCCACGCCCACTTTTCGGGGGCGTTTTTAATAAAAAACGTTTTTCGGTCAAATTTCGAAAAAAATGTTGATGCAGAATCATTAGTATTGTCAATATGAACATTTCGTCTATAGACCATTTTACCCCCGCCCACTTTTTGGAGGCGTTTTTGTATAAAAACCATTTTTATACACTACCCCATAACATATGCAGGAGAAAAACCTTATCTTTTGTAGAACCGTATAATTTGTTCTGACAATGTCATTTTTATACCCTATCCCATAGGGGTATATTAGTTTTGATACTTAGCTTGTAACATAGAGAAATAATTTAGCTACATGTACCTCAAAGTATATGGATCGACTCAGAATCGCTAGCTGAGTCGAATTAGCCATGTCTGTCTGTCCGTCCGTCCGTCCGTCCGTCCGTCCGTCTGTCTGTTCGTCACCGATTTTCGGACCTTAAATGTTGAGCTAGGATAATGAAATTTGGTATATATCCGCCCACTGCCACGCCCCCTTTTAGAAAAAACAGAGTTTTAAGCCAAACCGTAAGGAATTTCAAAAAAGTGTGCTTGCAACATATTTAGACAATCCTAATATCTATATTTCGTCCGTACAAAGTTTTTTGCCACGGCCACTTTTTGGGGGCGTTTTTAGTAAAAAAACGCGTTTTGTCCAAATTTTAAAAAAATCGAAAAAACCTTTAATGCAAATGCTTCCGTAATGATAAAATAAACATTTTGTCCTTATATCATTTTCACCTACACCCACTTGTTGGGTGCGTTTTCTTACAAAAACCTTTTGGATGCCTTACCCCAAGGCATATGCAATAGAAAAACGTTGTTTGTTGTTTTCAACGATCCGCATAGCAGATTGTAGCCTTCTCATATGTTTTGGCTGCATATACCTCAAAGTATATGGATCGACTCAGAATCATTAGCTGAGTCGATTTATCCATGTCTGTCTGTCCGTCCGACCGTCCGTCACCAGTTTTTGGGCCCTCAATTTTGAGCTAGAAGGGTGAAATTTGGTACACGTGCTCTTTGTTGCTCCCAGCAGAACAAGTGTAAACATTTTTGAAATCCGCTCACTGCCACGCCATCTTTTCAGAAAAACGTGGTTTTTAGCCAAACCGTAAGGAATTTAAAAAAAGTGTCTGAGAAGCGTAGTTAGACAATCGTAATATATATATTTCGGTTATATAAAGTTTTTTGCAACGCCCACTTTTTGTGGGCGTTTTTATTAAAAAACATTTTTCGGTCAAATTTTAAATATTTGGAAAAAAATTTTAATGCAGAACCATTAGTAATATTAATATGAACATTTCGTCTATAGACCATTTTAACCCACTTTTTGGGGGCGTTTTCTTACAAAAACCGTTTGTATACCCTACTCCATAGCATATGCCGGAGAAAAACCATTTTTTTTTGTCAAACAACAAAAGGTTCTGATAAACTGTTTGAACAATATGTTTTGACAATGTCATTTTCTACATTATATATTATATATAAAGCCCACACTTTGGAGATATTCATTTTAAGGATGGGGTGGGATAAGGTATTCAACGATCCGCACAGCGGATTGTAGCTTTCTCATATGTTTTTTTATTCTACATGAAATAAAAACATTTGACGCAAAAGTCGGAATCGATTTCCTCTCCCAAATAGAAGCTTAAATCGATACAAACCGTTCTTTACTTATATACGAAGATGGACAATTAGTTCCTGAGAACGTCAAATATGAATTTCAAAAAAGCTACAATCCGCTGTGCGGATCGTTCAATAAAAGAAACAACGTTTTTCTCTTGTATTTGTTATGGGGTGTATCACTCACCACAAATGGTTTTTGCTAGAAAACACCCATAAAAATTGGGCAAGGGTTAAAATGATCTAAGGACGAAATGTTCATTTTATCAAAACCAAACTGGGCGTGGCAAAAAACTTTATATAGACGAAATAAAGATATTAAGGCTCTCTAAAAATGCTGCCCAGACACTTTTTCAAAATTCCCTACAGTTTGACCAAAAACTCCTTTTTTCGAAAAAAAGGAGCTTGTCAGTGGGCGGATTTCAAAAATGTTTACACTCGTACTGCTGTTTATACCCTATCCCATAGGGGGGTATATTAGTTATGATACATAGTTTGTAACATAGAGAAATAATTTTGCTACATATACCTCAAAGTATATGGATCGATTCAGAATCGCTAGCTGAGTCGAATTAGCCATGTCTGTCTGTCCGTCCGTCCGTCTGTCTGTTCGTCACCGATTTTTGGGCCTTAAATTTTGAGCTAGGATAATGAAATTTGGTATATAGGATCCTTGTCCGAGTCACCAGAACAAGTGTAAAAATTTTTGAAATCCGCCCACTGCCACGCCTTCTTTTTAGAAAAACGTAATTTTTGGCAAAACCGTAAAGAATTTTAAGAAAGTGTCTGAACAGCATATTTAGAGAATCGTAATATCTATATTTTGTTCATATAATGTTCTTTGCCACGCCCACTTTTAGGGGGCGTTTTCAATAAAAAACTGTTTTCGGTCAAATTTTAAATTTTTCGAAAAAATTTTTGATGCAGAATCATTAACATTATTAATATGAACATTTCGTCTTTATACCATTTTAACCCACGCCCACTTTTTGGGGGCGTTTTTATATAAAAACCATTTTTATACACTACCCCATAACATATGAAGGAGAAAACCTAGTCTTTTGTAGAACCGTAAAAGTGTTTTGTAAGCAGTCTGAAGATTTAGTTGTCATTATATCATTTTTTCTATTTTATCCACATCGTATTTTTAGCCATGCCCACTTTTTTTTGGGATTTTAGTTTTATGGATAGGATGGGATAGGGTATTCAACGATCCGCACAGCGGATTGTAGCCTTCTCATATGTTTTTAAGTTGCTTCTCATTTTGTTACGAAACTAATATACCCCTATGGGATAGGGTAACTAATAGGGATAACTAATATACCCCTATAGGATAGGGTATAAACATATATACATAGTTTGTAGCATAGAGAAATAAATAAGCTACATATACCTCAAAGTATATGGATCGAATCAGAATCGTTAGCTGAGTCGATTAAGCCATGTCTGTCCGTCCGTCCGTCTGTCTGTTCGTCACTTATTTTTGGGCCTTACATTTTGAGGTAGGTTTTTTTTGTAGGAAAACGCCCCCAAAAACGTAGGCGTGGGTTAAAGTGGTCTAGGGACGAAATATTCACATTAGTTTTGTTAAAGTTTTTGTATCAAAAGTAATTACGAATATTGGAAAATTTGACCGAAAAACGATTTTTACTAAAAACGGCCTCAAAAAGTGGGCGTATCAAAAAACTTTATATTGAAAAAAATATAGATTTTACCATTCTCTTAATATGCTGCTCAGACATTTTTTTAAAATTCTTTGAGGTTTTACGTTTTTCTAAAAAAGGGAGCGTGGCAGTGGGCAGATTTCAAAAATTACACTTGTTCTGCTTGGAGCAACAAAGAGCACGTATATAATTCTAGCTCAAAACTGAAGGCCCAAAAACTGGTGACGGACGGACAGACATGGCTAAATCGACTCAGCTATCTATTCTGAGCCGATTCGATTAGGAATGTTCATATAAATATTACCAACGATTCTGCATCAATTTGTTTTCCAAAAATTTTAGAATTGGACCGGAAAAAGTTTTTTTTTACTGAAAACACCCCCAAAAAGTGGGTGTGACAAAAAACTTCATAGACACGAAATATAGATATTGCTGTTGTCTAAACATGTTGTTTAGAAACTTTTTCCATATTTTTTAAGGTTTGGAGACAAACTACGTTTTTCTTAAAAGCGGCGTGGCAGTGGGCGGATTCCAAAAAGTTTTACACTTGTTCTCCTGGGAATAACAAGGAGCACGTACACCAAATTTTGTCCTTCTAGCTCAAAATTTAATGCCCAAAAACTGATGACGTACGGACAGAAACGCCTAAACCCCCCTATTGGATAGCGTATAAAAACATATGAGAGGGCTACAATCCGCAGTGCGGATCGTTTAATACCCTATCCCATCCCATCCTTAAAATTAATATCCCCAAAATGTGGTCTTTATGACCACAAAGTATTGAAAATGAAGTTTTCACAACATATTGTTCAGAAGGTTTATCAAAATCTTTTATGATTCGACAAAAAACAAAGTTTTTCTATTGCATATGCCTTGGAGTAGGACATACAAATGGTCTATTGACGAAATGTAAATACTACCAATGGGCCTGCGCACACGAGTATGCTTCAACCGGTTGAACGTCATGTTTGTAGGTTGGACGGATGAGGAGGGAGCACAGTTTGAGAGCCACTGGAGAGCAATTTTTCACCCAAAATTAAGTGGTTGATGAGTATGAATCTACCAACACATGCATGCGTTTCTGACAGTTGTGGTATTAAAAATAACGGCGGTTCGGTGTCAATCGAATTAAAAAAAAACATATGCGAAGGCTACAATCCGCTGTGCGGATCGTTTAATACCCTATCCCATCCCATCCTTAAAATTGATATCCCCAAAATATTGTCTTTATGGTCATAAAGTATTGAAAATGACGTTGTTACAACATATTCTTCCGAAGGATTATCAAATTCTTTTATGGTTCGACAAAAAACCACGTTTTTGTATTGCATTTGCCTTGGGGTAGGTCATACAAATGGTTTTTGTAGAAAAACGCCCCAAAAAGTGGGTTTGGGTTCAAATGGTCTACCGATGAAATGTTCATATTAATACTACCAATGATTTTGCATCAACATTTTTTTCGAAAATTTTCAAATTTGGCCAAAAAAGGTTTTTTTATGGAAAACGGCCCCAAAAAGTGGGCGTGGCAAAAAACTTGTATTGACGAAATATAGATATTACGATTCTCTAAATATGCTTTTCAGACACTTTTTTAAAATTCCGTACGGTTTGGCCAAAAACTGAGTTTATCTTAAAAGGGGGCGTGGCAGTGGGCGAATTTCAAAAATTTGTACACTTGTTCTGTAGGCAAGGGCGAGGATCCCATGTACCAAATTTCATTATCCGAGCTCAAAATTTAAGGCCTAAAAATCGGTGACGTACAGACGGACGGACGGACGGACAGACAGACAGACATGGCTAAATCGACTCAGCTAGCGATTCTTAGTCGATACATATACTTTGAGGTATATGTAGCTAAATTATTTCTCTATGTTACAAACTAAGTATCAAAACTAATATACCCCTGTGGGATAGGGTATAAACATATGAGAAGGCTACAATCCGCTGTGCGGAACGTTGAATACCATATCCCATCCCATCCTTAAAATTAATATCCTCAAAATGTAGGCTTTATGGCGATGAAATACAGAAAATGACGTTGTCGCAACATATTGTTCAGACAGGTTATCAAAACCTTTTGTGGTTCGATAAAAAACAACGTTTTTATACCCTATCCCATAGGGGTATATTAGTTTTGATACATAGTTTGCAACATAGAGAAATAATTTAGCTACATATACCTTAAAGTATATGGATCGACTCAGAATCGATAGCTGAGTCGATTTAGCCATGTCTGTCCGTCCGTCCGTCCGTACTTCACCAGTTTTTGGGCCTTAAATTATGAGCTAGAAGGATGAAATTTGGTACACGAGCTCTATGTTGCTCCCTGCAGAACAAGTGTAAACATTTTTGAAATCCGCCCACTGCCACGCCCCCTTTTTAGAAAAACGTATTTTTTGGCCAAACCATAAGGAATTTTGAAAAATTTTCTGAACAACATATTTAGACAATCAGAATATCTGTATTTTGTTCATATAAATTTTTTTGCCACGCCCACTTTTTGGGGGCGTTATTAATAAAAAACGTTTTTCGGTCAAATTTTAATATTTTCGAAAAAAACTTTTGATGCAGAATCATCGTGTTTTTAGCCATGTCCACTTTTTGGTGATTTTAGTTTTACATATAGGATGGGATAGGTTATTCAACGATCCGCACAGCGGATTGTAGCCTTCTCATATGTTTATACCCTATCCCATAGGGGTATATTAGTTTTGATACTTAGTTTGTAACACTGCATATGTTATGGGGTAGAGCATAAAAATGGTTTATTTATAAAAACGCCCCCAAAAAGTGAGCGTGGGTTAAATTGGTCTATAGACGAAATGTTCATATTAATTTTACAAATGATTCTGCATCAAAATTACCTTCGAAAATTTTAAAATATGACCGAAAAAAGTTTTTTATTAAAAACGCCCCCAAAAAGTGGGCGTGGCAAAAAACTTTTTATGAACGAAATATTCACATTACGATTCTTTAAAAACTCTTTTTTAGACAATTTTTTAAAATTCCATACGGTTTGGCTAAAAACTACGTTTTTCTAAAAAGGAGACATGGCAGTGGGCGGATTTTAAAAGCTGGGAGCAACAAAACCACGTGTACCAAATTTCTATGTTACAAACTATGTATCAAAACTAATATACCCCTATGGGATAGGGTATAAACATATGAGAAGGCTACAATCCGCTGTGCGGATCGTTGAATAACCTATCCCATCCTATATGTAAAACTAAAATCACCAAAAAGTGGACATGGCTTAAAACACGATGTGGATAAACTAGAGAAAATGACGAGGTGACAACAAATTCTTCAGACTGCTAATAAAATACCTTTTACGGATCTACAAAAGACAAGGTTTTCTCCTGCATGTGTTATAGTGTATAAAAATGGTTTTCTAATCCCCAGTCCGTCGTAAATGTCGTATCCCTAAATACCCCTCCCCCTCCCCAGTAGCTAAGGTCACCGTGTGATTCCGCCGTGTGTAGGATCTGAATGGTTGGGAGCTCTAATACCAACCGCTAACGGTAGAGCTCCGGATAACGGGCGCCCTCCGGTTTTAATCAATGCCTTATCCACGTAACGCGGAGCTCTGCAAGTTAAACTGAACAAATTAAACACATATCAAAAAAATACAAAAAAAGACAAGTCGGGATCTGAAGATGAAGCAGCGATCAGAATGAGGGAGGATGAACTCCCTAAAGACGATCGCAGCTCCATCTCCAGTAAATTCGCAAGCGCGGAATCGGGCGGAACGAACGCGACTAAGGGCCGGATTGCCGTCTCTGCGGCATCGCGCGGGGTATGCATGCTTCCGGTGGATTTGAGGGAGGGTTTTTAGGGTGGCGAAGCCGGATGGTAGCCGGAAACCATCAGCAAAGGCAACCAGGAGGCAAGATCGGCCGCTCCAGAGGGCGACCCTATATCACCGATGGGAGTACCCACGGCCGCTAAAGGAAGATCAGCTGGGGTGGCGGGTGACGCCAATTGGAAACCTTTTAGCGCAAAAATCGCAGCTGACCTCGACGCCGGCCGTCTCAGAGAAACCGATGGGATTACCCAAAGGGACCAAGGCAATATCAGCTGAGATGGCGGGTTGTGACGTGAGGCAAGCTGGCCCTAGCATGCCGACTACGACGTGACTACCGCAAGGTGCAGTTAAGCGGAGTCGGATGAATATCAGCGGTTCTCCAAAATACGCAGGAACGAAAAAAGCGTACAAAATTCGCCGCTAACAAGGGGGTTCCTGCTTATGCGAAACACCTGCGTGTTGCGGTAATTGACGCAACTACTCCGGAACTACAGATAAACGACGAACAATGGCGACTGGTGCACAACAATCTTTTGCTCTGCCTCAGCACCTCTTTGGCAAACGACCCCCAAAATGCTCCGACCTTTGGCAAGATGGTTCACTACAAGGGGTTCCGTGTTATGTCTTGCGACAACGACTGGACCCTTCGGTTGCTCAAAAGCCAGATCGCTAGGTCACGCACCGACCTAGCGCATGTAGAGCATAGAGAGCTTCCATCCGCTCCTAGGGGTAGGATGTTTATACCAGGTCCAGCCATTCCAAAGGAAAGGCTATTGGAGATGCTCAAACGTCAAAACCCTGACTTCCCGTCTGATGACTGGGCCATAACAGCAATGTTTGAGCCATCTGTCAAAGGACAAAGTATCCGAATTTCACTCAACTACCAAACGTTGGTGAAATTCCACACTTCAGGCTACAGACTCAAGGTGACCTCAAACAGGGTAACTTTCATCATAAAAAATCGCAGGGGAGTCTTAGACCTAACACTTTCCTCTAACTCTGTCACCCTATCAGTCTCAGACTGGAGGGTATCAAATCAACCTAGCTTTTCAGATCACAGAATTATACAATTCTCATTACTTGAAACGTTAGCTAACATCGCTCCGTTTCGTAACCCCAGAAAGACAAACTGGGACATCTTCATCTCCAAAGTCTTTAGTAGTGTCGCACGAAACCAAACAGATGTTGACACAAACGTCAACGAACTCGTCACAGTTTTTAAGAACGCTTTTTCAAAAGAATATACGTTAGCAGCCTTTCTGGATATAGAAGGAGCCTTCAACAACGTTACAACTGAAGCAATTACTGAGGCACTTACCAAAGCTGAAATAGGAACGATTTCTAGCAAGTGGATCTTAACCATGCTAAATAACCGGATCATTTCGTCAACACTAGGCGACTGTACCAAAAGGATCACAACGTCAAGAGGTACCCCCCAGGGAGGCGTACTATCCCCACTCCTCTGGCACTTAAGAAGCTGGATATCACTGCAATAAAAACAGTGGCATACGCTGATGACGTAGTCCTCATGGCGTGCGGAAAATTCCCACCGACACTGAGTGAAATTATGCAAAGAAGTGTCAATATACTCAGCAAGTGGGCAAAGTCTTGCGGGCTGGGTGTAAACCCAAACAAAATAGAACTGGTTCTCTTTACTAACAAGAGATCGATCCCAGCATTTCCGGCACCGTCTTTGGAAGATTCGACCCTCTCAATGTCAGCAAGCGCGAAATATCTGGAGGTTTCACTTGATAGTTAACTGAACTGGAATCTAAACGTTGAAGAAAGATTAAAGAAAGCAAATATTGCCCTCTATAGCTGCAACAGAATCTGCGGCAAAAATGGGGCCCATCCCTGAAGGTCACAAAATGGCTATACATAGCTATTGTCAGGCCAATCCTAACATACGGTTGCTTGGTCTGGTGGAATGCTATGAAAAAAGCAAAACATATAACCAAACTTACGAAAGTTCAAAGGACAGCATGCATACTCACGACAGGAGCCATGCGCACTAGCCCCACAGTAGGTTTAGAAACAATCCTAAACATAACACCAATTGACTTACAAATCAATGACCCAGTAGCAAATAGCGCAGAAATACTCAAAAAACGGGCAATCTACTGATGAAGCCTTTTGGAAATAGCTCAATATTAAACTCAATGGCATATGCGGATGCAGCATCTGACTACATTATCCCATACCACGACTTTGATATTAATTGCTCTATCAGAATACCAAGCAGAGACGAATGGATTTTAAACAATGTGTTATCTAACATAGAAATAGCAATTTATACCGACGGATCTAAAATGGAAGTCGGAGTGGGCTCTGGTGTCTACTCTGAAAAGATCGGGCTAGCTACATCCCTGAGATTAGCAAACTCGTGTAGTGTATTCGAAGTTGAGATCGTGGCCATACTCGAAGCTGCCGAATCGGCTAGGGTATTGGACATATCACATGAGGATATCTCCATCTACGTGGATAGTCAAGCGGCCATTAAAGCTCTGGTATCCTATAAAGTAAAATCATGGGTAATTGGAGGCTGCCGCGAAGAGCCGAAGGCTCTTTGTAACCAGAACAAAGTCCAAATTATCTGGGTGCCAGGACATAATGATATTTTAGGAAATGAGAAAGCAGACGAGCTAGCTAGACTAGGATCGTCCAGTTGCATTTTCCTATCTGATAAAAGGGTCATTCCCCCGTTAGCATCTAAAAAAAACATGAAATAACCAAGCACGCTCAAAAAGCAACCATAACACGATGGCAAAATACAATCACTTGTATACACACAAAATCTCTCTGGCCGGAGTTAAGCGGCAGCAAATCAAACAAGCTAATAGCTTTGAACAGAACATCCATTTCTATAGCGGTGAGAATGATAACAGGTCACAACCTGTTGGGTAAGCACTCCAATAAGATA
Source organism: Rhingia campestris (assembly GCA_932526625.1). Taxonomy (NCBI): domain Eukaryota; kingdom Metazoa; phylum Arthropoda; class Insecta; order Diptera; family Syrphidae; genus Rhingia; species Rhingia campestris. The sequence goes on along the minus strand of OW052182.1, from coordinate 127,837,011 downwards.
AAACTGACTTCTGCGATCCAACTTTGCGGGAAATGCAGCGACACAGACGTCGAAGAAGAGGTCTCACACCTACTATATCACTGCCCTGCGAACAGTAGCAGCCGTTTAAAAATACTAGGCAGCCTATATTTTGACGACCTAAGAGACTTGACGACTATCCCAATAGCGCGGATAGTCCGCTTTTGTAGCTGATCAGGATGGAGCAACTACCTCTTTGAGGCTGAAGGAGCAACATAGACCAGCACCGCATAAGTATCACTATCGAACTTAACCAGGTATCCTCTTTCTCTATTTCAGGGTACTTTCTTCGAAGGGTATCGCTATGGGCCCACGTAGGCCTATGAGAGCTTGACGACTCACTCGAGCGTCAACAGCCCATCTAACCTAACCTAACCTACCATTGATTCTACATCGAAATTTTTTTCGAAAAATTTAATATTTTACCGAAAACAGTTTTTTACTGAAAACTCACCCAAAAAGTGGGTGTGGCAAAAAACTTTATGTAGACGTAATATAGAAACTAAGATTGTCTAAATATGTAGTTCAGAAACTTTTTCAAAATTCCTTACGGTTTAAGGTCCAAAAAGGTCCAAAAATCGGTGACGAACAGACAGACGGACGGACAGACAGACATGGCTTTATCGGCTCAGAAAAGCCGTACGAACGAAATATAGATATTAGGAATGTCTAAATATGCTGCTCAGACATTTTTTTGAAATTCCTTACGGTTTGGCCAAAAAATAAGTTTTCATAAAAAGGGGGCGTGGCAGTGGGCGGATTTAAAAAAATTTTACACTTGTTCTGGTGGCACGGACGAGGATCCTATATACCAAATTTCATTATCCTAGCTCAAAATTTAAGACCCAAAAATCGGTGACGAACAGACAGACGGACGGACGAACGGACGGACAGACAGACATGGCTAATTCGACTCAGCTAGCGATTCTGAGTCGATCCATATACTTTGAGGTATATGTAGCAAAACTATTTCTCTATGTTACACTCTAAGTATCAAAACTAATATACCCCCCTATGGGATAGGGTATAAACATATGAGAGGCTACAATCCGCTATCTGGATCGTTGAATACCCTATCCCATCCCATCCTTTAAATTAATATCCTCAAAATATAAGCCTTATGGCGATGAAATACAGAAAATGACACTGTCACAATATATTGCTCAGACAGTTTCTCAAAATCTTTTGTGGTTCGACAACAAAACATATGAGAAGGCTACAATCCGCTGTGCGGATCGTTGAATACCCTATCCCATCCTATCCATAAAACTAAAATCCCCAAAAAAGGGGACATGACTAAAAACACGATGTGGATAAATAGAAAAAATGATATAGTGACAACAAATTCTTTAGACTGCTTACAAAACACTTAAACGGTTCTACAAAAGACAAGGTTTTCTCTTGCATTATGTTATGGGGTAGTGTATAAAAATGGTTTTTATATAAAAACGCCGTCAAAAAGTGGGCGTGGGTTAAAATGGTATATAGAAGAAATGTTCATATTAATAATGTTAATGATTCTGCATCAAATTTTTTTCGAAAAATTTAAAATTTGACCGAAAACAGTTTTTTATTGAAAACGCCCCCAAAAAGTGGGCGTGGCAAAAAACTTTATATAGACGAAATATAGATATTAATATTGTCTAAATATGTAGTTCAGAAAATGAGAAAGCAGACGAGCTAGCTAGACTAGGATCGTCCAGTTGCATTTTCCTATCTGATAAAAGGGTCATTCCCCCGTTAGCATCTAAAAAAAACATGAAATAACCAAGCACGCTCAAAAAGCAACCATAACACGATGGCAAAATACAATCACTTGTATACACACAAAATCTCTCTGGCCGGAGTTAAGCGGCAGCAAATCAAACAAGCTAATAGCTTTGAACAGAACATCCATTTCTATAGCGGTGAGAATGATAACAGGTCACAACCTGTTGGGTAAGCACTCCAATAAGATAAAACTGACTTGTGCGATCCAACTTTGCGGGAAATGCAGCGACACAGACGTCGAAGAAGAGGTCTCACACCTACTATATCACTGCCCTGCGAACAGTAGCAGCCGTTTAAAAATACTAGGCAGCCTATATTTTGACGACCTAAGAGACTTGACGACTATCCCAATAGCGCGGATAGTCCGCTTTTGTAGCTGATCAGGATGGAGCAACTACCTCTTTGAGGCTGAAGGAGCAACATAGACCAGCACCGCATAAGTATCACTATCGAACTTAACCAGGTATCCTCTTTCTCTATTTACGTAGGCCTATGAGAGCTTGACGACTCACTCGAGCGTCAACAGCCCATCTAACCTAACCTAACCTACCATTGATATTCTACATCGAAATTTTTTTCGAAAAATTTAATATTTTACCGAAAACAGTTTTTTTACTGAAAACTCACCCAAAAAGTGGGGTGTGGCAAAAAAACTTTATGTAGGACGTAATATAGAAACTAAGATTGTCTAAATATGTAGTTCAGAAACTTTTTCAAAATTCCTTACGGTTTAAGGTCCAAAAAGGTCCAAAAATCGGTGACGAACAGACAGACGGACGGACAGACAGACATGGCTTTATCGGCTCAGCTAGCGACTCTGAGTCGATCCATATACTGTGAGGTATATGTAGCTAAATTATTTCTCTATGTTACAACCTATGTATCAAAACTAATATACCCCTATGGGATAGGGTATAAAAAGTGAGCGGGGGTTAAAATGAGCATAAGACGATTTCTTTATATTGTTATTATATGATCATAGATCATTTTCAACTACGCCTACATTTTGGGGCGTTTACTTACAAAAACCATTTATATACCCCATCCCAAGGCATTAGCAATAGAAATACGTTGTTTTTTGTCGAACCACAAAAGATTTTGATAAACTCTCTGAGCAATATATTGTGACAATGTCATTTTCTGTATTTCATCGCCATAAGGCCTATATTTTTGAGTATATTAATTTTAAGGATGGGATGGGATAGGGTATTCAACGATCCGCACAGCGGATTATAGCCTTCGCATATGTTTATGGGTATTTTTCTACAAAAACCGTTTCTGTACCCTACCCCATAGCATATGTGGTAGAAAATTGTTCTATTTGTCGAATAACAAAAGATTCTGATAAACTGTATGGACGATATGTTATGACTGTCCCATTTTCAATATTATATCCCCATAAAGCCCACTTTTTGGGGATATATATTGTAAGGATGGGATGGGATAGGGTATTCAACGATCCGCATAGCGGATTGTATCCTTCTCATATATTTTTTAAACATCATTGAATAGAACAATAAAGTAATTTGGAAAAAATATTTATTTGAATAAAAAATGTCTTTAGCAATATTTACAGAATTTGGTCGAAGTTCAAATTTTACAAAACAACGATTTTTTGAATTCCATTACTGACTGGTTGTATGTCCATTATTCTCTTTTTAACAAATGAGCATTCATCCCCTTTACGATCCGGAAAAAATACAGCAGTCCTTGTGAACCATTAGATTGAATCGAAATGTGGTCCAAAGTCATCATTATAAACTGTTTTGCAAATAAAACGTCTATTCTGTGTTCTACAGTGTCCTGTTGCCACACTGAATCCCATGAGTAAATTTATACGCTTTTGTACTAGTATTGTGCACATCCTTGAGCCTCCGTCTTGAACTACTTCCATAAGAACGCCTGCATTGAATGCCTCTTTCTATGTAACACTGTGTATACACATAAAGCATTATTTCGAGAACGCGACTGCATCGTCGACGGTAGTCACGATATGCATCGGAGCAAAAGGCTAAGCATGTACACGGATGTCATTATTTAAACGGATAATGTCCTGGACAAATGTGTAGGTCTCATTTTCCAGTCAAAGACACGCTCGTACGATAATACATAGGCAGCCAAGCATCATAGCACCTCTTAACGGTTTTGTGCACGAAAAGTGAAAGATAAAACCATAGAGTTCCGTTTTCCTAATCCTGGATGTGAAACAATATCGTAAAACAGATTCAACATTAAAAAGGCGAGGTAAAAGTGGTCCTTTCCTCAAAACAAACTACCTCATTGACTGGACTACTGGAAGATGGCGAGCATTCTTAACGATTTCAATGCAATTCTAAGGATATTTTTCCTGTTGCCCTTATTCTGTCACTGGTTAAAAAGTTTGCTCCCACCCTACCATTTGCCCTCCCAGGTCAGTTTGGGACTTCCGATATATATTCCAAAATTTTGTTTGCTCATTTCTTCCTTTGATACTTTGCCTTGTTCTGAGGTTTTGGAAACTGGTTGCGTTTTTTTTTTTGTTTGAATTTTTGCAGCCTTAAGTGCGGTTGAGCATTGCCTTGAAAGGGATGTCAAAATTAACAAACAATTTACCACATCGAAGGGTTCATTGCCCAGGAAAAATAAGATTTCCTTTTTGAGAGCAAAACGTTGCTATAAGGGGGAAAAGTCGGATTATTGCAAATCCCTTAAGAATACATTTTCTGTTTATACCCTATACCATAGGGGGTATATTAGTTTTGATACATAGTTTGTAACATAGAGAAATAATTTAGCTACATATACATCTAAGTATATTGATCGACTCAAAATCGATAGCTGAGTCGATTTAGCCTGTCGATTTATGTCTGTCCGTCCACCAATCTGAATATCAATATTTCGTTCATATAAAGTTTTTGCCACGCCCACTTTTTGGGTGCGTTTTTATATAAAAAACATATGAGAGGCTACAATCCGCTATGCGGATCGTTGAATACCCTATCCCATCCCATCCTTTAAATTAATATCCTCAAAATAAAGGCCTTATGGCGATGAAATACAGAAAATGACATTGTCACAATATATTGCTCAGACAGTTTCTCAAAATCTTTTGTGGTTCGACAAAAAACAACGTATTTCTATTGCTAATGTCTTGGGATGGGGTATATAAATGGTTTTTTTAAGAAAACGCCCCCAAAATGTGGGCGTAGGTGAAAATGATCTATAGACCAAATGTTTATATTACCATTGCGGAAGTATTTGCATCAAAAATTTTTTCGAAAGTTTTAAAATTTGGACAAAAAGCGTTTTTTACTAAAAACGCCCCAAAAAATTGGGCGTGGCAAAAAACTTTGTACGAACGAAATATAGATATTAGGAATGTCTAAATATGCTGCTCAGACATTTTTTTGAAATTCCTTACGGTTTGGCCAAAAAATAAGTTTTCATAAAAAGGGGGCGTGGCAGTGGGCGGATTTAAAAAAATTTTACACTTTTTCTGGTGGCACGGACGAGGATCCTATATACCAAATTTCATTATCCTAGCTCAAAATTTAAGACCCAAAAATCGGTGACGAACAGACAGACGGACGGACGAACGGACGGACAGACAGACATGGCTAATTCGACTCAGCTAGCGATTCTGAGTCGATCCATATACTTTGAGGTATATGTAGCAAAACTATTTCTCTATGTTACACTCTAAGTATCAAAACTAATATACCCCCCTATGGGATAGGGTATAAACATATGAGAGGCTACAATCCGCTATCTGGATCGTTGAATACCCTATCCCATCCCATCCTTTAAATTAATATCCTCAAAATATAGGCCTTATGGCGATGAAATACAGAAAATGACACTGTCACAATATATTGCTCAGACAGTTTCTCAAAATCTTTTGTGGTTCGACAACAAAACATATGAGAAGGCTACAATCCGCTGTGCGGATCGTTGAATACCCTATCCCATCCTATCCATAAAACTAAAATCCCCAAAAAAAGGGGACATGACTAAAAACACGATGTGGATAAATAGAAAAAATGATATAGTGACAACAAATTCTTTAGACTGCTTACAAAACACTTAAACGGTTCTACAAAAGACAAGGTTTTCTCTTGCATTATGTTATGGGGTAGTGTATAAAAATGGGTTTTTTATATAAAAACGCCGTCAAAAAGTGGGCGTGGGTTAAAATGGTATATAGAAGAAATGTTCATATTAATAATGTTAATGATTCTGCATCAAAATTTTTTTTCGAAAAATTTAAAATTTGACCGAAAACAGTTTTTTATTGAAAACGCCCCCAAAAAGTGGGCGTGGCAAAAAACTTTATATAGACGAAATATAGATATTAATATTGTCTAAATATGTTGTTCAGAAAACTTTTTTAAAATTCCTTACGGTTTGGTCAGAAACTGAGTTTTTCTTAAAAGGGGGCGTGGCAGTGGGCGGATTTCAAAAATGTTAACACTTGTTCTGTAGGCAGTGACGAGGATCCTATATACCAAATTTCATTATCCTAGCTCAAAATTTAAGGCCTAAAAATCGGTGACGTACAGACGGACGGACGGACGGACAGACAGACATGGCTTAATCGACTCAGCTAGCGATTCTGAGTCGATCCGTATACTTTGAGGTATATGTAGCAAAATTATTTCTCTATGTTACAAACTAAGTATCAAAACTAATATACCCCTATGGGATAGGGTATAAAAACATATTTCTATTGCTAATGCCTTGGGATGGGGTATACAAAATGGTTTTTTGTAAGAAAACGCCCCCAAAATGTGGGCGTAGGTGAAAATGATCTATAGACAAAATGTTTATATTACCATTGCGGAAGTATATGCATCAAAATTTTTTTTCGAAAGTTTTAAAATTTGGACAAAAAGAGTTTTTTTACTAAAAACGCCCCCAAAAAGTGGGCGTGGCAAAAAACTTTGTATGAACGAAATATAGATATTAAGATTGTCTAAATATGCTCTTCAGATACTTTTTTTAATTTCCTTACGGTTTGGCCAAAAAATAAGTTTTCCTAAAAAGGTGGCGTGGCAGTAGGCGGATTTCAAAAATTTTTACACTTGTTCTGGTGGCACGGACGAGGATCCTATATACCAAATTTCATTATCCTAGCTCAAAATTTAAGGCCCAAAAATCGGTGACGAACAGACAGACGGACGGACGGACGGACGGACAGACAGACATGGCTAATTCGACTCAGCTAGCGATTCTGAGTCTATCTATATACTTTGAGGTATATGTAGCAAAATTATTTCTCTATGTTACAAACTAAGTATCAAAACAAATATACCCCCCTATGGGATAGGGTATAAACATATGAGGGGCTACAATCCGCTATGCGGATCGTTGAAAACAATATCCCAACCCATCCATAAAATTAATATCCTAAAAATATAGGTTTTATGGCGATGAAATACAGAAAATGACATTGTCACAATATATTGCTCAGACTGTTTATCAAAATCTTTTGTGGTTCGACAAAAAACAACGTTTTTATACCCTATCCCATAGGGGGGTATATTAGTTTTGACATTAAGTTTGTAACATAGAGAAATAATTTCGATACATATACCTCAAAGTATATGGATCGTTTCAGAATCGCTAGCTGAGTCGATTAAGCAATGTCTGTCTGTTCGTCCGTCCGTCCGTTCGTCTGTGTGACACCGATTTTTGATCTTAAATTTTAAGCTAGAGTGTTGAAATTTGGTATATAGACTCTCTGGCCGACGAAGCAGAACAAGTGTAAACATTTTTGAAATCCGCCCACTGCCACGCCCTCTTTTAGAAAATCGTAGTTTTATGCCAAACCGCAAGGAATTTCAAAATAGTGTCTGAGCAACATATTTAGACAATCCTAATATCTGTATTTCGTTCATACAAAGTTTTTTGCCAAGCTCACTTTTTGTGGGCGTTTTTAGTATTTTTTGTCCAAATTTTAAATAGTTCAAAAAAACCTTTGGTGCAAATTTTATTCGTAATGATAAAATAAACATTTTGTTCATATATCATTTTCATTTACACCCACTTTTTGGGGGCGTTTTCTTACAAAAACCATTTGTATGCCTTACCCTTGGGCATATGCAATAGAAAAACGTTGTTTTTTGTCGATCCACAAAAGATTTTGTTAAGCTGTCTGAGCAATATATTGTGACAATGTCATTTTCTGTATTTCATCGCCATAAGGCCTATATTTTAAGGATATTAATTTTAAGGATGGGATGGGATAGCGTATTCAACTATCCGCACAGCGGATTGTAGCCTCCCATATGTTTATATTGCATATGCCTTGGGGTAAGGCATACAAATGGTTTTTGTAAGAAAACGCACCCAAAAAGTGGGTGTAGGTGAAAATGATATATAGACAAAATGTTTATTTTATCATTACGGAAGCATTTGCATCAAAAGTTTTTTTCGATTTTTTTAAAATTTGGACAAAAAGCTTTTTTTACTAAAAATGCCCCCAAAAAGTGGGCGCGGCAAAAAACTTTGTATGGACGAAATATAGATATTAGGATTGTCTAAAAATGTTGCTAACATTTTTTGATATTCCTTACAGTTTGGCTTAAAACTACGTTTTTTCTAAAAGGGGGCGTGGCATTGGGCGGATTTTAAAATTTTTTACACTTGATCTGGTGACTCGGCCAAGGATCCTATATACCAAATTTCATTATCCTAGCTCAAAATTTAAAGCCCAAAAATCGGTGACGAACAGACAGACGGACGGACGGACGGACACACGGACGGACGGACAGACAGACATGGCTAATTCGACTCAGCTATCGATTCTGAGTCGATCCATATACTTTAAGGTATATGTGGCTAAATTATTTCTCTATGTTACAAACTAAGTATCAAAACTAATATACCCCTATGGGATAGGGTATAACCATTTTTATACACTACCCCATAACATATGCAAGAAAAAAACTTTGTGTTTTGTAGAACCATAACAGTGTTTTACAAACTTTCTGTACAATTTGTTGTGACAACGTCATTCGCTATATTAAATCCCCATTGTGTTTTAAGCCATGCCTACTTTTTGGGGATATTAATTTTACAGATGGGATGGGATACGGTATTCCACGATCCGAAGGCGGAATGTAGCCTTCTCATATGTTTATACCCTATCCCATAGGCATATATTAGTTTTGATATAAAACTAATATACCCCCTATGGGATAGGGTATAAACATATGAGAGGCTACAATCCGCTGTGCGGATCGTTGAATACCCTATCCCGTCCCATTCTTATAATTAATATCCTCAAAATATAGGCCTTATGGCGATGAAATACAGAAAATGACATTGTTACAATAAATTGCTCAGACAGTTTATCAAAATCTTTTGTGGTTCGACAAAAACAACGTATTTCAAGTGCTAATGCCTTGGGATGGGGTATACAAATGGTTTTTGTAAGAAAACGCCCCCAAAATGTGGGCGTAGGTGAAAATGATCTATAGACAAAAACATATGAGAAGGCTACAATCCGCTGTGCGGATCGTTTAATACCCTATCCCATCCCATCCTTAAAATTAATATCCCCAAAATGTGGTCTTTATGGGCATAAAGTATTGAAAATGGCGTTGTCACAACATATTGTTCAGAAGGCTTATCAAATTCTTTTATGGTTCGACGAAAACAACGTTTTTCTATTGCATATGCCTTGGCATACAAATGTTTTTTTGTAAGAAAACGACCCCAAAAAGGGGGCGTGGGTTAGAATCTTCTATGGACGAAATGTTCATATTAATACTACCAATGATTGTGCATCAAATTTTTATACCCTATCCCATAGGGGTATATTAGTTTTGATACTTAGTTTGTAACAAAGAGAAATAATTTAGCTACATATACCTCAAAGTATATGGATCGACTCAGAATCGCTAGCTGAGTCGATTAAGCCATGTCTGTGTGTCCGTCCGTCCGTCCGTCCGTCTGTACGTCACCGATTTTTAGGCCTTAAATTTTGAGGTAGGATAATGAAATTTGGTATATAGGATCCTCGTCTCTGCCTACAGAACAAGTGTAAAAATTTTTGAAATCCGCCCACTGCCACGCCCCCTTTTAAGAAAAACTCAGTTTTTGACTAAACCGTAAGGAATTTAAAAAAGTTTCTGAACAACATATTTAGACAATATTAATATCTATATTTCGTCCATATAAAGTTTTTTGCCACGCCCACTTTTTGGGGACGTTTTCAATAAAAAACTGTTTTCGGTCAAATTTTAAAATTTTCGAAAAAAATTTTGATGCAGAATCATTAACATTATTAATATAAACATTTCGTCTATGTACCATTTTCACCCACGCCCACTTTTTGGGGGCGTTTTTGTATATGTATTTTGTAGAACCGTAAAAGTGTTTTGTAAGCAGTCTGAAGAATTTGTTGTCACTATATCATTTTTTCTATTTTATCCACATCGTGTTTTTAGCCATGCCCACTTTTTTGGGGACTTAAGTTTTATGGATAGGATGGGATAGGGTATTCAACAATCCGCACAGCGGATTGTAGCCTTCTCATGTGTTTATACCCTATCCCATAGGGGTATATTAGTTTTGATACTTAGTTTGTAACATAGAGAAATAATTTAGCTACATATACCTCAAAGTATATGGATCGACTCAGAATCGCTAGCTGAGTCGAATTAGCCATGTCTGTCTGTCTGTCCGTCCGTCCGTCCGTCCGTGTGTCCGTCCGTCCGTCTGTCTGTTCGTCACCGATTTTTGGGCCTTAAATTTTGAGCTAGGATAATGAAATTTGGTATATAGGATCCTTGGCCGAGTCACCAGAACAAGTGTAAACATTTTTAAAATCCGCCCTCTGCCACGCCCCCTTTTAGAAAAAACGTAGTTTTAAGCCAAACCGTAAGGAATTTCAAAAAAGTGTGTTAGCAACATATTTAGACAATCCTAATGTCTATATTTCGTCCATACAAAGTTTTTTGCCACGCCCACTTATTGGGGGCGTTTTTAGTAAAAAACATTTTTTGTCCAAATTTTAAAACTTTCGAAAAAAATTTTGATGCAAATACTTCCGCAATGGTAATATAAAGATTATGTTAATAGATCATTTTTACCTGCGCCCACATTTTGGGGGCGGTTTCTTACATAACCCATTTATATACCCCATCCCAAGGCATTAGCAATAGAAATACGTTGTTTTTTGTCGAACCACAAAAGATTTTGAGAAACTGTCTGAGCAATATATTGTGACAATGTCATTTTCTGTTTTTCATCGCCATAAGGCCTATATTTTGAGGATATTAATTTAAAGGATGGGATGGGATAGCGTATTCAACGATCCGCATAGCGGATTGTAGCCTCTCATATGTTTTTTAAACTCGATTCGGATGGTACATATGCTTTTCTTCCAAATATTGTTTCATGTGGAGTAAATCCAGTACTCATAGAGAAATAATTAAGCTACATATACCTCAGAGTATATGGATCGACTCAGAATCGATAGCTGAGTCAATTTAGCCATGTCTGTCCGTCCTTCCGTCCTTCCGTCCGTCTGTACGTCACCGATTTTTAGGCCTTAAATTTTGAGCTAGAATGATGAAATTTGGTACACGTGGTCTTTGTTGCTCCCAGCAGAACAATTGTAAAAAAAATTGAAATCCGCCCACTGCCACGCCCCTTTTTAGAAAAACATATTTTTTGGCCAAACCGTAAAGAATTTTAAAAAAGTGTCTGAGCAGCTTATTTAGAAAATCAAAATATCTATATTTTGTTAATATAATTTTGTTTGCCACGACCACTTTTTGGAGGCGTTTTTTTTTATAAAAAACGTATTTTGGCCAAATTTTTAAATTTTCGAAAAAAATTTGATGCAGATTTATTAGTAATATTAATATCTACATTTCGTCTGTAGACCATTTTAACCCACGCCCACGTTTTGAGGGCGTTTTCCTACAAAAACCATTTGTATGTTTTTTGCCACGCCACTTTTTGGGGGCGTTTTTAATAAAAAACATATGAGAAGGCTACAATCCGCTGTGCGGATCGTTGAATACCCTATCCCATCCTATCCATAAAACTAAAATCCCCAAAAAAGGGGACATGACTAAAAACACGATGTGGATAAATAGAAAAAATGATATAGTGACAACAAATTCTTTAGACTGCTTACAAAACACTTTAACGGTTCTACAAAAGACAAGGTTTTCTCTTGCATTATGTTATGGGGTAGTGTATAAAAATGGTTTTTATATAAAAACGCCGTCAAAAAGTGGGCGTGGGTTAAAATGGTATATAGAAGAAATGTTCATATTAATAATGTTAATGATTCTGCATCAAAATTTTTTTCGAAAAATTTAAAATTTGACCGAAAACAGTTTTTTATTGAAAACGCCCCCAAAAAGTGGGCGTGGCAAAAAACTTTATATAGACGAAATATAGATATTAATATTGTCTAAATATGTTGTTCAGAAACTTTTTTAAAATTCCTTACGGTTTGGTCAAAAACTGAGTTTTTCTTAAAAGGGGGCGTGGCAGTGGGCGGATTTCAAAAATGTTTACACTTGTTCTGTAGGCAGAGACGAGGATCCTATATACCAAATTTCATTATCCTAGCTCAAAATTTAAGGCCTAAAAATCGGTGACGTACAGACGGACGGACGGACGGACGGACGGACAGACAGACATGGCTTAATCGACTCAGCTAGCGATTCTGAGTCGATCCGTATACTTTGAGGTATATGTAGCAAAATTATTTCTCTATGTTACAAACTAAGTATCAAAACTAATATACCCCTATGGGATAGGGTATAAACATATGAGAAGGCTACAATCCGCTGTGCGGATCGTTGAATACCCTATCCCATCCTATCCATAAAACTAGAATCCCCAAAAAAGTGGGCATGGCTAAAAACACGATGTGGATAAAATAAAAAAAATGATATAGTGACAACAAATTCTTCAGGCTGCTTACAAAACACTTTTACGGTTCTACAAAAGACAAGGTTTTCTCCTGTATATGTTATGGGGTAGTGTATAAAAATGGTTTTTATATAAAAACGCCCCCAAAAAGTGGGCGTGGGTTAAAATGGTATAAAGACGAAATGTTCATATTAATAATGTTAATGATTCTGCATCAAAAATTTTTTCGAAAAATTTAAAATTTGACCGAAAACAGTTTTTTATTGAAAACGCCCCCAAAAAGTGGGCGTGGCAAAAAACTTTATATGAACGAAATATAGATATTACGATTCTGTAAATATGCTGTTCAGACACTTTTTTAAAATTCTTTACGGTTTTGCCAAAAATTACGTTTTTCTAAAAAGGGGGCGTGGCAGTGGGCGGATTTCAAAAATTTTTACACTTGTTCTGGTGACTCGGACAAGGATCCTATATACCAAATTTCATTATCCTAGCACAAAATTTAAGGCCGAAAAATCGGTGACGAACAGACAGACGGACGGACGGACGGACGGACAGACAGACATGGCTAATTCGACTCAGCTAGCGATTCTGAGTCGATCCATATACTTTGAGGTATATGTAGCAAAATTATTTCTCTATGTTACAAACTATGTATCAAAACTAATATACCCCCCTATGGGATAGGGTATAAACATATGAGAAGGCTACAATGTGCTGTGCGGATCGTTGAATACCCTATCCCATCCTATCCATAAAACTAGAATCCCCAAAAAAGTGGGCATGGCTAAAAACACGATGTGGATAAAATAAAAAAAATGATATAGTGACAACAAATTCTTCAGGCTGCTTACAAAACACTTTTACGGTTCTACAAAAGACAAGGTTTTCTCCTGTATATGTTATGGGGTAGTGTATAAAAATGGTTATACCCTATCCCATAGGGGGGTATATTAGTTTTGATACTTAGTTTGTAACATAGAGAAATAATTTTGCTACATATACCTCAAAGTATATGGATCGACTCAGAATCGCTAGCTGAGTCGAATTAGCCATGTCTGTCTGTCCGTCCGTCCGTCCGTCCGTCCGTCCGTCCGTCTGTCTGTTCGTCACCGATTTTTGGGCCTTAAATTTTGAGCTAGGATAATGAAATTTGGTATATAGGATCCTCGTCCGTGCCACCAGAACAAGTGTAAAAATTTTTGAAATCCGCCCACTGCCACGCCCCCTTTTTCAGGAAAACTTATTTTTTGGCCAAACCGTAAGAAATTTCAAAAAAGTGTCTGAGTAGCATATTTAGACAATCCTAATATCTATATTTCGTTCAAACAAAGTTTTTTGCCACGCCCACTTTTTGGGGGCGTTTTTAGTAAAAAACGCTTTTTGTCGAAATTTTAAAACTTTCGAAAAAATTTTTTATGCAAATACTTCCGCAATGGTAATACAAACATTTTGTCCATAGATCATTTTCACCTACGCCCACATTTTGGGGGCGTTTTCTTACAAAAACCATTTGTATACCCCATCCCAAGGCATTAGCAATAGAAATACGTTGTTTTTTGTCGAACCACACAAGATTTTGAGACACTGTCTGAGCAATATATTGTGACAATGTCATTTTCTGTATTTCATCGCCATAAGGCCTATATTTTGAGGATATTAATTTAAAGGATGGGATGGGATAGGGTATTCAACGATCCGCACAGCGGATTGTAGCCTCTCATATGTTTTTTATATAAAAACACTCCCAAAAAGTGGGCGTGGGTTGAAATAGTCTATGGACGAAATGTTCATATTTATACTACTAATGATTCTGCATCAAAAGTTTTTTCGAAAATTTTAAAATTTGACCGAAAAACGTTTTTTATTAAAAACACCCCCAAATAGTGGGCGTAGCAAAAAACTTTATATAAACGAAATACAGATATTCAGATTTTCTAAATATGTTGTTCAGAAAGTTTTTCAAAATTCCTTATGGTTTGGCCAAAAAATACGTTTTTCTAAAAAGGGGGCGTGGTAGTGGGCGGATTTCAAAAATTTTTACACTTGTTCTGCTGGGAGCAACAAAGAGCACGTGTACCAAATTTCATCCTTCTAGCTCAAAATTTAAGGCCCAAAAACTGGTGACGGACGGACGGACGGACGGACGGACAGACATGGCTAAATCGACTCAGCTATCGATTCTGAGTCGATCCATATACTTTGAGGTAGATGTAGCTAAATTATTTCTCTATGTTACAAACTATGTATCAAAACTAATATACCCCTATGGGATAGGGTATAAAAACATATGAGAGGCTACAATCCGCTATGTGGATCGTTGAATACCCTATCCCATCCCATCCTTTAAATTAATATCCTCAAAATATAGGCCTTATCGCGATGAAATACAGAAAATGGCATTGTCACAATATATTGCTCAGACAGTTTCTCAAAATCTTTTGTGGTTCGACAAAAAACAACGTATTTCTATTGCTAATGCCTTGGGATGGGGTATACAAATGGTTTTTGTAAGAAAACGCCCCCGAAATGTGGGCGTAGGTGAAAATGAAAATGAACAATTTTTTCGAAAGTTTTAAAATTTGGACAAAAAGCGTTTTTTTTACTAAAAACGCCCCCAAAAAGTGGGCGTGGCAAAAAACTTTGTATGAACGAAATATAGATATTAGGATTGTCTAAATATGCTGCTCAGACACTTTTTTGAAATTCCTTACGGTTTGGCCAAAAAAATAAGTTTTCCTAAAAAGGGGGCGTGGCAGTGGGCGGATTTCAAAATTTTTTACACTTGTTCTGGTGGCTCGGACGAGGATCCTATATACCAAATTTCATTATCCGAGCTCAAAATTTAAGGCCCAAAAATCGGTGACGAACAGACAGACGGACGGACGGACGGACGGACAGACAGACAGACATAGCTAATTCGACTCAGCTAGCGATTCTGGGTAAAATTATTTTTCTATGTTACAAACTATGGATCAAAACTAATTGTATCGCAAGGACACTAGCAACATTTTAAACTATAGGTGCATCAGGTGCAAAATTCAAAAAATGTTACGCGGTCGAATCTAGAGCAAGCGACGAAATCTAACATACGAAAAAGAGCAACAACAATGCAGTACTACGTACAAAACAGTTGTGAAAAAAGAAACACTAGTTGGTTTTGCTTTAAACTTTATTGCAACCGATACAGTCGGTGATACAAAAGTGAATGTACCACCAGTTGATTTCATGCCCAACAAGAAAGCATCTCTTCAGCTGACCTTGGACCATTTCCCCAGCATCTCAGTCGTTGAACCTTACATTTGCGGGTTTATTTAACTGCAACGCAAAAATCGTCACCGCTTGTCGCTTCTTGTGTTGCGTAGATCTGCTGCCTCCCATGTTTTTATACCCTATCCCATAGGGGTATATTAGTTTTGATACTTAGTTTGTAACATAGAGAAATAATTTTGCTACATATACCTCAAAGTATATGGATCGACTCAGAATCGCTAGCTGAGTCGATTAAGCCATGTCTGCTGTCCGTCCGTCCGTCCGTCCGTCCGTCTGTACGTCACCGATTTTTAGGCCTTAAATTTTGAGCTAGGATAATGAAATTTGGTATATAGGATCCTCGTCTCTGCCTACAGAACAAGTGTAAAAATTTTTGAAATCCGCCCACTGCCACGCCCCCCTTTTAAGAAAAACTCAGTTTTTGACCAAACCGTAAGGAATTTTAAAAAAGTTTCTGAACATTATATTTAGACAATATTAATATCTATATTTCGTCCATATAAAGTTTTTTGCCACGCCCACTTTTTGGGGGCGTTTTCAATAAAAAACTGTTTTCGGTCAAATTTTAAATTTTTCGAAAAAAATGTTGATGCAGAATCATTAACATTATTAATATGAACATTTCGTCTATATACCATTTTAACCCACGCCCACTCTTTGGGGGCGTTTTTATATAAAAAACATATGAGAGGCTACAATCCGCTATGCGGATCGTTGAATACCCTATCCCATCCCAACCTTTAAATTAATATCCTCAAAATATAGGCCTTATGGCGATGAAATACAGAAAGTGACATTGTCACAATATATTGCTCAGACAGTTTCTCAAAATCTTTTGTGGTTCGACAAAAAACAACGTATTTCTATTGCTAATGCCTTGGGATGGGGTATACAAATGGTTTTTGTAAGAAAACGCCCCCAAAATGTGGGCGTAGGTGAAAATGATCTATAGACAAAATGTTTGTATTACCATTGCGGAAGTATTTGCTTAAAAAATTTTTTCGAAAGTTTTAAAATTTCGACAAAAAGCGTTTTTTACTAAAAACGCCCCCAAAAAGTGGGCGTGGCAAAAAACTTTGTTTGAACGAAATATAGATATTAGGATTGTCTAAATATGCTACTCAGACACTTTTTTGAAATTCCTTACGGTTTGGCCAAAAAATAAGTTTTCCTAAAAAGGGGGCGTGGCAGTGGGCGGATTTCAAAAATGTTTACACTTGTTCTGGTGGCACGGACGAGGATCCTATATACCAAATTTCATTATCCTAGCTCAAAATTTAAGGCCCAAAAATCGGTGACGAACAGACAGACGGACGGACGGACAGACAGACATGGCTAATTCGACTCAGCTAGCGATTCTGAGTCGATCCATAAACTTTGAGGTATATGTAGCAAAATTATTTCTCTATGTTACAAGCTAAGTATCAAAACTAATATACCCCCCTATGGGATAGGGTATAACCATTTTTATACACTACCCCATAACATATGCAAGAGAAAACCTTGTCTTATGTAGAACCGTTAAAGTGTTTTGTAAGCAGTCTGAAGAATTTGTTGTCACTATATCATTTTTTCTATTTATCCACATCGTGTTTTTAGCCATGCCCCCTTTTTTGGGGATTTTAGTTTTATGGATAGGATGGGATAGGGTATTCAACGATCCGCACAGCGGATTGTAGCCTTCTCATATGTTTATACCCTATCCCATAGGGGGGTATATTAGTTTTGATACTTAGTTTGTAACATAGAGAAATAATTTTGCTACATATACCTCAAAGTATATGGATCGGCTCAGAATCGCTAGCTGAATCGAATTAGCCATGTCTGTCTGTCCGTCCGTCCGTCCGTCCGTCCGTCCATCCGTCTGTCTGTTCGTCAGCGGTTTTTGGGCCTTAAATTTTGAGCTAAGATAATGAAATTTGGTATATAGGATCCTCGTCCGTGCCACCAGAACAAGTGTAAAAATTTTGAAAATCCGCCCACTGCCACGCCCCCTTTTTAGGAAAACCTTTTTTTTGGCCAAACCGTAAGGAATTTCAAATAAGTGTCTGAGTAGCATATTTAGACAATCCTAATATCTATATTTCGTTCATACAAAGTTTTTTGCCACGCCCACTTTTTGGGGGCGTTTTTAAAAAAAACGCTTTTTGTCCAAATTTTAAAACTTTCGAACAAAATTTTGATGCAAATACTTCCGAAATGGTAATATTAACATTTTGTCCATAGATCATTTTCACCTACGCCCACATTTTGGGGGCGTTTTCTTACAAAAACCATTTGTGCACCCCATCCCAAGGCATTAGCAATAGAAATACGTTGTTTTTTGTCGAACCACACAAGATTTGGAGAAACTGTCTGAGCAATATAATGTGACAATGTCATTTTCTGTATTTCATCGCCATAAGGCCTATATTTTGAGGAAATTAATTTAAAGGATGGGATGGGATAGGGTATTCAACGATCCGCATAGCGGATTGTAGCCTCTCATATGTTTTTTTTTTATACCCTATCACATAGGGGTATATTAGTTTTGATACTTAGTTTGTAACATAGAGAAATAATTTTGCTACATATACCTCAAAGTATATGGATCGACTCAGAATCGCTAGCTGAGTCGAATTAGCCATGTCTGTCTGTCCGTCCGTCCGTCCGTCCGTCTGTCTGTTCGTCAGCGGTTTTTGGGCCTTAAATTTTGAGCTAGGATAATGAAATTTGGTATATAGGATCCTCGTCCGTGCCACCAGAACAAGTGTAAAAATTTTTGAAATCCGCCCACTGCCACGCCCCCTTTTTAGGAAAACTTATTTTTTGGCCAAACCGTAAGGAATTTCAAAAAAGTGTCTGAGTAGCATATTTAGACAATCCTAATATCTATATTTCGTTCATATAAAGTTTTTTGCCACGCCCACTTTTTGGGGGCGTTTTTAGTAAAAAACGCTTTTTGTCCAAATTTTAAAACTTTCGGAAAAAATTTTGATGCAAATACTTCCGAAATGGTAATATAAACATTTTGTCCATACATCATTTTCACCTACGCCCACATTTTGGGGGCGTTTTCTTACAAAAACCATTTGTATACCCCATCCCAAGGCATTAGCAATAGAAATACGTTGTTTTTTGTCGAACCACACAAGATTTTGAGAAACTGTCTGAGCAATATATTGTGACAATGTCATTTTCTGTATTTCATCGCCATAAGGCCTATATTTTGAGGCTATTAATTTAAAGGATGGGATGGGATAGGGTATTCAACGATCCGCATAGCGGATTGTAGCCTCTCATATGTTTTTTTTATACCCTATCCCATAGGGGGGTATATTAGTTTTGATACTTAGTTTGTAACATAGAGAAATAATTTTGCTACATATACCTCAAAGTATATGGATCGACTCAGAATCGCTAGCTGAGTCGAATTAGCCATGTCTGTCTGTCCGTCCGTCCGTCCGTCCGTCCGTCCGTCCGTCCGTCCGTCTGTCTGTTCGTCACCGATTTTTGGGCCTTAAATTTTGAGCTAGGATAATGAAATTTGGTATATAGGATCCTCGTCCGTGCCACCAGAACAAGTGTAAAAATTTTTGAAATCCGCCCACTGCCACGCCCCCTTTTTAGGAAAACTTATTTTTAGGCCAAACCGTAAGGAATTTCAAAAAAGTGTCTGAGTAGCATATTTAGACAATCCTAATATCTATATTTCGTTCATACAAAGTTTTTTGCCACGCCCACTTTTTGGGGGCGTTTTTAGTAAAAAACGCTTTTTGTCGAAATTTTAAAACTTTCGAAAAAATTTTTTATGCAAATACTTCCGCAATGGTAATACAAACATTTTGTCTATAGATCATTTTCACCTACGCCCACATTTTGGGGGCGTTTTCTTACAAAAACCATTTGTATACCCCATCCCAAGGCATTAGCAATAGAAATACGTTGTTTTTTGTCGAACCACACAAGATTTTGAGACACTGTCTGAGCAATATATTGTGACAATGTCATTTTCTGTATTTCATCGCCATAAGGCCTATATTTTGAGGATATTAATTTAAAGGATGGGATGGGATAGGGTATTCAACGATCCGCACAGCGGATTGTAGCCTCTCATATGTTTAAACCCTATCCCATAGGGGGGTATATTAGTTTTGATACTTAGTTTGTAACATAGAGAAATAATTTTGCTACATATACCTCAAAGTATATGGATCGACTCAGAATCGCTAGCTGAGTCGATTAAGCCATGTCTGTCTGTCCGTCCGTCCGTCCGTCCGTCCGTCCGTCCGTCCGTCTGTACGTCACCGATTTTTAGGCCTTAAATTTTGAGCTAGGATAATGAAATTTGGTATATAGGATCTTCGTCTCTGCCTACAGAACAAGTGTAAAAATTTTTGAAATCCGCCCACTGCCACGCCCCCTTTTAAGAAAAACTCAGTTTTTGACCAAACCGTAAGGAATTTTAAAAAAGTTTTTGAACAACATATTTAGACAATATTAATATCTATATTTCGTCCATATAAAGTTTTTTGCCACGCCCACTTTTTGGGGGCGTTTTCAATTAAAAACTGTTTTCGGTCAAATTTTAAATTTTTCGAAAAAAATTTTGATGCAGAATCATTAACATTATTAATATGAACATTTCGTCTATATACCATTTTAACCCACGCCCACTTTTTGGGGGCGTTTTTATATAAAAACCATTTTTATACACTACCCCATAACATATGCAGGATAAAACCTTGTCTTTTGTAGAACCGCAAAATTGTTTTGTAAGCAGTCTGAAGAACTTGTTGACACTATATCACTTTTTCTATTTTATCCACATCGTGTTTTTAGCCATGCCCCCTTTTTTGGGGATTTTAGTTTTATGGATAGGATGGGATAGGGTATTCAACGATCCGCACAGCGGATTGTAGCCTTCTCATATGTTTTTTATATAAAAACGCCTCAAAACGTGGGCGTGGGTTAAAATGGTATAATGACGAAATGTTCATATTAATAATGTTAATGATTCTGCATCAAAAATTTTTTCGAAAAATTTAAAATTTGACCGAAAACAGTTTTTTATTGAAAACACCCCCAAAAAGTGGGCGTGGCAAAAAACTTTATATGGACGAAATATAGATATTAATATTGTCTAAATATGTTGTTTAGAAACTTTTTTAAAATTCCCTACGGTTTGGTCAAAAACTGAGTTTTTCTTAAAAGGGGCGTGGCAGTGGGCGGATTTCAAAAATTTTTACACTTGTTCTGTAGGCAGAGACGAGGATCCTATATACCAAATTTCATTATCCTAGCTCAAAATTTAAGGCCTAAAAATCGGTGACGTACAGACGGACGGACGGACGGACGGACGGACAGACAGACATGGCTTAATCGACTCAGCTAGCGATTCTGAGTCGATCCATATACTTTGAGGTATATGTAGCAAAATTATTTCTCTATGTTACAAACTAAGTATCAAAACTAATATACCCCTATGGGATAGGGTATAAACATATGAGAGGCTACAATCCGCTATGCGGATCGTTGAATACCCTATCCCATCCCATCCTTTAAATTAATATCCTCAAAATATAGGCCTTATGGCGATGAAATACAGAAAATGACATTTTGTCACAATATATTGCTCAGACAGTTTCTCAAAATCTTGTGTGGTTCGACAAAAAACAACGTATTTCTATTGCTAATGCCTTGGGATGGGGTATATAAATGGGTTTTGTAAGAAACCGCCCCCAAAATGTGGGCGTAGGTAAAAATGATCTATGGACATAATGTTTATATTACCATTGCGGAAGTATTTGCATCAAAATTTTTTTCGAAAGTTTTAAAATTTGGACATAAAATGTTTTTTACTAAAAACGCAACCAAAAAGTGGGCGTGGCAAAAAACTTTGTATGGACGAAATATAGATATTAGGATTGTCTAAATATGTTGCTAACACAATTTTTTGAAATTCCTTACGGTTTGGCTTAAAACTATGTTTTTTCTAAAAGGGGGCGTGGCAGTGGGCGGATTTTAAAAATTTTTACACTTGTTCTGGTGACTCGGCCAAGGATCCTATATACCAAGTTTCATTATCCTAGCTCAAAATTTAAGGCCCAAAAATCGGTGACGAACAGACAGACGGACGGACGGACGGACAGACAGACATGGCTAATTCGACTCAGCTAGCGATTCTGAGTCGATCCATATACTTTGAGGTGTATGTAGCTAAATTATTTCTCTATGTTACAAACTAAGTATCAAAACTAATATACCCCTATGGGATAGGGTATAAACATATGAGAGGCTACAATCCGCTATGCGGATCGTTGAATACCCTATCCCATCCCATCCTTTAAATTAATATCCTCAAAATATAGGCCTTATGGCGATGAAATACAGAAAATGACATTGTCATAATATATTGCTCAGACAGTTTCTCAAAATCTTTTGTGGTTCGACAAAAAACAACGGTTTTCTATTGCTAATGCCTTGGGATGGGGTATACAAATGGTTTTTGTAAGAAAACGCCCCCCAAAATGTGGGCGTAGGTGAAAATGATCTATTGACAAAATGTTTATATTACCATTGCGGAAGTATTTGCATCAACATTTTTTTCGAAAGTTTTAAAATTTGGACAAAAAACGTTTTTTACTAAAAACGCCCCCAAAAAGTGGGCGTGGCAAAAAACTTTATATAACTAAAATACAGATATTCTGATTGTCTAAATATGTTGTTCAGAAAATTTTTCAAAATTCCTTATGGTTTGGCAAAAAAAATACGTTTTTCTAAAAAGGGGGCGTGGCAGTGGACGGATTTCAAAAATGTTTACACTTGTTCTGCTGGGAGCAACAAAGAGCACGTGTACCAAATTTCATCCTTCTAGCTCAAAATTTAAGGCCCAAAAACTGGTGACGTACGGACGGACGGACGGACAGACATGGCTAAATCGACTCAGCTATCGATTCTGAGTCGATCCATATACTTTGAGGTATATGTAGCTAAATTATTTCTCTATATTACAAACTAATGTACCCCTATGGGATAGTGTATAATACATATATGAGGCTACAATCCGCTATGATACTTAGTTTGTAACATAGAAAAGTGGGCGTGGCAAAAAACTTTATATGGACGAAATATAGATATTAATATTGTCTAAATATGTTGTTCAGAAACTTTTTTAAAATTCCCTACGGTTTGGTCAAAAACTGAGTTTTTCTTAAAAGGGGCGTGGCAGTGGGCGGATTTCAAAAATTTTTACACTTGTTCTGTAGGCAGAGACGAGGATCCTATATACCAAATTTCATTATCCTAGCTCAAAATTTAAGGCCTAAAAATCGGTGACGTACAGACGGACGGACGGACGGACGGACGGACAGACAGACATGGCTTAATCGACTCAGCTAGCGATTCTGAGTCGATCCATATACTTTGAGGTATATGTAGCAAAATTATTTCTCTATGTTACAAACTAAGTATCAAAACTAATATACCCCTATGGGATAGGGTATAAACATATGAGAGGCTACAATCCGCTATGCGGATCGTTGAATACCCTACCCCATCCCATCCTTTAAATTAATATCCTCAAAATATAGGCCTTATGGCGATGAAATACAGAAAATGACATTTTGTCACAATATATTGCTCAGACAGTTTCTCAAAATCTTGTGTGGTTCGACAAAAAACAACGTATTTCTATTGCTAATGCCTTGGGATGGGGTATATAAATGGGTTTTGTAAGAAACCGCCCCCAAAATGTGGGCGTAGGTAAAAATGATCTATGGACATAATGTTTATATTACCATTGCGGAAGTATTTGCATCAAAATTTTTTTCGAAAGTTTTAAAATTTGGACATAAAATGTTTTTTACTAAAAACGCAACCAAAAAGTGGGCGTGGCAAAAAACTTTGTATGGACGAAATATAGATATTAGGATTGTCTAAATATGTTGCTAACACACTTTTTTGAAATTCCTTACGGTTTGGCTTAAAACTACGTTTTTTCTAAAAGGGGGCGTGGCAGTGGGCGGATTTTAAAAATTTTTACACTTGTTCTGGTGACTCGGCCAAGGATCCTATATACCAAGTTTCATTATCCTAGCTCAAAATTTAAGGCCCAAAAATCGGTGACGAACAGACAGACGGACGGACGGACGGACAGACAGACATGGCTAATTCGACTCAGCTAGCGATTCTGAGTCGATCCATATACTTTGAGGTGTATGTAGCTAAATTATTTCTCTATGTTACAAACTAAGTATCAAAACTAATATACCCCTATGGGATAGGGTATAAACATATGAGAGGCTACAATCCGCTATGCGGATCGTTGAATACCCTATCCCATCCCATCCTTTAAATTAATATCCTCAAAATATAGGCCTTATGGCGATGAAATACAGAAAATGACATTGTCATAATATATTGCTCAGACAGTTTCTCAAAATCTTTTGTGGTTCGACAAAAAACAACGGTTTTCTATTGCTAATGCCTTGGGATGGGGTATACAAATGGTTTTTGTAAGAAAACGCCCCCCAAAATGTGGGCGTAGGTGAAAATGATCTATTGACAAAATGTTTATATTACCATTGCGGAAGTATTTGCATCAACATTTTTTTCGAAAGTTTTAAAATTTGGACAAAAAACGTTTTTTACTAAAAACGCCCCCAAAAAGTGGGCGTGGCAAAAAACTTTATATAACTAAAATACAGATATTCTGATTGTCTAAATATGTTGTTCAGAAAATTTTTCAAAATTCCTTATGGTTTGGCAAAAAAAAATACGTTTTTCTAAAAAGGGGGCGTGGCAGTGGACGGATTTCAAAAATGTTTACACTTGTTCTGCTGGGAGCAACAAAGAGCACGTGTACCAAATTTCATCCTTCTAGCTCAAAATTTAAGGCCCAAAAACTGGTGACGTACGGACGGACGGACGGACAGACATGGCTAAATCGACTCAGCTATCGATTCTGAGTCGATCCATATACTTTGAGGTATATGTAGCTAAATTATTTCTCTATGTTACAAACTAATGTACCCCTATGGGATAGTGTATAATACATATATGAGGCTACAATCCGCTATGATACTTAGTTTGTAACATAGAAAAGTGGGCGTGGCAAAAAACTTTATATGGACGAAATATAGATATTAATATTGTCTAAATATGTTGTTCAGAAACTTTTTTAAAATTCCCTACGGTTTGGTCAAAAACTGAGTTTTTCTTAAAAGGGGCGTGGCAGTGGGCGGATTTCAAAAATTTTTACACTTGTTCTGTAGGCAGAGACGAGGATCCTATATACCAAATTTCATTATCCTAGCTCAAAATTTAAGGCCTAAAAATCGGTGACGTACAGACGGACGGACGGACGGACGGACGGACAGACAGACATGGCTTAATCGACTCAGCTAGCGATTCTGAGTCGATCCATATACTTTGAGGTATATGTAGCAAAATTATTTCTCTATGTTACAAACTAAGTATCAAAACTAATATACCCCTATGGGATAGGGTATAAACATATGAGAGGCTACAATCCGCTATGCGGATCGTTGAATACCCTACCCCATCCCATCCTTTAAATTAATATCCTCAAAATATAGGCCTTATGGCGATGAAATACAGAAAATGACATTTTGTCACAATATATTGCTCAGACAGTTTCTCAAAATCTTGTGTGGTTCGACAAAAAACAACGTATTTCTATTGCTAATGCTTTGGGATGGGGTATATAAATGGGTTTTGTAAGAAACCGCCCCCAAAATGTGGGCGTAGGTCAAAATGATCTATGGACATAATGTTTATATTACCATTGCGGAAGTATTTGCATCAAAATTTTTTTCGAAAGTTTTAAAATTTGGACATAAAATGTTTTTTACTAAAAACGCAACCAAAAAGTGGGCGTGGCAAAAAACTTTGTATGGACGAAATATAGATATTAGGATTGTCTAAATATGTTGCTAACACACTTTTTTGAAATTCCTTACGGTTTGGCTTAAAACTACGTTTTTTCTAAAAGGGGGCGTGGCAGTAGGCGGATTTTAAAAATTTTTACACTTGTTCTGGTGACTCGGCCAAGGATCCTATATACCAAGTTTCATTATCCTAGCTCAAAATTTAAGGCCCAAAAATCGGTGACGAACAGACAGACGGACGGACGGACGGACAGACAGACATGGCTAATTCGACTCAGCTAGCGATTCTGAGTCGATCCATATACTTTGAGGTGTATGTAGCTAAATTATTTCTCTATGTTACAAACTAAGTATCAAAACTAATATACCCCTATGGGATAGGGTATAAACATATGAGAGGCTACAATCCGCTATGCGGATCGTTGAATACCCTATCCCATCCCATCCTTTAAATTAATATCCTCAAAATATAGGCCTTATGGCGATGAAATACAGAAAATGACATTGTCATAATATATTGCTCAGACAGTTTCTCAAAATCTTTTGTGGTTCGACAAAAAACAACGGTTTTCTATTGCTAATGCCTTGGGATGGGGTATACAAATGGTTTTTGTAAGAAAACGCCCCCCAAAATGTGGGCGTAGGTGAAAATGATCTATTGACAAAATGTTTATATTACCATTGCGGAAGTATTTGCATCAACATTTTTTTCGAAAGTTTTAAAATTTGGACAAAAAACGTTTTTTACTAAAAACGCCCCCAAAAAGTGGGCGTGGCAAAAAACTTTATATAACTAAAATACAGATATTCTGATTGTCTAAATATGTTGTTCAGAAAATTTTTCAAAATTCCTTATGGTTTGGCAAAAAAAATACGTTTTTCTAAAAAGGGGGCGTGGCAGTGGACGGATTTCAAAAATTTTTACACTTGTTCTGCTGGGAGCAACAAAGAGCACGTGTACCAAATTTCATCCTTCTAGCTCAAAATTTAAGGCCCAAAAACTGGTGACGTACGGACGGACGGACGGACAGACATGGCTAAATCGACTCAGCTATCGATTCTGAGTCGATCCATATACTTTGAGGTATATGTAGCTAAATTATTTCTCTATGTTACAAACTAATGTACCCCTATGGGATAGTGTATAATACATATATGAGGCTACAATCCGCTATGATACTTAGTTTGTAACATAGAGAAATAATTTTGCTACATATACCTCAAAGTATATGGATCGACTCAGAATCGCTAGCTGAGTCGAATTAGCCATGTCTGTCTGTCCGTCCGTCCGTCCGTCTGTCTGTTCGTCAGCGGTTTTTGGGCCTTAAATTTGAGCTAGGATAATGAAATTTGGTATATAGGATCCTTGGCCGAGTCACCAGAACAAGTGTAAACATTTTTAAAATCCGCCCATTGCCACGCCCCCTTTTAGAAAAAAACGTAGTTTAAAGCCAAACCGTAAGGAATTTCAAAAAAGTGTGTTAGCAACATATTTAGATAATCCTAATATCTATATTTCAGCAATACAAAGTTTTTTGCCACACCCACTTTTTAGGGGCGTTTTTAGTAAAAAACGTTTTTTGTCCAAATTTTAAAACTTTCGAAAAAAAATTTGATGCAAATACTTCCGCAATGGTAATATAAACATTTTGTCCATAGATCATTTTCACCTACGCCCACATTTTGGGGGCGTTTTCTTACAAAAACCATTTCTATACCCCATCCCAAGGCATTAGCAATAGAAAACCGTTGTTTTTTGTCGAGCCACAAAAGATTTTGATAAACTGTCTGAGCAATATATTGTGACAATGTCATTTTCTGTATTTCATTGCCATAAGGCCTATATTTTGAGGATATTAATTTTAAGGATGGGATGGGATAGGGTTTTCAACGATCCGCATAGCGGATTGTAGCCTCATATATGTTTATACCCTATCCCATAGGGGTATATTAGTTTTGATACATAGTTTGTAACATAGAGAAATAATTTAGCTATATATACCTCAAAGTATATGGATCGACTCAGAATCGATAGCTGAGTCGATTAGCCATGTCTGTCCGTCCGTCCGTCCGTCCGTACGTCACCAGTTTTTGGGCCTTAAGTTTTGAGTTAGAAGGATGAAATTTGGTACACGTGCTCTTTGTTGCTCCCAGCAGAACAAGTGTAAAAATTTTTGAAATCCGCCCACTGCCACGCCCCCTTTTTAGAAAAACGTATTTTTTGGCCAAACCATAAGGAATTTTGAAAAACTTTCTGAACAACATGTTTAGACAATCTGAATATCTGTATTTTGTTCATATAAAGTTTTTTGCCACGCCCACTTTTTGGGGGCGTTTTTAATAAACAACTTTTTTCAGTCAAATTTTAAAATTTTCTAAAAAACTTTTGATGCAGAATCATTAGTAATATAAATATGAACATTTCGTCAATAGACCATTTTAACCCACGCCCACTTTTTGGGGGCGTTTTTATATAAAAACCATTTTTATACCCTACCCCATAACATATGCAGGAGAAAACCTTGTCTTTTGTGGAACCGTAAAAGTTTTTTATAAGCAGTCTGAAGAATTTGTTGTCACCATGTCATATTCTTAATTTTATCCACATCGTGTTTTTAGCCATGTCCACTTTTTGGGGATTTTAGTTTTACAGATAGGATGGGATAGGGTATTCAACGATCCGCACAGTGGATTGTAGCCTTCTCATATGTTCGAGTATTTGTACTTGACAAGGTTCGTTTATTGTCAGGATTCCTTGTCCTGTCAATCTAGGTGTGGATAATGTCTTTGAGCAGACAACATGGATAATCGTGGGTTGGGTGACCGAATATAACCAAGTATTTGGTTTATTCAGTTTAATGAATGTTTCCTGAGAGGGAAACTGCACCCGATAATGGCATTTTATTCTGTTGTTTAAAGGATTGAAAAAAAACCTTAGTGATGCACTCATTTGTGGCCGTTGCACGCGTTACAGGGGTATTGAGTTTCCCCACGTAAGTAGTTACATTTAACCCATCTGTTATGGTAACAAAAGCCTTAGCTTCTCCGCTTTCTAAGAGCAAAAATTGTTGGGATTCTGTTTCAGAAGCTAGATGGGAAAACTTTATATCCGGTACTACAGATTGTCCAGCTAACAGATGTATCGGAAAACAACGAATTTGGGAAAATTTCATCTTGGGTAATGCGAAAATAGGAAGGGTGATTTAAATTACTAGTTTTTCTTGTAAAAGGTGTGACTTTAAGTGTACAGTTTGGTATAACATTCGACCGCTTATAAATAGCTGAAAATGTATTTGGGGAGATCAATAAAGGATGTATTTGGTTATTTCTGGAGGCTAATATGATGTCAATTAACATAGTTTGACGTGTTTCTATTTCAAGGACTTGTAGGAGGATACTTGTTATGATTTCCTGCCTCAACTGTATTTTGGCGAAATCGTCTGTTAGTTCTATGACCTCGTTTATTTTCAGGCCAATTCGCCAATTTGTCTATCCTTTCGATCACATAGAAGGGATTATTTATATCTAGAGTTTCAATTTAATTATTCATAGTTAGGCTTTAAACGGTTATTATGGATCACTATTTCTTTTCTACCATTTTTTATAGCAGTATTTACGGGTCCTTTTATACTTGTTTTATTTTATATTTATACCCTATCCCATAGGGGGTATGTTAGTTTTGACATTAAGTTTGTAACATAGAGAAATAATTTCGATACATATACCTCAAAGTATATGGATCGATTCAGAATCACTTGCTGAGTCGATTAAGCCGTGTCTGTCTGTCTGTCCGTCCGTCGGTGTGTCACCGATTTTTGGGCCTTAAATTTTGAGCTAGAGTGTTGAAATTCGGTGGATAGACTCTTTGGCCGACGAAGCAGAATAAGTGTAAACATTTTTGAAATCCGCCCACTGCCACGCCCCCTTTTTGGAAAAACGTAGTTTTCAGCCAAAGAACAAAGAATTTAAAACATATGAGAGGCTACAATCCGCTATGCGGATCGTTGAAAACCCTATCCCATCCGATCCTTAAAATTAATATCCTCAAAATATAGGCCTTATGGCGATGAAATACAGAAAATGACATTGTCACAATATATTGTTTATCAAAATCTTTTGTGGTTCGACAAAAAACAACGGTTTTCTATTGCTA